>CM017916.1:2965607-3233107 GCA_008369825.1 Triplophysa tibetana
GGCCAAAGAACAGACCCGAAAGCAATCTCCTTCTCCGTCAGCCATAAAACTCTGGTCCTGACCCGCTGTGCTGCCTGCGCACAGTGACAGAAATAAAAATTGTCTCGTGTGTCTTGTGACTGGTTGCGTCAATACGTTAGCTTACGGTATTAAACGTCATTGGCTGTCCCGCTCCGATTGTGTCACACACTAACCTCGAGTATACACGTTAATAAAACACGACCGGTTGCATTCCTGGAGCGCGATCGCCAGCGATCAAAACCTGCTGTGCTCACACAACGATATCGTACGGCTTAAGAAGACTCGAAACGCTAGTAGTGACCTGCTTGTAATGCTGTTTAATACTGTTTTTGGTCAGTGTTTGCCATAAACACCCGTGTCTGACTTCTATTTCCTTGTTGTGTGTTTATGTGGTCGGAAGTGGGGTAGTTTAAGGTAGGAATGGGGCTAGGTGCTCTAAAATATCTATCAAAGTACAAATGGTAGGCATTTATAAAATAGAGACAAATCGTGATGTATTCTCTAGCGCAGGGGTTTTCACACTGGACCCCAGGGGGGCCTACAAAAGCTCGTCAGGGGTCCCCAATGTAACTGAAAAAGGCTAAACTTGTAGTTGTACGTCTACTAAATAGTATAATTTTTTCTTTCCTCATTTCCCATGTATTCCTTGTTTTTACGTGCTTTTTTGCTACGTGCAAAGTCACCAGAATTTTTTGTTATTATATTTCATTTATAGTTCCTTTTTTCACACTCAAGTTCAAATACCTTTGAACTCTCGGTTCCAAAATGAGATAAATTTGAAAAATCATGTTTCTATTCTATTTTATTGTGTTAGTTAGCTGTATTTTTTTATTATGGCTTAAATAAAAACCAACCAACTGCTGTATGATTGACATTAATTGAAATGTACGATAAGAAAACATGATTTAAAAAAATTGAAACAGAGTTATCGCATTTTGGAACCAAACTCTTCATTTCCAGTGCAACAAACTTGTATAATTTTTTACAAAAATATTTATTTTGAATTATCAATAGATAAACTTATCTCGGTTCTAGACACACTGACACTTGTTAACTTTAACTTAGAAATCAACAAATCAATGACTTTGTTTGAAAGTTCGTTTTGATTCATTTATACGGCCGTATAACAAAAATATAGCTTATGAAAAAGAGTAGCTTTTTGTACCTCTAAAAGTTTTTCTAATAAATGCATTTTAGCTTAACCATCCCATATTGCAACTGTCCCCCGGTCTCCCTTTGAGTATGTATGTAATTTTGTATTTAAAAAAAAAAATGGAAGAAGAAATGGAAGAAAATGTGTTGATTTACCCTGTGAGAACATCCTAAATCTAACCATCGGTGATGATGTCATTGCAATCTAGTTATGTTACTGATTTCGGTTTGTTTTCTGCAGGGCCCAATATTTACAGTCCGTCTCTTGCGGTGTTGAGCGGAGATCTAAGCGTGCCCTTTAATATGTCCACGACGGGCCACCAGTTATTTTTACGCTGGTCCTCCGATCACGGCACCAATAAAAAAGGCTTCCGAATCACTTACGTTGGTGAGTATCAAAGTATGTATCCCCGATCGGTAATTCCTTTAGTTTTCTGTGTGTCTCTCGTCACGTTCTGTCTGTCCTCTCCATGACACCAGAGTCCTCGTGTACGTCCATTTGTCCTCGTGTTTGTGTCCAAATGTTTGTGTATCTATATGTTCCCTTGTATTTCTGAAGTTAGTGTGTCAGAAGCTGTTTGATCAAAATATTGAGTGTGTTTGACCTGTTTTGAGGCTTGTTTTAAACACTCTGTATCTGCGATTTTCCTTTATGAAAATTAACAATGTTTTAGTATAGTAAAAGTATAGTAAACATGGGCAGATTGGTGACTATTTGCATTACCACAGATACATCACTTATTTTTCTTTATATTTATATTCTATTCATTTTTTCTGTTTTCATTGTGACAATCATTGTCCTTAGTTTTATTAAAGTAAAATTGGGGTAAACATGGTATTTTGGCAGATACATGATGTGTAAAACAGTCATTATGTTGTGTGCTGAGTTTCTACATGTTGTAGCTTTGATGTCTGTTTGTGATTTTGGTTACAATTAAATGGTGTATTACAACTTTATAGTAATACAGAAAAAAAGCTATGCAAGCTTTTTATATTTTATCAATTTTGTTCTGACGTTTTTTCTGACGTGACCTGAAGAAAGGATTAGAATAGAAATATTGTTTAGTGTGAATCATGTGTAAGTGTTTAACAGTTTGTGGTTTTATCTATAGCCATGTACTGCAGCACACCTGACTCTCCTCAGCACGGCTTCGTGGTCAGTCAGACGGGCGGTCACGCCAACAGTGTCGTCCGCTGGGCCTGCGACCGCGGCTACAGGCTCATTGGCAAAAATACGGCCGTTTGCAGGAGAACAGACTTGGGTTTTCTGGCCTGGGACTCGTCTGTGCCTGCCTGTCAAGGTGTGGAATTCATTTATTTATTTCCTTTAGCTTGAGTTTGAATGAAACACATCCTGTGTCGATTAAAAGAGTCACTTGCAAAGCGCTGTTGTGGTCTAAGCTCGGCTGTAAACAAGCTGAGCTTTGTTTTCTTGTTTTTAACATTGGTGCGGATTGTAGGGCGTTTATTTAAATTTTCTTATTCACAAGTGCTGTAGAGGTTTTGTCAACAATCCAGAGCGGTTTGTGCAAAGTTCTTCTTCTCGGTGTGACAAGAAAATTGTTTTTCAATCACTGGAATGAACAAATCGAAGAAATGAGTTTGGCCAGAAAACTGTAATGGAGTAGATCATTCAAAAATGAAACAATTTATTCACCCTTAAGATGTCCCATGACTTCTTTTTTTCATCAGACAATTAATTTAATATTAAAATACTATCATGTAATTTATTTGTGTGCTTCAAAATGGTCAAAAAATTTAAGGAATAGTTCATCCAAAAATGGTCCCCAAAAACTAAAGTAATTATTAATTAATAATAATTTGTCATATTTAAGAAAATTAATTAATATTCCTTCTAAGGAAAGTCTTCGGGGTCCATTATTTTGGGTAAACTTCCTTTAAAAATGTCTCTTGAAGTAAAGTTTGTTTATGTATTTTTATTATTTTTTAATAAGCATCTTTTTTATATTTGTTATTTCTTGTTAATTTTAGGGGTTTATTTTGCAACGTGCTTTTGTCATATTATTTTTTATATTGCTTTATGAGTTTGATTTATTTGTATTTCAGTTTTACATTGTTTTCTTTTTATTCATTTATGATTAGTAATTTTAGTAACTTATTTATACGTGTTTAATAAATTTTCTCAACATTTCTTAAATTCATTTAGTATTTCATATAGACCTAAATATTTTTATATTTCTGATAACAGAAATGTTTAATTAGTTTTAGTAAATGATAATAACCTTGAATAAAACCTATAACTAGAAAGTATAAAGAAAATAATTAGAATTTATTTAGAGAAGTTTCGAGGGACAGAAAACAAGCACACGCCAATCTCATTTGTTCTTGCGTGTCTTGTCACTATGTGTGTTGTGTCATGACACTCAAGAACCAATTTATCTGTTATCAACCTAAATTTAGCTCTTGGATCTTATTCAGTACATTTTTTTATCAACAAAACACTTTGTTTGACAGTATGTCCACACATGTTCTTTCAGCAGTGTGTCGTGTTAAATGTGGTTTCCACAAATTTGGAAGGTGTTATTCCGATTGAATAATATTTCTGAAATGCTGTGCCATGTGCCAGCCACATTGACCAACTGGCTCTAATGAATACCACCGGATGAGCGCCTGCATTTTGCTTCGCTGTTATTAGCCCTTTTTTGAAAGCGCCATTGTTTAGTTGGTTTGATTGGATTAGATTTTTTACACTCAATAATTGGACATCCCATTATGTCTCAGCACCATATTGATGTTGCTTTGAGCAAACCGCTGCAACTTTTCCAAATGTTTCATTACACATTTCTGCCATTCTGGCTAAATACAGCGCTGCCTGATTATTCATCATGACTTTCTGTTCAGAATGTAGGTATACAGTACATGTACAACTCTGAACTTGTTTAGTAATTTAATTAATTTACTTTAAGTAAGAGTATTGCAGACTTTAGAGATTTAGGCTTTTGTTCAAGATCAAACGTGTAAATATCTTTTATTTGATAATATAAGTCATGTTTTTTATTTGGGGTAAAACTATGGTTAATTTTAGAAAGGAATAACCGGATTATGTCAAATATAAGGCCAACTTCAAGAAAACCTTCACGAATTGAGGTAAAAAGCTGAAGTGCGTTGCTCCTATTATTGTAAAATTAGTATGTTTTTATTTTTATATTATCCTGATTTCTGTAATTTTCTAAAACGGATTATTTTCTTTATTTATTACCTTTTTCAGATCCCAAAACAAATCCAAATACTGATGGTTAGGTTGTCTCTTCTCACCTAAAGTGGTTTAGTGATGAATGATACCATTAAGAAAACTGCATCTGTTAATCAGTTAATTTTCTTTAAAGGATTTATAATTTACCACTTTGTTTACATAGTCATGATAACAAAAACTTTTTTGAGCTTTTGGGTTTAATATTTTTCCCAGTAAATAATAACCTCTGTGATGGTGATATGATGTAGTGCATATAGAAAACAAGCGCTCTGTAATATGGAAAAGCATTGCTGGTATTCAGGAACAAAACACGGGGTCTCTGCAGGGAAAGGGTTAATTCAGGGTCCTCATGTTGGGAATTGAATCCATGGCATTGACTTGACCTTCCCTGACCTGATGGAAATCTCAGCGAGGTGTGTGTGCATCAATGCCCCGCTTCAATTATCGAGTAATTGGCTTATGTGGACAGGTTAACTAGATTCTGATAGTTACAAGCTGCCATTTTTAAAGCAAATCATCAGCATTGAAACTTGAAGACATTTTTCCTTTAAGCCGCCATGACAGTTCTGTTTAAATGATGATAGATGGTCTTTTATCACTTTATTGTCCTTCGTTTTATTTATCTCATAAGCATTCTTTTCCCCAAAAAAGTTTACTGAAATAAATACCTCCCAAAATTGTGAATGATTTTAATGTTTATTTATTTTGGTTGAGTTGTGCAGCTGTATGCAGTTGTGGTTCTTTAATAATTTCATAAACACATACAGGAGACGAAATGGACAATGTTTGTAAAAAATTATCGCTGCATTGTTTATTTCAGAAGCTGTCAAACATTCGCTTCAGCTTTCGGCGCAAATCAGAAATTGCATTTTGCAATTCTTGGGGGGGAATCTGATTATCTCCATTCCCATTTATTGCATCGAGCAGCGTTTATCTCTTTTGATTTCCTCAGTCTGTGATGCGTGTTCTGCTTGTCATCTTTCCAAAAAAGTCTAACGCCTACATTCAGCTATGGCAGGACTGTAGCCTTAGAAGAGATTTACAAAGTGTTAACAGTGTACAACACAAGTTTTGTCAATCTTGAAAGTATTTATGTTGTCAATATTCATGGGTAGGATGTGCCTTCATGAGAATACTTCACTGGCAGTTTTTTAAGGAAAATTTTGGAAATGTAGAACAATAGATTCAAGTAAGTGTAGGCTTCAAAATATATTTCTTAAGCTCATATGAAAGCTGAATGTGAGGATGTCTTGAATGTCATTTTTTATTCCTTGTTTCGAGTTTGTGGATCTCATCAGCGTGTCTTTTCGCAGCTGTATCCTGCGGCGCACCCGTGGCTCCCGTGAATGGAGGAGTTCTGGCCGCTGATTATTCCTCAGGAACACGAGCCACATATTTCTGTAACGATGGTTTCCGGCTGTCCTCTAAAGAGGTGACCAGTACCGTGTGCCAGGCTGACGGCACGTGGAGTAACCACAATAAAATCCCTCGCTGCACAGGTGAAGGACGAAATCCACAGATCGTGAGGCTGTGTTGGTGGCTGTTTTGAATGATTTCATTGACCATACTGGGGTGCAGTTCGGAAACGTAATGAGCTTTTAAATGTGTTAATGCATCATTGACGCACTGTTTCAGAAGATAAGCAGCGTAATTATGCTGCCTTTTAAAATACTTTGTTTTGGACGAATTCCATTGCTTCCCATCCCTACAAAATGGCAAAGCAAAAGAAATGTAATTCTTTTACTTCCAGCAAATATTAAAAAGGGAAGCAGTTGTGCTTTGAAGGGAGAGTATTGCCAAATTGACTCAATGTAAAGACCAAACTTTATTGAAATCGAAATTTATATTGTAATTATATTATATTAAATATGGTGTTCCATATTATTCTTAATAAATCTATATAGTGTATTTGAAACGGAAAGTAATTCATCTTGATTGTTCATGAATATTATATACTGTTTGTATATAATTTGGACATTTTATTAAATATTATTTTTAATATATAATTATATAATTTAGTTACCTTTAAATATTTTTGAATATGTATTTATTTAAAGTCTTGTATGTTACAAACACGCATATATATATATGCGTGTTTGTAATTCATATTAAATATTGGATTCCATATACTATAGATAGTTTCATCAGACGCACATGCCTGACCTAAAGTCAACTTTTAGTCTGTATTTGGTTACAATATAACAATTCATTTTATATTTAATTTATATTAATATTGTTATAATTTGAACATTTATAGTAAACATCATAGTTACAAATGATATAATGATTGATTTGTTTTAATTTAATATACAATTATTTAGTTTGATTTATATTACATAGTGTATATATTAAGTGAGTATTTTAAGTTCATGCTCACTAGATTTTAAAACAAAGCCTACAGGGCAATATCACAGCATTTCTCTTGCTTTTTAAAAACATAAATTTCAATCTTATGCCCCCAAGGCCCTAATTCTAAGCTGCTAAAAATGAGTCTTACAGTAATGGTATCTTAACACATAAACGTATTAAGATACCATTTCCTTATCACCATGTAGTGTGAACTACGCTGCATGTCGAATTTTAAGGTCTGGCAGAGACTTGCCCATGACTCCCCCAGGACCTCTCATAACGAAGCCTTGCGTTAAATTAAATGATGACTGTTTTGGTTACAAGGAACCTTGGCGAAATGTCATTAGAAGTGTTTAACATGTGCCCTGGTTGCTTTTCACAGTTGTGGTGTGTCCCAGTATTGGCTCCTTCACCCTGGATCATGGCAAGTGGAGGATTGTAAATGGCTCTCGTTACGAATTCGGCACCAAGGTGGCCTTTGCCTGTAACCCGGGCTACTACCGGCTGGGCCCCGCCCACATTCACTGCACGGCCAATGGGACGTGGAGCTGGAGAAAAGAACGACCTCGCTGCAAGAGTAAGTGATGCGCTTCATTTGTTGCTCTGAGCTGAACAGCGTAGGAAAGATGACAGACACAATCCCAATCCTTGTTAAGATGACCTGTTCTTAAGGTCGGCTGGTCCAGACAACAAGACTAATGATTTTGTCAATTGAGCGCTGACGTGTGAAGGATTAGCAGCTCGGCTGCCTCCAGCATCCAGACGCTCGTTGTCGGGTCCAGATGACATCTGGAAACATTTTCTGCTATTTATGTGGGGAAAGTAGATCTTAATATAACATTCTGATTGGTAGTTGACTACATTCACATCAGCTGTAATATACAGTAACATACTGCTCATGAGTATACTACTTTGTGAGGAAAGTTTAATGCTTAAAAATCGGTGTTGGCTTGTTGCTAAAGAATTACATTACTCTTTTTTGCCAGGATGTGTTTTCTACTCATATGTTCATGTTGTTTTTGTGTATTTGGGGCTTATGTTACCTAGTGTTGAAAGGTCTAAGATGAAATGAAATGGAGGTTTAACGGAACTTTTCATGTTTTGGTGAACCATCACCGTAATGTCGATAAAGTCTTGAAAACAAAGTCACACGTGAAAGTAAAACGAAGCCTGTTTTATTTTCTTAATACTTGTTCACCTACACACAAGTAGTTAAAAAGAAAGACATACTGGATGTTGTTGTCACAATAACAATTTCCATCTGCTCAAGATGCGTGAAGATAAATAAAGGTTCCCTTTTATTCGGATTCTTTAAAAAGCAGGTTTGTGGCACACGCGTGTCATCATGTGTTGTGTTTTGGCAGGTGCTGTCCTCAGAGGGTTTACTTCTCAATATTGTGGGGAAACAGTCTTATGGTGTAGCTTCAGAGGTGATAAATGTGTAGATCCCATCGCATGAGATTCACAATCTAAACATTAGAGGCGTTTTATGACTGATGGCATGTGACAGAATCAATGCGCTGTTGAGGGGGAACTCATCACCGTGGCAATTTACAAAAACAACAACAATCAGAGGAGAGATGATGAGCAGCTGGAAACCGCCGTGCATTTTATACATTGGCAACCCGCTGTGTGCAACACATACTGTATATAATACATATTTATTTGTTTACCTTATACAATGTCTGGTCTTATATTCCAGCTGATTTTAATTTGCTCGTGCCAATATGAGCCATATAAAAAAAATAGACACCGCTTTGAGTGCTAAATCAATGTTGATGCCATATTGAGTAGACGAAGACTGTCCTGTAAACACTTAGAATTAAAGGCAAGTTTTCACAATTCTTCATGACAATAAATAATAAGGGCTTTTCAATGGTTTATTGCGATTAATCGCATCCTGGATAAAAGTTAGTGTTTACATAATATAAATATTTATATATAGAAAAGTATAACAATTATTAAATATATCAAATTTAATAAATGTACATTTTTCCTACAAAAAATCTTGTACAGGTATGTGTATTTAAATACAAAATAAATATGCAAAGTGCACAGAGATATATTTTTTGTAAAAAAAACAATCTAAATTAAATAGCCCTTTAAATAATTGTCTGAAGATAAAAATGTTTCTCAGTCTTTTGCACTCCACATACATCGTAAACCTCATTGGAGAAATGTAAATGTTTTGTGCTTTTTTAAAAGAAACCCATTCACCTGCCCTGCCCAATATGGCCGACAACTTACCAAAATGGTCAATTCAATGTCTGTGTATGATGAAAACAGTTAAAAGTTACATTACTTATGTTGATTTACTGAAAGTCTTATGTAAGTCTACTTGATGTAGAGATGCGCTGACATATAAAAAAAAAAGCAGATGATCAGGGCCGAATATTGAATTTATCTCATTCAGAAAATAAATAAATATGCATTTACTCTTCAGAATCAGCATTGGCAGATATCATTTTCAATAAACGTCTATTGTATCAATAGCTTTAAGGTCGCTCAGTGGTAAGAGCACTGTGTTAGCAACGCAAGGTTGTGGGTTCAATCCCAGGGGATTGCACATACCTAGGTATAAATGTATAGGATAATACAATGTAAGTTACTTTGGATAAAAGCGTCTGCCAAATGCATAAATGTGATGTATCAGTGCATCTTTAACCTGAAGTATCAGTTACTCCTCAAGATTGGATAACTAAACGTTTAAAAGATTGTGGTGTGGATCTTAACCACAAAAATAGCTGAAATTCAGCATCATGCAGCCATTCGTCTTAGATATTTTCCTCATTGTGGTGTGTGTTTCTTGTGTGTGTTTTTGGGGTGGGGGAACAGGCTCACAAATTGGGGGTAAATCACAGCACATTTCGAGTCTTGCGTGCCGATTCATTCCGCGCTCTCTATTGCCTCTTACTGCAGTTATTTCGTGCGGAGAGCTGCCCACTCCTCCTAATGGAAAGAAAATTGGAACGCAGACGACCTTTGGAGCCACGTCCATTTTCACCTGCAACTCGGGATACATTCTGGTTGGATCCACCGTGCGGGAATGTCTGGCTTCGGGTCTTTGGAGTGGGACGGAAACGCATTGTCTGGGTAACACAACAAAGCTCTTCTCTTTCAGAACATCACACCTGTTAGGCATTACCATCAGCGTAACCTTTAAGCAGAGATGGGATCCTTGAACAAGGTCCTAAAAAGATCTGTGGCATTTAATAATCTGTATTGCTATGGCAACAGTGACACACACACACACACACACACACACACACACACAAAAGCAGTGTTTAGAAACGAACTGGGCTGCCTTTGTAGATAGGTGCACACATATAATGATTACGCTGCCTTCTAATACATCATCTTTTGCCAAATTCTAAGGTAGAAGCACCTGTTATATTCATAGAGAAAACAATCCCACAATGCATTGTGATAAGCTCAGGAAAAGGTAGAGACAAAGCCAGATCAATTTTAATACATTTTAATAGTGTCATTGAATTATGCATTGAAAATGAATAATACATAAACAGCATTTGCCGACTCATTGAGCATATATCTGATCTGTACGAATGAAATTTGTCTTGTTTTCCTGAACATATAATTTTTTTTTTATCACGATATCATAGCAAATTTATGCTTAAAACAAGAATAAATATATATATATATATATATATACATATATAGATTTTTTAAACTAATAAATATGAATATTTGAAGATTTGAAAAAAAAAAGATGTATTTAAATGATGATATGTTTTTATTCTGCTTTGTGTTAGTTAGCTTAGTTACATTTTCAAAACAAACCAACAGGAGTTAATTGATATAAATTGGATTGCACAATATATTTTTTTAATAAAAAAAGGGAATCATTTGCATATAATAATAATTCATTTTTTGCAGTGTATTTTTTAAGCGTATCTGTGAAAGGTAATTGGATAATATAGATTTTTTCGTCCAGAAACCTACCCACTTTCGAGAGGTGATTTTTTCATAAAAAGAGGTCTTAATGTTCCTCTATCCTTAAAACAATATTCTGGAGGCACACAAAGTTTTGTGAAAATGAGTGTTAATGCTGGTGGTGGCTGACAAAATCACTACAGTCAAAAAAATGATTTTCTGATGTTTACTTTATCCCAATTGCAAGCAACATACTATAGACAGCATTTGTGGGTAAAATTTGTCATTCAACCTCTGTATTTTTGAAAAACTATAAAGATCATAATAATAAAAACGTAAATTTCTGTGAATGAATATAAAGATTGAAAAATCGATAAATAGTTTTTTTTTTTTTAAATAACCAGCGATAACCCAAACCTTTGTAAAACCATCAATTCCTGTCAGTCTCTGAGATCAGCTGAGCACCTCCGGCCGGTTTCAGCTGGCTTTAGCGGGGTAGCTTTTGAAACAGAGAAAGAAATCTTTGTGGATCTTCATGTGTCTCCATCATGTTCCCCTGAGCGGCAATTGCGCGAGCGTCTTCATGTAATAGAATAATCTCAGCTCCAACCCCTGCAACCGGAAAAGAAGTTAGATTTCTGGAATAGGAAGGAGGTAAAGAAATGATTTGTGCATTATTTGAGCGCGCGGCGTGCTCTGTGATGTGTGCAGACTTCTGTTGAGTTTCATCATCAATCAAAACAGAGGAAACCATGGACAGCTTTTGATTTATCGTCTTTCTTTGTCATTCATCACATCATCTCCCGGTCGGACTATATTGTGAATTTCTTTGTCCACATTGATATTCTCCAAACACTTTTCACATATTTTTGTAAATTTTTTTGCAGGAGGTTGATCAATGCATCTATACATCATATTGCACTATATCACAGAAATGTGTAAGACATGTTTGATAAATGAGAAACCACCATTTATTGATTCAGCTTCAAGTTGTGTATTGTTTGTTTTGCTTTTATTCCAAACGCTCACATTGGATTTTAATTGTCTGTGAAACATATTGTAGCATATCTCTTAAAAGTCTTAATATCTAAAGTTATTAAGTACATTTTCCATAAGAAATGTTTCTCAATTCCCAGTCCTCTAAAACAAAAAATAGGAATCTCACTCCAAAGTCGAACTCCACAATGACTACGTTAACATGCACCCTCAAAATGCGATTATAATAGGATTTTGGCAATATTGCGATTCTCTTTACCTCATGCCAACGCAATCATTGGATCTTAAAAATGCGATTAAGCATATAATCGCAATATGCATTATAGAAGTAACATATTATGTGGCATACGCCAATTTTGATCGCAATAAGAAGGCATGTAAACACCTAAATATTGCGATACTAATAATATTTTAATAAAGGTCGGCCGTTTTTCCATACTACTACTGTATATGTATTTGAATTTCTAGATCGATGCGGACTCTGTCCACATGAGATTTCCAGGTCTCGCGAGGGTAATTCATGAATACGGATGAGTCGCATTTCTGCAATGACAAACACTCTCTGCGCAGCCTGCGCATGCGGAAGTTAAGCGGTTTGCTCATGTCATGTGAACATGTTAATGCTTTTAAGTCCTAACTCTGTGTATTGGAAATAATCACATTATTGGTGCTCATGTAAATGTAGTGTATCCGATATTTTAGTTTTGGAAGAATATCAATTCAGGAACATGTACTGTAGAAATGTTTTTGAAATCCTGTGTCGATGATTTACGATGAAATTTTCTCATGTTCCTCTATCAGTCGGTCACTGCGGAGTTCCAGAAAAGATTGTGAACGGTCAGGTGATCGGGGAGAACTTCGGCTACAGGGATACGGTGGTTTATCAATGTAATCCTGGTTTCCGGCTCATTGGATCCTCTGTGCGCATCTGCCAACAGGATCACAACTGGTCCGGCCAGCTCCCGTCCTGCGTGTGTAAGTTCATCCTGCCTATGAGGAGGACAAAGCATTCTGGGCAAAGTTTGGTATACATCCAAGAGATTAGCAAATGAACAACATGAGACAAACATCATTACAACTGTAAATCTCATCATTACCAGTGAACTATTTGAGATGAAACAGCAGCATCATTTGACTGTGTGTGTTTAAGCTTCTTAGATATTTACTTGCGAGTTTTAGTTTTTTTCTCATCCAGAATTCAAGATTAATTTTATGCAGGTGAAGAATTGGTCTTGATAAAAATTTTGTGTCACTGCCAGTCAAAGGTTCAGACACACTTAACTAAATGTAAAATGTTTATATTTAAAAGACCATTAATAAGTGCTTCAGATACGTTTTAAAAGGAGTAGTTTGCCATTAAAATTAAAAGTCATCATTTACTCGCCTCTTGTCATTTTAAACCTGTATGACTTTGTTCCTTCCGCAGAACACAAAAGAAGATATTTTGAAGAATGTCATTAACAGTCCCCCATTCACTTACGTTGGTGACATTAAAAGTGAATGGGGGGCTGTGTTATTCTGTTAACAAACATTTTTCAAAATATCTTCATTTGTGTTCAGCAGAGAAAGAAAGTCATACAGGTTTGAATTGACAAACCGGCCGTGTAAGGCCGTGTTCAGATTTGACTCATTTTTGAAGCTGCAAGCGTGTTTTTTACATTACAATCCTATGGATTAAAGTCTGTTTTCTTTTTTAAACCCCAGTGTCGGCGTCTTTTTCTATAGCTCAGTGCGTCTTTTAAGGTTGAAAAAAGTTCCACTTTTCTCAAAGAAACGCCCTACCTCAATTTCCTTTTTCACACCTAACCAATGACATAGACCTGTCGTTTCCATAACAACATGCGAGGAACGTGATTGGTTGAGGAGGCCCAGGCTTTAAAAAATTGAATGGCGACCAAAACACACATTGGAGCATAGTTTTGTATAAATGTAATTTAAATTTTCACTTTTAACAACTGATTGCATTCCTAGCGAGAAATGAGTATTAAAGTTTGTGAATGTCATTAGTTATTGCAAATATGCTCTCTGTTTGTAATTCAAATAGACTTCCATTCCGCTGCTGTTTCTCTGGGCTGCCGTCGTGCATGGAAGTCATGGCGTTCTTCTGCTAATTGTAACCAAACACAGCTAGTGTTTTTTTACTAAAAAAGCGCCAGAAGTCAAGTCTGAACACGGCCTAAATGATGACAGAATTGTCATTTTGAATGTGAACTACTCCTTTAGAGAGATATAAATTATGCCTACGTATAAATTTAGATTCAAAACGGAAAAGGATTAATTTTATGAACTTGCTTGTGAGAACAGAAATTGTACAGACTGAAGACAACAAAGTTTTTGACAAAATGTTCTCTCATTTGTAATTTGCTTTGGATACAACCATTATAGGCATTATATAGTAGTATTGGAAATCAAATTATGTTACATTATTCATCTAGTTATTGTACATTATCACATTTTTCTTCAATATCATGCAACTCTAGTTCAAACACTTTGACTCTTGCTGTAATCATCAGTTATAATATTCATTTTTGGGGGTTTCAGCCGTGAGTTGCGGTCACCCCGGCAGTCCTATCTACGGCCGTACCACTGGAGATGGCTTCAACCTCAACGACGTGGTGACTTTCACCTGTAATAACGGCTACATCTTGGAAGGTCCGTCTCAAGCGCAGTGTCAGGCTGACCGTCAGTGGAGTCAGCAGCCACCCACATGCAGAGGTAAGAACCCCGAAGAGATCTCTTCTCATTAGACCTAAAGTTAAGATCTGTGGCAGTGACGGAAATGAGTTTATTTCTGCTGCCGTTAAAAAAAGCCAATGGCCAATTTCAGCTCGGAGCCCTTTCAGCCAGCAGAAACTCATTCAGTCGTAATCTAGAGAGCGACCGTTTAGTCCTAAGAATCACAAGATGAGATGTATATTTTGAATCTAATCTCCGATTTGTTAGCGGCATGATTATGAGGGTCTCTTGGGGACGTCTGTAGTGGCTCATTCTCACAACAAAATAGATGAAGTGATCAAGTGTGATGTTCGGCTGATTGGTGATCAGACTTTTGGTTTTATTTGCCTGTGAGAAAGAAAAATCACAAACGAGATCTCTGTTGTTTCTTCTAGACATCAATGAAATTAATTAGAGAGCAAATGGAAACTTTTGCTGAAGTCTGATATGCGTCTCAGATGTTTCTCCTGAGAAAGAGACGCAGAAATCTTACACATATTCAGTCTTACAACAAACATGTGCGACTAAGTTGATACTTGAATGAAAGCGCTTCAGTAATGTTGTTTCTTATTAGTTATGTCGCAAGTTCTATAGCTTTGCGTCTGGGTCACAATCACCCTGTCTGGGTTTATTTTGCGACTTGAGGACACGTTGTTGTGCTTATTATCTGCCTTGATTCAAAATATAAAACGCATATGAAATATGTTCTTGAGAGTAAATAACTTGGGATGAAAAGAGTATGCAGGGATATGAGAGACATGATGGAAATCTGTTTTAAGACATTAAATATGTTCTGTACTCTGGTTGTGTTCTGCAGAGTTTTGTCTTCAGATAGGACACACAAAACACTTTCTGGCTGGAAACTCGCCGTGTCATACCTGGTTGCCTAGAAAATATCTTAAGATTGGAAATGTAATGTTCCCACATTTGCCAGCATTTTACTATTATTCATCCATATGTCTGAGAGTTTAAAGGAATGAATTATACATTCTGTTGTCTTTTATTCACCCTTATGTGTGACGTTCTTTCTTCCATGAAATGCAAAAGATGTAAGACTGTTCTTTATTGTACAATGAAAGTGAATATCGATCAAATATGAAAAATTTCAACGTAAGCATGAGTAGAGGTATGTTTTGTATAGTTTTCGCGTACATTTAATAAGTGATAAGAGGTGTGAGACGCTCTTCAAGTGTGTGGAGCTTCTCAAACAAGATCATATTTATATTGTAGAAGATATGTCAAATACCAGTGATGTTTAATATTGGGTGGCATTTGTCATAAGTTTATACTTTATTAAACTATCAGTGTACTTTGCCAGAGTGGGAACACGCATATCTGTGTCTCACGAAAACTGAAGTTTGTCATCAAAAGCATCTCCAAACAGGGTTTTTCTGTTGCCTACAGTCTTGAGGTACTTCAAAAGGTTCTTCACATCGATGTCATAGAAGAACCATTTTCGATCTCCCAAAGATCCATTTATTTGAAGGTTCTTAAAAGAACCATTTCTTTTTCGTTTGATAATCATAAGTATAATTTTTTTCTTTTGTGAAACAGAAATTTTCTTCGGATGTTTAAGGTTCTTTATGATAACATTTACCCAAAAATGGTTCTTCTACACTCTTAAAAATGAAGGTGCTTAAAAGGTTCTTCAAGGCGATTCCATAGAAGAACCATTTTTGATTTCTTTGCTTTTATCATCTTTTTTGCCACAAAGAACCTTTTGTGAAACAGAAAGTTTCTTTAGATGTTAAAGGTTCTTTATGGAACCAAATGGTTCTTCTATGGCATCTTCTATACATTTTTTCTAAGAGTGTAATATTAACGGTACGAATCGAATCACATCAGAATATATTTTACTTTAATTTTATGATTAGTTTGGAGATGGTTTCTAACTATGTGTTCCCACCAAACGAGTCATTTAAATGTTGAGTCAATGCAAAGACGCGATAGGACATCCTGCAGTGCGATTTTCTTACGAATGAGGCGTGGCACGAATTGACAAGGCACGAATTGAGCGTTTCAGGCGATTGATGAAAATTTACGCTGCGTTGGCCAATCAGGAGGTTGCTCTAGTAGAAAAAAAGTGAAAAGAAAGAAAGTGAGTGAGGAATTTGGTAAGTTGTTTTACTCAATTTGAGCTATATATATAAATATACATAAATACAAGACTGGAGCTGCCTGGCAGAACCCCCTCTCATGACGCGAATTTGTGTCTGTTGCGAAGTTATTTTCATGCGCTAATGAAGCGAGTAAACTCAAAATGTTCAAACGTCAAACTACGCACAAATAGCCCAATTTATTTGCGCAAGTCGCGTTTGGTTGGAACTCTCCATACGACATTATACAGTAAAATGACTCTTGTTTTTAATTTCTTTTACAGTCATGAACTGCACTGATCCTGGAATTCCAGCCAACTCCATCAGAAAGAGTAAAATCGAGCATGGTAAATTCACTTTTGGAACCGTGGTGTCCTACGATTGCAATCCCGGCTATTACCTCTTCGGGTCATCGGTTTTAACCTGCCAGCCGGTGGGTTACTGGGACAAGCCGTTACCGGACTGCCTGGGTACGTGGTTCTCTTTATTTGGAATCTGTATCACAACGTATTTGAAATGTGAAGGGAAATGTCACAGAGCAGAATCGTTGCGGTGAAGTCTTGACTGTCTGTGAACGTCTTCATGGTTTGAGACATACAGCGGTGAACGGCAGTGAGTTTAACGCACTTGTTCTTTGCTTGGGAAGACCGAAGAGTGTTAAGGCCAAGGTAGACTTATGCTGGGGATTGTCAGGTGGATTCATTAGCGAGACGTATCATTTTCCTGTGAGATTGTAATTGCCTCATGTTTCGCTTTCTGTGTAACTGCTTCAAACCCGAGTTTGACTGTTTTCTGTCAGTTTTCTAGATTCTGCCACGAGGGAAAGTGAAGAATCCTGCCGGCTGTTTATTAGTCTTGCTTTTGGTCTCCTCAGGTGTAAGCCATGCGATTCTTGTCTTTACTTAGCCAACGGAGGCCACTTGCTGCTTTTGAACTGGGAATTTTAATAAGCGGCTTTCGGCTCTCTCATCAGCCTTTGAGTCTGATGAATGCCATTAAAATTTTAACCGCCGCGCTGTTATTCAGGTGCATTTCCAATTCAAAAGAAAGTAAACATCAAAAAGCGGACATGCAAAGAAGCTTATCTTAGTTGAATGGAGGCGCTCATGTGTGTAGCACATGAGAGGTGATGTCGTACATCTTAAGATGAATTTGTGTTTAGGTTTAAGGTTCGAAGATGTGCGCAAGACGTTTTCATAATCGAGTGGTTTGATTTTGAAAAGGCCTGTATAATTATACTGAAGGTTTAGTATCTGAAATAGAAGATCAGTTTACATTCAGTTTCTGGAGAAATTAAGTAGTGTTGTTTATATAAGTATGATGTGTAGTTTTATTTGGCTGTTAAGTTTTGGAGTCGAGACAGAGGTGTTAACAGAGTCTGATCACAACTACTGCACTGCTGTTTTTACAGCAGAGAAAAAGCTTCACTTTTAATGAGCAAATTCAATTTGTTCCAGTGCTTTTAACTTAAACATGGATGTTTCAATTTGCCATTAAAATACGTTCTGTTTTAGTTAAAATGGTAAATGTTACTGCATAGTCTGTATAATGTCTACAATGCAACGTTTTACTTTATATTGTTGCGTTTATAATATATATTTATATTACTTTGTGTACCATATTTTACTGTAGTACAGTAAATATATACAGTACATACAAACACACTACCGTTTCAAAGTTAAGGGTCATTTGAAATACACAAGAAAAATAAACAAGAAATAAACAAGAAATATAGTTATGCCAATGTATAAAGGTTCAATAAAAGGAAGGAAGGAGGTGGGAACCGGCAGACATTTAAATAAAGTTTTAATCAAAATAATAAGAAACTACAAAGATAGACGGCAGCCCCTTACGGCCGACTGCCGGCGCATAAAACAAACTATAACAAAAACACTGAAGTAAAATGTCACAAAGAACAAAAGAACATACATACAAACGTAAGACATGTTCGGGCCCGGTTCTCTCTCGTCGACGGTCCGGTCGCTCGTTCTCTTATGCTCCCTATCTCCTCCGTGATACCAGACCGGTGCATGCACAGCTGACGCTCATTAACACTCACTCACCGTCCTCGAATCACAGTCTCGCCCCACCTACTACACTACAGCCAACATATTAGTTTCTTTTCTTATAAAATAAATTAAAATATGACGTTTATATTGCCTGACTGACTGCTAAAATAGATTTTTTGAAATATTAAGAAATACTATTTTCATGTTTTTAAATGCATGAGTGTGAGAGCATTTAAAATAAACAAAAATGTAATTATGGCAGCATATTTACTACTTTATTATAAAAGTAAAAGAATACTTTTTTAAATATCTTGAATGCTAAACTATTTTTATTTGTTTTCGGGGAGGGGGGGGGGGGTGTGTTAATTCGAATAGTTCTGTTTGTGATTTTCCTAAGATTTGAATATATATATGTTTAGAGAAAGAAAGTTATTTAATAATATATCTTACAAGGGAATCGTTGTTGTGATGCATGATATATGTCCATCAATAATTGTCTTGTTGCAGAAGACAGTGAATTTGTGTGCTGAAGTGAAGCAGTGCTTTAAAGCAGTTGAATGTGTACATACTGTATATTTATTTTGTACATGTTTCATTGTATGAGGAAGCACCACACGGATGAAATTCACCCACGCTGCACTTGTGATGTGTGGAATCTTCAGACCCACACAGAATCTGTGCTTGTACAGGCCCTGAACATTTCCACGTCTATAACATCATCAGATTATATTTGAGCATACCAATAAGAAAAGGAAATAGAAAAAAGACTAGTTGATATCAGATCCCCTTTGCACGTTAACACAAAACTGGTTGACAAGATAAACATCCTCAGTATGAAACGGTAGTTATCTTATGTTTTTGTTCTGCAGAGGTTGACTGCGGCCACCCCGGATCCCCTCCTAGTGCGGTTGTGATCGGAGAAAAAATCACCTTTGGTTCCACCGTCCACTACAGGTGCTCAGATGACAGAAGTTTGATTGGTGATTCCACCCGCAGCTGTCAGCTGAACGGCCAATGGAGTGGCTCTCAGCCCCACTGCTCAGGTAAGACCAACCTCCAAAGTCCCAAAGGTCCCTCGCACACCTGTGACCACGATGATGCTTAAAGCATAAGATAAGACATTTGACATAAAAGGAAAAGTATGCCATCTTTTCTTCAAATCCTCATATCAGTCAAAACCTTGTTATTCTGTGGAACGCAAAACAAGATATTTGGAGAAATGTCTCAGTGGTATTGTGTGTCACGAACGGTGGTGAGCATGGACAGAGGACCCAAGCGCAGACAGGAGTAGGTGGTTAACAAGGATTTTAATATTATATGAAACAAAACATGAAACAAAAACCTAAGATGGGGTAAAACAAAAGAACAGCGAGGTAAGAACAGGAAGGGTACAAAGGACCGACTACACTAAACTAGACAAGACTAAAATACAACACTAGACATGACTACAATGAACTAAACTAGACTTAAATAGCAATAGAGGACAAGGCGGGTGACAAGGACAACATCAGAAGGTAAATGATCCAGCAAAAGACAAAAGACACAGAGGCATTAAATAAGGGAACAAATCAGGAGGGAAACCAGTGCAGGGTAGGAGATCATTAACAAGCAATAATGAGGAGACGAGAGGGCGGGAACAGAGACAAGACCAGAGAGAGTGTATGGAAGGCCAGAAGGCCCATAATTGCCTCTTTCCACATGAAACACGAGTGTCTTTCATGATCCTGCCACTAGATCAAGAGAAACATGACACGATGCGGCAGAATCATGACATTGTGTTTATACAGTGAAAGTCAATGGGGTTCATTGTTGTTTGGTTGCCAACGTTCTTCAAAATATCATATTTTGTGTTTTGCAGAGAAAAGAAAGTCATACAGATTTGGAATGAGGATTCATAAATGATGACCTAATGTTTATTTTGGGGCGAACTATCCCTTTAAAGATTTAAACCCTCTGTGCCTGATAAAGAACACTTGTGATATAATCATGGTCCTCTGTAAAATAATGCCTTACTGTACATTCAGAACTGTTGCTTTAAGGTATTTTTGTCTATATTTGCAAATAAGGCCCAGTGTGATGTTTGAAAGAGAATTTGTACATTTGAATAAACACAGTGTTGAGTGAAGTTCATCTTATTTTCTTGTCATTATGTGTCAGTCTAATATTAACCTCATTAAGTTCAGACGAATGGTGACTTCTGTGTGTGTGTGTATAACAGTCAGGGTACATGCTGAGCCATTATTTTCCTCTGTCTTTTAAATTCAGTCACATTGTGCATAGGTTTTACTTTGAATAAAAGTTTGTGAAAAATGGGAAATATTTCATCATTTGCAACATCATAAATGGTTCTTCAATGTAATCAGTAAAGTCATATGCAGTACAGTTAAATGCAGAAAGAGTTAAACCTTAAGACCACAGACCCACAAAAAGTGTGTGAATTTGTGTGATAAAAAAGGGAAAGTGTTTGAATGTCATCAGTAAGAAACAGTCTGTGCATTTGTGCAGCTCCGCATTCATGATCAGGGACTTCTCTCTCTCTGTCTGATAGTCTATTCCCTTCTCTCTCTCTGTAGCTCACTCGCTTTTATCTCTCTCTATAGGCATTTCTCTTTAGTTCGAGCTCTGTTCAATGTGTCTCTATATACAGTATATATATACATCTGTTTATAGTTCTCCCTATAGGTGTCTCTATCTAGCTCTCTCTATACATGTAGTTCTATCTATAGCTCTGTGTAAAGCTGTCTCTCTATAGTTCTATCTATACATATAGGTCTCTCTCTATACATGTAGTTCTAGTATATCTATATATCTGTCTATAGTTCTCTATATAGATCTGTCTATAAGTCTCTCTCTGTAGTTCTTTCTGCAGGGTCTCTCTCTAAAGCTCTGTCTGTAGGTCTATCCATATAACTATATTTTACGTCTTTCTATAGTTATCACTATAGCTGTTTCTATAGGTCTCTCTACGTAACATTATCTAAAGGTCTATCTATAATTATGTCAATAAGTCTCTATCTATATCTCTGTCTATATAACTATCTAGAGTTCTCTCTATAGCTGTCTATAAGTCTACTCTGTTGGTCTCTCTATACTTATAGGACTCTTTCTATAGTTCTATCTAAAGTCCCCTCTCCTTTATCTCCATAGCTCTCTTATGGTTTCTCTCTCTCTTTATACTCTAAATTTGTATGGCTCTATCTCCCTCTGTGTAGATCTTAAAGATCTTTTTCATTCCATTTTTCTTTCTCTTGGTCTCTGCATCTTCCTGTTTTATCTTGCTCCCTCTCTCTCTCTGTCTTGCTGTCTCTGCCAAACTGCTTTTGTCTGTCTTTGTGTTCAGAATGCTGAGTGCTAGCCGCTATTTAATACCTCACAATATGCAGTCTATAAAATGTGTACTGTGCATTATGCAACAACAGCGTGAATGTTTAAGCAGTAGTGGGCAAGAAGATCTTTAATACCTGGAGATGCAGGAGTATTCCCATTCCTTTTAATGTCAGTGACAATTACCCAGAACTTTTAGGAGAAACATCAGAGACGAACTGAAATTTAACAGAGAGTTCCATGACGTCTCTGGAGCTTTGAAAGAGTAACCTCTGAGCAAAAATGTCCCTCTGAGTTCTCCATCCGTGTCTTTCTAGTGCTGCTTCTGTATTCCGTGTGAACCTGTTCAGTCTTTCTCAGCGGGTTTGATGTGGTGCCTGTGTTCTGGAATTCTGGGACATTCCTCAGGATACAGTATTTTAACTTGTGAACTGGCTGGGATTTTCAGTAGGTGTGTGGAAAAAGTAGGCATCTGTAACTGTAGTCGTAGAAGCCCGCAGATTTCACCGCTTGTTTTTGTTAAAGATTGAAAGCGCGTCCCCTGAAGGGCCCGGCTCCGTGGGAGTTTCACGCTTTTTAGCCACCGCTTCACGTTATTTGGCGAAATGAATTTCGCTGCAGACACGAAGCCGATACTACCAGCCCGACGTGACAAATTGTGGATGGAAAACAAAATCAATAGCTCTCGACGCTGCCAGGTGATTCAGACTTTATGTAACGAACTTCGCAGCCTTATTATACGGCGCTAAGCTCCTGGTGGGCGAACTTTAACTCAAATTCACACCTCTCCATAGTGGCAATTACTGAGAACTGTAACGCTTTCATAGCATTCAACACCTTCACCTTTGTAGAAGTATCTAATGAAGCTTATATAATAGTTTGGCGCGTGTACGCCCGAGTCCATTAGGAGCAGAAAACAGTTCAGTTTCAGCTGATGGGAAACACGATGCTGTTTTTAAGGCCGCTAGAGGTTAAAAAAATCTTTCCACCCTGTCTGTTTGGAACGTGGAGAACAAAAGCAGGACATCGAACTGAAGTGGTTAATGAGCAGAAGCAGCAGGTCTTTTGTCCCGTCTGACACCATTTTATTTGAGGGACACAGGTGGGGTGAGACAGGGTGTTTTTCTCTCGCTCTGCGTGCATCTTTTTCTTCTGAAATGATGTCAGACGGACACGATCCTTCCCTCGCTTTGCATAGCACAGCGTAAAGAAAGAAATGTCCCAGATTTCTAATGAACAGAGCCGAATGTCTTTTTCTTCGTTTATTTTCGAGCACAAAGCATGACGGTGCACTGAAGATGGGAGCGTGTTGCTGGTTTTAATCCCTGGTTAGTCGTCCCCCGGGTTCATGGGGCGTTTGCTGAGTCGGGCTTTGTTGATCGGCCTCCGGGTGCTTGTACATATAATTAAAAGGGGTTTGATTTTCGGGTCGTCAGATGATTTTAAAAGGGCTGGATCCTCAGAGGAACTGTCTGCGTCCAGCTCTGTTTGATGAATATTTCACCATCATTATTTATGGTAATCCTGCGTGCCGGCGACTGTTAGAGGATAATTGATCGCTTGTTGGGTATAACGCTGTCATTTGAAAAAGCTTCACATTTTTCACACCCCTGCAGATTTCTCTTCGAGGCATTTCACGCAGCTAATAAATGTCATTTAGTCTTTAATTGTTTCTCTTGAGAATGTGGCCGGGTTATTTGCACTTCAAAAAGACAGTTTTCACAGGTTTATATTTGTGTGTTTAAACTGAACAAGAGGGTTGCTTTAACTCATAGAAACACATCTCAAGTGTTGGTATAAATTGGCCTCGAACATGTCTGTATTTGACTTAACTATGGATCAGAACAATCTAGCATTTTGGGTTGAAACCACAGCATTTATAGTTTTGTTGTTAATGCTTTTATTAATACCTTGAGTTTGCTTTTTTATATTTTTAGTTTTATGTTATGTCATTTTAGTATTTTTTTTGCCATTTTTTTATGTGATTTTCTTGTTTTGTTATGGGAGTGTCAGCTTGTTTATTTTATATTGCCATAAAACTATATTAAGTATTTATTTACTTATACATTGTATCATAATACACACACATATATATATATATATATATATGTATTTATGTTTTAGTCTTGGTTTACTTGGAATTAGTTTTTTTTTTAAATTAATCTAGTGCCTCTAATTCACATTCAGTTTATTACTTTGGCAACATTTCTCGTTTTTGTTCAGGTTTTTGAATAATTTTCTGGCCAATAATTCATATGATTAAATTAAATTAGCAACATGTTTTAAAAGTATGGTTTCTTTAAAAGCTATAAGCAAACTATAACAACCTTGGTTAACCCAATGTCTATATTGTCTATATTGTATCCAACCATAGATTGAAATAAGCAACTTCATACCTTTAAACCTTTTTTTTATTAATAATTTACACAGTAATGAAAATCCAACCATTATTTCCTCATGGTCGTGTCATTTATGAAGATATAGAAATATAGGGAACAGAAGTTATGTTATTTGTATTTTTATGTATTTTCATTGTATAGGAAAAAAACAGCGCAACGTTCTGCATTATATCTCTTTTATAATCCATTAAAGATATAAAAAGTCAGGTTTGACACGACATGGTGTTGAGTACACGACGATAGAATCTCCATTTCTATTGTTTCAACAAATCCTCCTGAAACTGATTTGATTTTCCAATGGCTGTGTCATCGTTCAGATACCTGCCTGTACGCTCAAGGCCGGCAAGCAAAGCGTTTTTAGAAGCTCAATGAGGCAGCAGTTTCACACACAAAAAGCCTTTGAAAAGTTCCTCTCCTCAAATCTTCTTAAAGACCATGAAGAGTGACAGCTCGGAGAGGTGGGGAAGTGTTCCTCGGAGACCTCTAACCGGTCTTTATCCAAGCTGTGGCAGTTCAGTGCCGTGAAATTCTCCTTTGTGGCCAAGCGGTGCTCCAGAACCGTTCCGGTAGAGGCGGAGTAGCATTCGGATTTATAATATCGTTAATAGATCACGGAGTATCTCTTTATTGCTCTCGGGCAATAATGATTCCAACTGTTGTCATCCAGATGAAATACTGGTAATATCCTCATGTTCGCTCCATTTGCAGGTGATAAAAGGAGTGCCTGTGGGGATCCGGGCACGCCGGCCCATGCCACCCGAGAGGAGAGCAGCTTTCAACAGCACGCAAAAGTTCGATTCACTTGCTCCACGGGTCACACGCTCTACGGCTCGGCGGAAAGGATCTGTTTTCCCAACGGCACCTGGTCGGGACGACAGCCCACCTGTAAACGTAAGTGACTCCCGCAGACGCCATAAATAATGCATGCGATGTGTAGGCACACGCAGAGACGCCGATATCCATTCTCTCGTTAAACATCGGACTCACGTCGTGCCATTCACACACTTCGTAACTCACACGAAGGACGACCTTGCAGCCCGGAGGCTCCGGGGAGGTGTGCGGATGTTTTGCAACTGTTTTTAGCTTGACGCATTGTCCGCGCCGTCTCAAGGGTGACAGGTTATTGCAGTCCAGCGCTCAGCTTGGCTATAAAACAGATTTACAGATTGTTAGCGCTCAGGCCCCAGGAGGCGGAAATTTCTCAGGCTTGAATGTTTTTCGTTGCAGCTCTGGTCAAACAGCTTGTCTTGCATTAAATCCCATCATGCCCGTACAAACATCAACACATCCCCTTTGTAAGTTGACCCGGCTCGACCTGAGCCTGTGCCAATTTCATTGGCTGAAAGGGACACGGAAAAGTAAACGTACCGGCTTAACAAAGTGTAGCTTGTAGACAAAAACACACTGCAGCAAACTTCGTTAAGTTTCTCGAGTTCAGAAATGAACAATATCCAGGGCTGTTCAGATTTAATCCACAGCACAGAGGCATTACACAAACACATCACTTTGCCAGTCTGATACAACCAGTGTTGGGTAAGTTACTCTGAAAAAGTAATTAATTACTAGTTACTCATTACATATTCAATAGTGTAATTAGATTATAGTACAAATTACTCTCTCCAAAAATTATATAGTTACTTATTACTAATTACTTTTTATATCCTTAATCATCCTTTATTAGTTAAATGATTCAAGGATGGACATGAAACGGCTTATTAAATGAATTCAAATAAATAATATTAAACTGCATAAAGTAATATTAAGTGAATAAAGTATTACAAATGTGAGAATTGTACATTAAAACACAGATTTAATAGTTAGACTTTGAATTTTG
The DNA here is from genome assembly GCA_008369825.1 of Triplophysa tibetana. Taxonomy (NCBI): domain Eukaryota; kingdom Metazoa; phylum Chordata; class Actinopteri; order Cypriniformes; family Nemacheilidae; genus Triplophysa; species Triplophysa tibetana. The sequence goes on from CM017916.1 coordinate 2,991,608, forward strand.
ATGTCAATTCCCCCATTGCGCACACATATGATACACAAAGTATTTAGTTTAATTACATCAAAAGTAACTGTAATTAAATTACAGAAATAATAAGAGTAATCCCTTACTTTACTTTCCCAAGGGAAAAACTAGATACTTAGTAACTAATTACACACAAAACTGGATACAACATATGATGCAACATATTTATTTGTGTGTATATACAGTGTGTGTGTGTGTGTGTGTGTGTGTGTGTGTGTGTGTGTGTGTGTGTGTGAGTGAGTGAGTGCATGCGTGCATGTGTATACATTATGTAGGAGTGTTTGATATACGTCCAGGTTGGTGTATATACACCATATGTGTGTGTTTAGATGCATAAATAGTTTGTATGTGTGCATACAGTGTGTGTGTGTGTGTGCGCGTGCGCGTGCGTGCGTGTACAATTTATATGTTCATACATTACGTGTGTGTCCATGTATACAGTAAGTTTGTTTGTGTATATGTACGATATACACAAATATATACTTTCCTAGACATTATAGGAAACACATTGTGGTTTCATTATCATTCGTCTTATAAGTCAAATTCAATAAAGTTCCATACATCACATACTAAATAACCCTGCACATGTGTTTGTGTTGGCAGACTACTAATGCGGTTCTCTCTCATCCAATAGCTGTTCAATGTGGGAACCCAGGGACCCCGGCTAATGGGCGCATTTTGCGTGTGGATGGCACCATGTTCTCTCACTCCATCATCTACTCGTGCGTGGACGGATATCGGCTCTCCGGTTCACCCACCCGGCAGTGCCTGGCAAACGGTACCTGGTCTGGCGCCGAGCCCAACTGCACCTGTACGTACTCGAAACCTTGAGATCCTCAAGCTGTTGTTCCGCATCCAGGCAGAACTCGAACAAATCCATGCAGCATTTGGCATTGTTGAAGTCTGTTTAGTGTTATCAGTGTTGCCAATCCAGCAGGACAGATTTTCCATATCAACAAGACGCCCAGTTTGTAATTAGCCGAGCGTCTTCTAACAGTGTTGTTGTTGAGATGGACCCAGCTCACCTCTCGAGCAATCTCATTAATATAAAGAGATTTATTTGCGCCTCTGTCTAAGTAATAAGAGAATGATCTGACAGGAAGAATCAATCTCGGGCTGACATATAATGCGAGATTGATTTTGGCGTAGTCTGCGAATAATGAGCGGGGGAGTGCGGCGGGGCTACAGTGAATATCAATAGGCCACTGGTATGGCATTACTCAAGGCTGTGAAGCGACGTGCGTCGTTGATGGAGTGTCCAGATAAACTCACTGGACGCTGGAGGTGAAGCTTGTCATTTCTCAACCATTAGCGCCATCAAACACGATTGCAAAAATAATGAGCGTTGCAAAAATATTGACTTTCTTTGAGCCTGTGTTGTTTTGGCTGATCCGATCGATACACTCAAATTAAATGTGCAGCCTTAAAACATATTGTTTTTTGTTACAATTCATATGAATTATTGTATTGCGTTATGAGAACTATAAATATATATTTATGTAGTAACTAGTAAGTGTAGTACACTAGTAAATCTAGTCGGTTGCTTTTGTAAAATAAAAGTGAGTACCTAATTGTACACAAAATATTGATTTGAAATATTTTATGACCTCATTTTTAACAAATACAAACCTTCAGTGATATTAAAGATGCTTAATAACCACTCTATACCAAAGGACAAAGTTAAAACAAGACAAACCAGATTTGGTGTAATCATTTGTGTATAATCTTATATCATTAAAAAGGTATATTTGTATGTAGATTATTAGCATACAGTATACAGCCTTAAGATTAGTCACAATACCCAGATGACCTTTTGTTATTGGGTGATTGATACTGGGGAATGACGTAGTCTACCTTTGAATGTCGCGACTAACCAATCAGAATTGAGTATTTCAGAGAGCCTTGTATAAAGATGTGATGTTAATGTCACAGTGTTAAAGAGATGCTGTGAGTAAAGTGATTTCTCCCGAGTTTACATCAGAAATGACAGTCATATATCACCGGTCCCTGCGTCATTAGTTTTCTATTAGACACATGAATTGAAATCTCTATGGCATTTCACTTAAAGTATGTTTTTAATTGAAAGAGAGAAACTTTATGTAAACTCTATAGATCTCTCTTTTCTCTAGAGTAAAAAAGAGGTGTCGATTTTTGTGGGTTGTTGCTAGGGCTTTGCTGTCTGGTTGCTAAGGTGTTCTGAGGGGATTTAGGTGCGTCACTATACAGTTGTGTTTCAGCGGTTTCTAGATAGTGACTTACTGATCCACTGAGGTCTTTCCCCACCATTGACAAGATTTTCCATCATTTATGACCGTCTTCCTGTCTTTTCTCGGTTATGCGACAGAGGGTGCTCTTTCTTATATTCTGAATTAAAAATGCTGGGTTATTTTCAGACCAGCATTGGGACAAAAACGAACTGTTCGTAATTTTGCGTATACTGGGTTATTTAATTTAATTAATTTATGTTAGTGGGTCGAATGCAAAAAATGTTTTTGGTTATTGTAAGTAGCGGGTGGGTTTGTTTCTTTTTGACCCAATGCTGTGTTGAAATAGCCCAGCATTTTAATATTGTACAGAATCTTGGGATCCATAAAATTTAATGTTCGAAAGTCATTCTAAATGGTTTTTCTCATAAAGTGTTGTGAAATGTTATTTTGGTATTGTTGTTGTTGTTTAAAAGCAGAGGTTGTGTTTCTATTATAACACAACATTCTGGGTTCCAAAAAATGTTTGTAAATACGATCAAAAAAGCAGGTGGTGAATGACTTATTCAATGCTGGTGGGGAAAGAGTTCACACGTTTGTTGTCTTTTGTTGGTGTCTGTATGATCACAGTTTTAAAAGAGTCCTTTGATCTCTTCGGTCCTTTGGTTTCATTTACCTGTAATTTTATTATTTTTATTATTATATGTTATTATTTAGAGTTGAATATGTGATCTGAGTTTATACCATATAAATATTAGTAAAAAAGGTCAAAGTTTTGCTTTAGCAAAAACTATTAATGATATGATTTATATTAATAAATTGTATTGTTTATTTGCTTATCTGTGTGGAGTTAGAAAATACTTCATGAATGATGGAACTTCACAACAGTCTAAATGTTGTGGCATAAAATGACCCAGTTTGCATTTTCGCCGCTTTGTCATCTCACCTCAAGGCTTGACCATTAGACCATCAAACAGCAACCCGAATTTGAATAGAAGCATCCGGAATAAGGCTTTATTTAGTTATAGTTCCCTTGGAGACAGTCTTGAGACTATAAACCTTTTAATGATGTTCTGCATTTTAGACTCTTTATGTAGATTCCACAGTCTCTTCACTTGTGTAACGTCATCTCCGTTCCAGAGTTTCAAAACGTGAACTTTCACAATTTCAATCTTTATGCGCAATCTTGAGAACCTCTCTGTCCTCTGATAGTGATCAGCTGTGGAGATCCAGGTGTTCCAGCCAGTGGACTCAGGAACGGAGACGGCTTCACCATCGGCCAGAACGTGACGTATTCCTGTCAGCCTGGTTATGTGATGGAAAACGGGAGCGTCGCTACTCGCACCTGCACCCACAACGGCACCTGGAGCGGCGTGTTACCCACCTGCCGAGGTACAAGGTTAAAAGCTTTTCTTCCACAAAACTGTGACAGATTTGGATTGTTTGTCTAGACGGCGAATGCCAAAAGCAAACGGATGTCAGAATATAGTTCCCAAGACATCTTGAATGGGGCCAAATTAAACATTTTTCTCATTTTTATGGAATCTTCTGTTTTATAACTTTTATATATTTTTTTTGAAGACTTGCAAAATTGTACTTCATTTTTTTAAATGACAACATTTTAGTTTCTAAGAAAACTGATCTATCCCAATTAGAAAAAGACAATATATATTTTAATGTTTTTTATACATCCAAATTTTCATTTAATCAGCATTGTATTGTAGATGTATTGTGGTCATTTCAGTCCAGTGTCTGTTGAATTTTAACAAAATCAAACCTCAGGAGTGACATAAAGTCATAAGGTTTCAATAAAACGTGTATAAATATGACTATTGTATTGGTAAAAGTAAATATGAACTCGTTTTCTTTGCAGTATTTGAGGTCTGAAAAAATACAGATCATCATTTCTGTTATTTTAACCTGTTTCTGTCAGAATATTCACAGACAGAGAACCTAAATGCAGACAGCCTAAGTAAAAAACAAAATACTTTTAATAAACAATAAACCCATGAGGGGACAAAACTGCAAGAAATAATCATACAAACAGAACACTTCCCACGAGGGGGAAAACAAAGGAAGTCCAGATGACAAATAATATCCACAAAGCACGACAAGGCAAAACAAGAACAAGGTATATCTAACAGGGAATACTCCACACGAGCTGAGAACCGAGAACACAAGGGCCTTAAATGGGGAAAACTAATGAGGGATAATGACAAAGGGCAGGTGAGGGGAACACTAGGGGGGATTATGGGAAACAAGGGGACAGGGCCTAGGCACTCGACAGGAGGACACGTGCTGCAAAGTCACAACAAAGGCCACGTGTCTTCATACATAAGACAACAAGCACAAAAGACACGGTACTGTCACGACCCTGTCCACAGAACTAGAAAAGTACTGACAGGATCATGACAGTTTCTTCAGTTTTCATTTTCTGCAAATAAAAACTATATTTTTATTTGAAACTCCGAACATATTATTATATATTATATATATATTATATTTTTATATAAAGTATCATTTGTATATAATAATGTATTAATGAAGAGAGTATTATAATCTACACAATTTACTTGAAAGGAGATTGATTATTATTAAATATTTATTTTAAGCTCCCAATAGCAATAGCAACATGTTTCAATAAGTGATTTGGTCAAATTTGGTATCAATATTTTTAACTTTTAGAAGCTTTCACTTGAACTTTCATTTAATTTAAATGCATCTTAAATATGCTAAACCTGAATACATTTTCATGATCACTGAAATATTTTGTGCTTTGTGTTCTTAATGTGCCTGTAGGCTAATTAATCATGTAGATGTTAAAACACGGTACAACATTTACACCAAATAAATATATTTATTTATTACTGTAATAGAATTTGTAAACGTGAACTTTGCACCAAATTATTACAGGAAAATAGTAACAATAACATATTAACAGAACAGAAAAACGAAATATAAAACCAAACAATTTCTCCCAGTCCCAGTACTACTTCTCTTGCTTAAAAAAAACCAAAGTGCACAAAATTATTACTGAAGACAAAACTGCTTTTCCGTTTTTGTTCAGTGTTATGTTTAGACATAATAATAGAACAAATGAACATGTTTACCTTTCGATACACTTTGTTAAGTGAATTTATAAACAAAGTGCACACAGTTGTTTGAGAAACAAAGTAAATAAAGTGCTAAAATAATAAATTACTTTCAATCTTTAGCTTTTTACCCCCAATGGCCCACTACCATACATCACAGTTCGCAATGTTTTATTCACCGATGTGTAAAATCCATTAACACAGGATCCTCCTATTCTATTCGCTGGCTGCGTGCTTTCGCTTGGGGCTGCTGAGTCACGTGATAGTGGACTACAAAACACATCAGGGGAGGGAGGAGCAACGTGTGCAAAACTAGGTGTATGGGAAAAAGTTTTTCTTCATTATACAATTATTAGCTACATTAGTAAATAAATAAAATCAGTCGTAAAAACACATTAGTATCTATATTTGTATGTTAGGATCGATCCTTTTCGAAAGTATGCTTCAGCGCCCAACCCTAGTTTCAATCAATTCCTCACAAGTTTGAAAGAAAACCTAAAAGTGCGACAACAATCATTTGTGTCTTTCAGTCTCTTTCAGCCTCTTTCAGCTGTTATATTCATCTGCTGTCATCTTTTCTATGCCTGCCCACATGCTCGCATCTACTTACAAATCACTGAGAGGAAAATCTACTTCCTCCGGCGTTCTCATTACTGCCTAATGTCTGTTGACAGTTCTTGCTCGATATTTTAGTGGTAGACCCCATCATCACCATTCCAGCGTTAGCCCTTCAAGGAAATGAACATGAATATCCAAAATCCGTCTCATTAAGACCCTTCTTCCACACTCAAAACCCTTTTGTTTGCTCAAGAAATCTGCATTGTGAGTTTAAAAATAGTGCCCATTAGACGACTCCGACAAACAAAAGAGCGAAATTGCTCCGTGAATTCCTTCTGAGAATCATCAATGCGCCGTCCTAATAGACCCTAATGCAGAGTCATTAGAAAGCCATTTCTATAGCGACGGACGAATGGAGGCATGAGTGATAAGTGCCGTCCGTGAGAGCGAGTCGGACCCCGGGGCAAACTTTCTGTCAGCAGCTTAACCAGTCAACGGTGAAGTGTGTTGCCTGAGGGCTCATCTCTCTCTCGCTTTATCTCACTGTTTCTCCTTCATCGCTTCCCTCTCGCCGACCGCAGACAGCGTAGCTGAAGGCTGTCAGTGTCCAGCGAGCTGTTGGAGGTTAGAACTCGAGGCGGCGATTCCTTGACGCATCTGGATATACAAAGGCTTATTTGAAATGTCAGGGTTTTTCAAGAAAAATAGGCAATTGAAAGTTTAATAGGAATTGTTTTTTTGAGTTGTCTCGGAGGTCTGAGCTCTTTTAGCTCAGGAGATTTGATGGAGTTCTCAGTTGTGTTTCATTCAAAAATCAACTTAGTCTCAGATGTTCCTCTTAAAATGACTTGTTGAAGAGGTAAATTTGATGAGAAATGTTTGAGTTCATAGTGAGATCTTCAATAATATTAACTTTTGACTGCAGACTTGACAAACCTGAGCTCCGTTTGAGACGTTGTTGACATCTCTTCTCAAACTCTAATGACAGAGACATCTGAGAGATTTCTGACTCTTCTCAGGGGAAACATATAAGAGATGCAGATGAGACTCAAGCGAAGTCTCCATTTGCTCTACATTTAATCCCGTTGATGTCTGCGAGAAAAAACTGAGATATTAAAAAGATCTCATCTGTGATGCTTCTTTGGCTAGTGTTGCTATTCGTAGTTGTAGTTTTAATTTAGAAACATTTTTATTTTTCATCCATGTTTTTTCATATGTTTATATTGTTTCAGATGTATGGGTCAAGTGTATGAGAACGCTGTACAGCAAAAATGAACCGGTCACAAATGAGATCTCTTTATTGTCTCAACTGTTTCTCATAGGGAGCAATGATCTAAATGAGCAGTTTTCTCAGTCTCCTACTTCTGGGGGGTTTTTTCTTCTGAGATCAAGACCCTGCTAATCTTACATCTTATAAATTAAAAATCTGAACCGTGTTTTCCACAGTATTTATTCAGCTTTATACCTCTACAGTATTACAGATGGGCTCATTTCTTGTCTTTTGATTTCTTAATTATTTTTCATTCATTTTTAATATTTACATTATGTAAGAACAACTCTAAGCTATTACACGTGTCTACACGCTTGCAAATGGACAGTTGACAGTCTTAATGGACAGCAGCTATTTCTTTCCGAAAGGTGCGTTCACTGCTGCTTAATTTGTTGACCTGTGAACAGAGTTTCCACACCAACACAGTTGATATTCTGTCTGAAGTGTAAACAATAGCTTTAAGCTGTTACCGGGGGAAAAGGTTAAGGTTAGTTGGAAAAGGATGTGAAAGTCTTGTCAAACATCTTAAGAAAGGAAAAAATGCCGTTTCGGGGAGAACAGTTTATACTTGGCAGGACTGCTGTTCACCTCAGGGTCAGCCGTGCAGATGATCGCTGGTGACGCAGTGCATCTGTCATCCGCGCGGAGACACAGACGGCCTTAGGGACTCGCTGTGAGAGATGGGCCTTACGTGCTATACATGCCGAGAGAACGTACACCTGCGCTCACACACACAAATACTGCCAGTTGAGACCACACCTGCAAGAGTCTAAAGATCTGTAAAGCTTCAGTGTGACATCTCTAGGGGCTTTGAGGGAGCAAAGGGAATCTTGGCTTCTGCCATTGTTTGGACAAACAGACTTTTCTTAACCAAAATGCCATTAGTTGAAGTTCACAATTGTATTATTATACATTCATACTTTTTGCTTGTGATTAATTTATAAATATATCTGGTTTAAATGTTTTAATAAAAAATGGGTCTGTTCAATTGTCACAGAGTTCATAAAAGTTTGAATATACTGTAGTTTTTCTTAGTTTTAATAACATTTTAATTGGCTTTAATTTGGTAATTTTAGTTAAAAAAAAGTTATATGGTTTTATTCTTTTTTATGGTTGTTGCTATTTAAGATTATTTTTTTTAAGATTAAAATTGATTTACGTGGCAACATTTTAACTTTTCCTTTTTTAGTTTTTCCAATAATCTTTAGGACAATGTTTTATTTACGGTTTCAGTGGCAACAACATAAACTCGCGATATTTGCCCCAATCTTAACTTCCGGGAGACCTCCGTAAAGAATCAATAACGTTCGAGTAGTTTGAATTTTAGTTAAAACAATTAGTATACAATAAAATATTAATAATTCCCTAATATGAATTTAAATTAAATATAAAATAATTTGTTATATTATAACCAAACACAGACCGAAAGTTTACTTTGTGCCAGATGCGTGCGTCCGATGAAACCGTCTATGTAGAATGTGACAGTGATGGATGTCTTAAATGATTGATATTGGGTTTTTTTTAATATCAGATGATAGTTTAATGCATAAGCTTACCTTTTTGACAGGATTGTCTTTATTCTCATGTACAATTCGATTGTTATCTCCTTTAATATCCTCATCGTTCATGTTTTCCTTTACGTTTAAATTGAAAATGCTGAACGTAATATATTTATCTCGTTTTAAGAAAATACGTTGAACGCTATTCCTTGTCACACAAACAACAGTGGTGACAAACAGGGTAAAGGTTTTTTAAAACTTTGATTTTCACACAGTTTTTGTTTAACATATAAATAGCCAATGCCTGGGTTGAATAGTCGAGTACCCTTTAAAGCTGAAGTTTGTCATTTTTTTATAAATAAGCTGTTGGTGGGTTGAATTCCTCTATGTAAACACTACAGCTTCGTTGCACTACACAAACATTATTTTATTTGTCGGAAACTCAACCAGACAGACAAAGCAATATTGTCTCATTGAGTGGCTTGCGAGTTTGAGTTTGGACTGTCTGTTTATCCGACCCTTGATAGAACAGGAAGTGTTTGAAAATAATTATTGTTTTGCAGTTCTGTTTGGCGATGCTAGTGGTGCAGAAATAACCGTTTCGGTCAGATAGTCTTAGTATGAAGTATTTGTTGTGTTTGAAAATATGAAATACTTGAAAGGTCCGGTGCATGAAATTTAGCGACATCTATCGTTGAGGTTGAGAATTGCAACCAACGGTTCACTCCACCCCTCCCGTTCGCATCACTATGGTGGCTGACACAGGACTAAGATGTCGTCACGTTTTTTCTTCTTTGCTGAAGGAGATCACGTATTTAGGAAACACTCTCTGCAGAGCAGTTTGTCCGTTTAGGGCTACTGTAGAAACAACATGGTGGATTCCATGTACGGGGGAACCGCGGTGTATGTAGATAGAAATAGCTCATTCTAAGATAATAAAAACATGATGCTTCATTATTTAAGGTCTTTATACACATCTGAACACATAGTTATGTATATTATATTGCATTTCTGTCAAAAGATCCTCCAAAAAATGACAAACTGGACCTTTAAGAATGTGTAGCAAGGTTTAACTAGACGTCTGTTTACCTGTTAACTCAAGTGCACTGGTAGGGTTTACTGCATGTGTTGCTTTTATAATTGAGTTGGTTACATTAACCTTTTGCAACTCATTAAACATAAACACCTTTTTAAAGAGATAACGCCTATGAATTCATAACCTTGTTAGCTAGCATCTCTCATTAAACCCGAGCCTTGAGCTAAAAGGTCAGAACATTAAATTCTCCAGAGTTGCAGTCTTCACACACCTTGAACGTTCACTCATCTTTTATACATTAAACGTCGTAGAAGTGTGAAGGCTTTTAATCATCCAGGTCATTGTAAAACGTGGGCTAAACTTTTCTTGCCATGGTTTTATCCTTCCGCCTTTGAGTTTGATTGGGCCGGACAGCTGGTCCGGGCGCTGGAGCCGCGGTGCGGCTGCTATCCAGACCCTGATATTTACTGAAGCATCAGCTCGGTAAGTCCAGAAGCTTAAAGCCCGTGTGGTGTAGAGTTGAGGGATATTCTGTCCTCTCTTTACACCTAATCTCCAAAGCTACGAGGAGCTCACGAGAGTTTCCAACACCTTCAGATGAGCAGGCAGGTGTGCGGATCTCATTCTTGGACTGAGGTGAGCACAAAGGTTTAAGTAGCAGTTCACCCAAAAGTTACAATTCTATCATCCTTTCAATGTCATAACAAACCCTTTAGCTTTTTCGTTTGCACGAAATTGACGACTTTCCTCAAATATTTTAAATGTGTGTCCTTTTTATGAAAACTTGTGGGTGTTTGTGATGAATTATTGGACACGTTATTGACCTTTAGCGTTAATTTATGTGACTCTGGCACGGGTTTGTAAGCACTAACAGGATTTACATGTGTTAACAATAGAAGTTTCACGAAGGAGCGGCGTGACTCCAGAACGTCTTTTTTATCCTTTTTTCTATGAGCGCTTGCTATCCAAAACATCTCATCGTTTATTCATACGGCGTCCAAACCCCAGCTGCTCCCCGACCATCGCTCTCCAACTCTGTCAGAATATCAGTGGTCGTGTTTTCCATCTGCTCCCCCCGCAACCTTTTTTTTAATTTGCGATTTGCAATTTAAAACATCTTTTGATTGGCCCCACAGACGTTTGCAGGCTTCTGTTGCTTTCGCCAACATGGGTTTGTTGGATATTTGTAAATAAACGTTGGCTCGTAGAAAGACTTTTCTTGAAAGTCAAATTGAGAATGATGCAAGCGTTGCTGCAGTGGGGAAGAGAGAGATAGATGGCGGCCCGGGGGGGGCTGATGTCTACGCATATTTTCCTCAACACGTTGTTGAACTTGCTCCTCTCAAACCTCTTAACACTCTCAACACACGGCGAGAGGAGCGAGTGCTGTTAAAGCCTGCATTTCAGTGGCAATACACAAATAACACTCGACACGGCGGGAGTTGATGTCAGTGACGTACTGTTTGGAATATGATGTTTGTGATGCGTTAAAGTGGAATACTGTCCTTCACAGAAGAAATACTTGATAAACGCCATCCTTTCTTCAGCGGAGTGTCTGTGAAATATTAAAGTCTGGCCTGAGGACAGAAGAGCTTAAAAATATAGATCGGTGCTTTAATGTTAGGTACCTGCAGCTCCGCACAAGGAAGTTTTTTTTTTTGTTTCCATCCAGAACTTATGGCCAAAGAAGCTAATAATGGGAACACGAAAATGAGAAAGATTTTTCATATATAAAGTATATACTGATCTTTCCTATATCTCAGTGGTAAGAGCATTGCGTTAACAACGCAAGGTTGTGGGTTCGATCCCAGGGGATTGCAAATACCTATCTAAAATGTATAGGATAAAGCAATGTAAGTCGCTTTGGATAAAAGCGTCTGCCAAATGCCTAAATGTAAATGTAAATATATATTTATCGATAGACAAGGTTATTTTAGTTTACTTAAATTGACATTTGGAAATGTTTCTGTTCAAAGAAATCAAATCAAATATTGATCAGAAATTCTAGTAAAAACTAAATGAAAAATAGAAAGTTGCCTCAAAAATAAACTGAAATAAGTTTAAAGCACTAAGATTATAATTATAAACAAAATCAAAAATAATAATGGATTAATCTTATATATATTAAGCAACATCAATTATAAAACTACAATAGCTCACACCATAATTATTACAACTTTAACTGAAATTTTCATTTAAACAAAATATCTAAAAATAAAAGCTAATTTAAAATATCAATAAAACTCAATTATTATAATAGACTAGAAAGGTGATATTTTATCCCCACATTTTTTACCCACATATATAGTAGATGGTTTCACTGGAAGTAGGGCTCGGCCCAAAGTTAACATCCAGTCTGTGTTTGGTATTTTATATTAAATGTATTAATATTAATTTATATTTCATTCTTTGTTTATTGTATTAAATTAGATTAAAACTACTGTGGAGGTTTACTGGAAGATACGTTTTGGCCACATAACGCTTGTTTATGTTGTTGCCATTAAAAAAGTCTATAGACACTATATACATGTCAATGTTTACAGTATATGGCATTGTGCCCATTTGCCTTTCAAAAATGTGTCATTACCAGATTTATAATTCATCATTATCGAATTTGTTTGCTGGATGCAGACAGTGCGTGTAAATAAATGATGGTGCAGTTCATTCACAGTGAATTCATCTCTGTGTTTCTCACCCCTGCAGCGGTGACCTGTCCTGTTCCTCCCAGCATTCCCAGCGGTGAAGTGGAGGGCACTTTGTTCGAGTGGGGCGTCAGCGTGAGCTACCGCTGTCAAACAGGTTATGAATTGTCCTTCCCTGCCGTCCTCACCTGTGTGGCCAGCGGCTCCTGGAGCGGAGAGCTTCCTCTGTGTCTGCGTGAGTCTTTCACCTGTAGTTTTGCTTTAAGATGGGATTTTAAGGGGGTCACATTATAAGGAATTCATTTGTGCTTGATGTTTAGGTATTTTAAACAGATAGTTCACCCAAATATTACTGTCAAGTTGTTTAAGAATTTGTGTTCTGCTTAACAAAAAGAAAGATATTTGGAAGAATGTTTGTAGCCAAACTGTTCTGGGGCACTATTGACTACCATAGAAGGAATTACTACTATGGTAGTCAATGGTGTCCCAGAGCTGTTTGTTTCCCACATTCTTCAAAATATCTTTTTTTGTGTCGAACGACTCTAAGAAAATGTTTAATACAACTTAAGGGGGTGACAGCGTTTTCATTTTGTGGTGAACTATCCCTTTATTAAATAATATGACTTTTTTTGTGAATTTTTTAACCAAATGTATTAATCCCCGCTTTCTTTTTGCGAAATGAAATGCACATTTTTGTGGTATGAAATGTGATGACCGAAGTGCACAGAATGGGCTATTTGTGTGCTTTTCATAGCTGAAGAGCTGTGAGACCGGCATGCTTATCTGCTTTTATTTGTGAGAGCTTTTTGCACAGTTCTGTCATTCATTAATGGAAAAAGAGACGCTTTTCATCATCCTTAACCAATATTTCAGCATCATCTACAAAGAAAAGCGATCTCTCTCCAAACAGTACATTGTGAGCCGGGAAAGAGCATAATTAGCATTAGATTTTTTTCTTCACTTTACGGCCTTTCCTTCCATTCAGACGGCATATATCCGTACATTAATGTTTGCGTAAGAGAGGAAAATAATAAATCGCACACAGCAAAAGCTTAGCATCGCTTAATCCAAGTTTCATGAAGTTGTTCAGAATCTCAAGCAAGCGGGGTAAGTAAACAGCTCATTAATTTCTTCCTCATTAAAAGCCACCGACTTTACATATGCACTTCCAGCATTCTTCACATGAACATGCCCGCGGCCAGAAGGTAAACGTGACCGAAGTCGCCCTGTTTCCCACCGTGTGTCCAGAAGCTACTGTTATATTGAGTTTCAGTGCATTCACAGAAGATTTTTTTTAAATAATAATATGTGTGTTCCCTGGGAATCGAACCCCTGACCTCGGGTTCACAAAACTCCAGTTGAGCTACGGGAACCATATTCATTCTGGGAGGAATCTGCCAGGACTACAAGTTTAAAGCAATGGGTAACATGTGGTGTGAAGCACACAGTGTCCATGTGTCACATCTGTGCCCTCAAGACCCGGTTCATTGAATTTTAAATGGAATCATCTTTCTTTCTCTTTTCTGTGTGCTTTCTCCTTTCCCATTATGTTTCTCCTTCACTTTATTTTTACTACCCCATTACTACAAGTAGGACGACTTAATGGATATTTTTAATCACACCAGAACACGTATGTCTGCGGCGAGAAACCCAGTTTTTGTTGTGTGCTGTTTGTTTATTCCCCATAGCTTTGTATTATTCATCAAGGAGTCTCTTTGACACGGCGTCCTACCGGGGTCTTCTCTCTCTCTCTCACTCTCTCACTTCGCTTCTCATTTTCATGCACAACTTGCTTTCGCCCGGAGCCGAAGATGTTTTTTTCCTTGGGAAGACTGAAAAATAAAAACACAGAATGAGATCTGTACTGTACGAACATCATAGACCCTTCTCGTCGCCGTGGCACAATTGACCCGTCGCTTGTGGAATATATAATATGGCGTTCGCGGTTTTGTCTGCATCTTTATTCATCATTGGCCCGGCACAATTTATACGGCAGGAATACATCTATTCCCCGAGCCTGCCAGTTATTCTCGTGTCATTGAGTCAAAGCGAGATCCATCGATTTAGAAAGTCGTCATTTCAGGGGGAAGTCGCAGTCGGGTGGAGTCTGGTCGAATTGTTGAGAGAAACTCTGCCTCACACGGTTTGAAACGAATCAGATGTGGTTTTATTGCGGTAAATTGTGATGGCTTCACACATCAAAGCGCTGTAGAGAAAGCTTGATCCCTTTTTTCTCTTATGGAGAGAAAACAAAATAAGTGGCGGGTTATCTCAAATGTGGAATTTGTCACTGTAGATGCTCTGTAATATTCTGATGTCGGAAATGTACTAAGGAAACTAAATATAAATAAATATCTCTAGGCAGTAAATAAGGCAAAAAAACAACAAATATTCAGATCTGATGAAAATGGTTGGGGGCACAAATTAAATGTTTGTGTGTTGTGCCCCCAATATTGAAATGAGAGTTTGTGTTTCTAGATATTATTTCCAGAGTGAGGGTCATAAATAATGCGGCACATTAAATCAACTTTATTAACATTAGTAAAACATCTAAAGGGATGATTCACCCAGAATAAAGGGAAATGTTAAGCTTAACTTCAAATGTCAGACTAAAACGGCCAGTAGGTGGCGGCGATTTTTTACTGAATCAGTGAACCGATTCGTTCAAAATGACTGATTTAGTCAAGAACGAAGCAAGTGTCTGGATGAACGACTGAATCATTATATCATCGTTCATAACTCTGATTCATGTAGCAGAGAGACGCCACAAAAAGGCATTGCGATCCTTGCGTAACAACGGCACACCCTGCAACCCTACTATGAACACAAGACATTTCTCAAAATATCTTCTCTGTTCCACAGAAGAAATGTCAGCGATGATACTCCGGCCAGAATTTCTCCCTATGTGACGTTTTTTCAGCAGCAATGCATTTCCCTCAGCCCTACAGCGGATGTCGTCCAGACGGTCGCACTCAGACCATCTCTGACTTTCCCATCCCACCCCCGTGAATTATACATCAGAGAGCGGGTTAGCCGTCGCGTCCCCTTTGGCATTCGGTTTAGTTTTTTAAAGAGGGATAATTGGTGTGATTCACATTCAGGTGAGTCAACCTCCGTACTCGTGGGCCACTGAAATGCACCGCTTCACTTCTGATCTTTAAATACCAGGTTGCCTGCAGAGTATTGCTGCAATTTATACGTCAAATGCTTTCGCCCCTGCAAATCCTGCTAAATCAGATGCAGAAATTGATTTATTTGGGTTCTGTCAGACTTTTGGCTCCCAGAAGTGTGTTTGGTAAAACCCGAGCATGTTACCTAAAATGCCAAATTCTCGGTAGTTATACATCTTTAGTATGTCAACAGCCTCTGAATAATCGGTATCGGTGGAGAAATTTAGGATCTCTAGAAAAGATGTGATGTTTTTAAATGATATATTAGGATTTCCTCCAGAGCTGTGAAATTACGTGCCAGTTGAAAAATCGATTCTTCTCGTATCGGTGTTCACGCCGTCTCTCTCGCGGCATGCATTTTAAAAGCAGTATATTGCTCTTTTAAGTCTCTGGACTTGGAGTTTGTTTGGGATTGTCAGGACGGATCAATCGTTCAGAATTCACGGTCTTCAGATTAGATGTTCCCTGACAGCAGAGATAGATCGCCTGGGAGGAATCACAGCACCATCTAAACTGATTTAAGAATGAGATTAGGAGAAATAAGCTAAACTTTGTGGCCAAATCTTGTGTGTTTGCCTCTCTGTCGCCATCTCTGTTTAAAACGTGACGTTGCGGGTCACTTCATGAGTATGGAGGTGCAAAATGACTGTCGAATAATCTGGATTTTGGTCAATTTGATGAGAAATGTTTGAGTTTATATTGAGATCTTCAATCATATTGACTTTTGATTGTACACTTGACAAATCTGAGCTCAGTTTGAGACATTGTTGACATCTCTTCTGAAACTTTAATGACAGAGACATTTATGAGATTTCTGACTCTTTTTTCAACGAGAAATAGACACACATTAGAAAAAGTTTCCGTTTGCTTTGCATCTGATCTCACTGATGTCCAAAAGAAATCATTCAGAATTTAAAGAGATCTCATCTGTGATTTTTCATTTATCTTCGGTGTGTTATTCCGCAGGAAAAAAAATGGCTTTTAGTAATATTGCTTTCTGACGGCTGACAGCACACACTCTTCTTATCTCCTCTTATCCAATTCTCCGATATAACTCCCACTTTTAATCATCTAATCGTGTGCCGTAAGATTAAATCAAATCCTGCTCGGCTCACTTTCTTGAATATCCTGCTCGGCACTGAAATACAGCATATCACATTAAAAGAGAGAATGAATTACAAAAGATAGTTCAGGTCATAAAAACATGAATTTTGTAAATGTTTCTACAGCTAAGTTCTGCGGTGACCCCGGCTTGCCGGCCCACGCCCGAAGAGAGGGTCAGAGTTTCATCTTTAAATCTGAGATCACCTACAGCTGCAGCGCCCCCTATGTGTTGGTGGGCTCGTCTACACTCATGTGTCTGACGGACGGCACTTGGAGCGACACCCAGCCGCGTTGCATAGGTATTTTATGACACGTACAATCTCTTAGAGATATTTTTACGCGCAGGTCTGTTGAGTTTAAGGTTTATTAAGCTGTAATGGTGAACACTGTAATATTCGCTCTAGTTTTGATCTATGGGTCATTATTACCCCGCAGTTCACTTCTCTTACATCCGCGGTTATTCTTAATGCAATTATATAGATTATAAAGGTTATGCTGATGATAATATTGCCATTATATCACTTTAACCACAGAACCGAGCAGGACAACGTGTGAAAATCCAGGCACCCCGGAGTACGGCTCTCTGAACAGCAGTCTCGGCTTTAAGGTAAGAGACGGTTGAGCTACGACTGATGCTCACAGACTTTCCTAGACTCTTTTATCAAAGCTATTATAATCAGAATAAGTATAAGACAATTTCTGTCAGCCGTAGCTGGCTTTTATCTTCCAGCGCCCTGTAAAATGGTACAGTGACATGTGATGTGCCTATTAAGAATTGAAAGTCTCACTTTTGAGATAAAAAAGGATATTCTCTCTTCTCTGGTGACGGGGTCATCTAAAGCGGTGGATGTCACAGACGTGATTAAAGCCTCTCATTTGAGTACGTGTCAATGCAGCGGGTTTCAACTTTCCACACGGCACTGTTTTCATAAGCACAATTGATTTCTTGTCAAACAGATTCAGGATGTGTGTCCGCCTCTTGCCATCAGCTCTTATTGTCCGGGGGAGCGTTTGCTCTTCATTTGCTCACTATATCTACCTAAACGACTCCGCTGCCACTTTATAGACTGCTGGGATGATGATGCTCTTTCCTGGAGGGATGAGAGAAACAATGGATACATTAGATACTTGAGTTAAAGCAATGGACTGCACATATACAGTATCTGTTGCGAGCACTGCCGTCCTGTAACATCATGTGAGCTATGGAGGTCCACGGATGCGGGTTTTTTCAATAACTCAAACCGGTTACTAGCAACACGGCTGTCTGATATAATTTTAAATACAAGTTAGGCCTGAATTAGATTTATATCAAACTGAAATGTATTTAACTGCTCTGTTTCACTTGTGTTTTCATGTCGGGAAATGATAATTGTAAACAAAAATATATATTGTCTGAAGATTTACCTTGTACCTATTCAGTTGAACACAAACTTAATTATTTTATTTTATTTTAAAGAATTTAACAAACAATATTAATTTAATTATATGACATAAAATGAATAAAACTATTTTAAATGGACTATATTTTATCGACTTTCTTCAGCTGAACACAGTTTGATAGTATTTTTTTAGATTAAAAATGTGTAAAAAATATTGTTTAGTAATTAATAATATTATTTTAATTTAATTACAAAATTACATTATCAAAATTGTTTTAAATTAACTTCAGCTAAACGCAAAGTTTAATATTTATTATTTTTATATTAACAATTTATATTGATATGATTTCAAAGAACATAAATAATCATTTAAGTGAATTATTTTTTTTGTTATAATATTAATAATATTTAAATAATTATATTAACTATATTTTAATCTTCCTCAGTTGAACGCAAAGGTTACTATTAAACATTGTTATATTAAAATAATTGTAATGAATATAAATAATACTAATTAAATGAAAGTAAATTAAAGAATGTACTAATATTAAAAAAAATCTTTGTACATGTGACTCAAAATGGCACCCTCCATAAAGTGCATTCATCCATCATTCAAAAGACACCAATGGGTTAATAAAATGACTTCTGAAGCAAGACAATACAATTGTCAGACAATAAAATATACTTTAGGCCAATAAGTTGAATTGAAATGTAAGCAAAGTATACAGTATTATTTTAAATAGGCCTTTTTCACATGACGTCACGCATCTTCCGTTCTGCCGCTAAGCGGTGTAGCGTTACTTACGCTAACGCCTCAGAATGGACATTAGGAGGTCTCTTGCACAGATGCCACAAATACACCTTGATGATGTACATCATCTTGAAGACAAATTTTAGCTAACGATAAGATCAAAGCTAGAAAAAGGATACAAATTCTTCATTGAATAGTACCTATTTGATTATGAAGGTAAGTGTTTTGTTTTCTTTTTGTGCTAGGATAAGTGCTTGAATACGTCTTCTGTCAGGTTTGTTTTCACTGTTATTAAATTCCAGCTTGACAGCAAAACGGAAGTTCTTCTTCTTCTCCTTGTTTGTTGCAAGACGGCTGTTATGATACACTGCTTTGCGAAACGGCGGAAGTTAATTTACGTCATTGTGAAAAGGGCGTATATGGTGGCATGTTCTCAAATTCAAGTGTATGCAGAGTCACTTACATCATTAGCCCCAATAGCACATATTTACTGAAAGAAATCTGTTTAGTTATCGGCAGATTTTAGGCAAACGTCTCCCGCTGCTTGACAGACGTAATGTGAAATATATTTGACCGTTGGCTTTGCATCACTGTGGCCAATAGGAATTGAAGCTCTTTGAAAGGCAGAAGAAAAGAAAGGTCCTCACAGTGGGTTGTGTCTGAGCGAGTCTTGTTTGTGTCAGTCGGTCTTCTGTTGTCACTGATTCCTTCAGAAGTGAGCTGCTGTAATGAAAGCTAATGTTCCAGTGTACTGAGGCCTTTCATCTCAGCACGACCTGACAGCACTCCGCTGCTCCTCCTCATTTACATCTTCTTCTTTAATCCTTACAATTATACTGGACTGCTTTTTACATTTATACTGTACCCGAAAAATACAATTGATATCTGGTTCTTTACTGTCTGATGCTGTGGAAGCACTTTTGTTTGTTTGTGAGGTCATATGTGAATTCATGGTTTGACTACTTATTAAGGAATTAACCTTACACAATCATACAATAGTATTTTTAAAGGGACAGTTCAGCCAAAAATGAAAATGATATCACCATTTATTCATCCTAATGTCATTTTAAACCTGTATGACTTTCTCTCATTTGCAAAACATGAAAGAAGATATTTTGAGAAATGTGGTTGTGTGTTCATACAATGGAAGTCAATGGGGGTCACTGTTGTCATATGACCAATATTCTTCCAAATATCTTCTTTTGTGTTTTGCAGAAGAAAGAAAGTCATACAGGTTTGAAATGACATTAGGATGAGTAAATAAATAAAATAATTGTGATTTTTGATTGAACTGTCTCTTTACTAATTAAAAACTGGGTTATAAGGTGTTTGATCAGACATTTAGAAACATTTGTTGTGGTTTGTTCTGTGTTTTATAAATTATGTGGATGTACTCAAATGCTTGTCATTGATCTTTAGGTGGGCAGTACGGTGAAGTTTCACTGTCAGACTGGTAACCTGTTACTGGGTTCCACCACACGCACATGCAGAGAAGATCTGACCTGGAGTGGTACTCAGCCCGAATGCATCCGTATGTCTTTCTCTTACTATGTTTCTCTGACGCTATTTCTTCATGGTCACCTGCTGCACTTTTAAAGCAATATTTAAAACCAAAGAGCATATTTCTGTTTTAGTTTGTGAAATAGTTAGTATGTTAGTTAGTATGTGAATGTGTTATTATGTGAGTTAGTATGTGAGTTAGTATGTGAGTTAGTATGTGAGTTAGTATTTGAATGTGTTCGTATGTGAGTTAGTATGTGAATGTGTCAGTATGTGAGTAAGTATATGAATGTGTTAGTATGTGAGTAAGTATATGAATGTGTTAGTATGTGAGTAAGTATATGAATGTGTTAGTATGTTAGTTAGTATGTGAATGTGTTAGTATGTGAGCTAGTATGTGGATGTGTTAGTATGTGAGTAAGTATATGAATGTGTTAGTATGTGAGCTAGTATGTGGATGTGTTAGTATGTGAGTAAGTATATGAATGTGTTAGTATGTGAGCTAGTATGTGGATGTGTTAGTATGTTAGTTAGTATGTGAATGTGTTAGTATGTGAGCTAGTATGTGGATGTGTTAGTATGTGAGTAAGTATATGAATGTGTTAGTATGTGAGTAAGTATATGAATGTGTTAGTTTGTGAGTTAGTATGTGGATGTGTTAGTATGTGAGTAAGTATATGAATGTGTTAGTATGTGAGTTAGTATATGAATGTCTTAATAGTGAGTTAGTATGTGAATGTGTTAGTATGTGAGTAAGTATATGAATGTGTTAGTTTGTGAGTTAGTATGGGAATGTGTCAGTATGTGAGTAAGTATATGAATGTGTCAGTATGTGAGTTAGTATGTGAATGTGTCAGTATGTGAGTAAGTATATGAATGTGTTAGTATGTGAGTAAGTATATGAATGTGTTAGTATGTGAGTAAGTATATGAATGTGTTAGTATGTGAGTAAGTATATGAATGTGTTAGTATGTGAGTAAGAATATGAATGAGATAGTATGTGAGTAAGTATATGAATGTGTTAGTATGTGAGTAAGTATATGAATGTGTTAGTATGTTAGTTAGTATGTGAATGTGTTAGTATGTGAGCTAGTATGTGGATGTGTTAGTATGTGAGTAAGTATATGAATGTGTTAGTATGTGAGTTAGTATATGAATGTGTTAGTATGTGAGTTAGTATGTGAATGTGTTAGTATGTGAGTAAGTATATAAATGTGTTAGTATGTGAGTAAGTATATGAATGTGTTAGTATGTGAGTAAGTATGTAAATGTGTTAGTATGTGAGTTAGTATGTGAATGTGTTAGTATGTGAGTAAGTATATAAATGTGTTAGTATGTGAGTAAGTATATTAATGTGTTAGTATGTGAGTAAGTATATGAATGTGTTAGTATGTGAGTAAGTATATGAATGTGTTAGTATGTGAGTAAGTATATGAATGTGTTAGTATGTGAGTTAGTATATGAATGTGTTAGTATGTGAGTTAGTATATGAATGTGTTAATTTGTGAGTTAGTATGTGAATGTGTCAGTATGTGAGTAAGTATATGAATGTGTTAGTATGTTAGTTAGTATGTGAATGTGTTAGTATGTGAGTTAGTATGTGAATGTGTTAGTATGTGAGTAAGTATATGAATATTTTAGTATGCGAGTTAGTATATGAATGTGTTAGTTTGTTAGTTAGTATGTGAATGTGTTAGTATGTGAGTAAGTATATGAATGTGTTAGTATGTGAGTAAGTATATGAATGTGTTAGTATGTGAATGTGTTAGTATGTGGATGTGTTAGTATGTGAGTAAGTTTATGAATGTGTTAGTATGTGAGTAAGTATATGAATGTGTTAGTTTGTGAGTTAGTATGTGGATGTGTTAGCATGTGAGTAAGTATATGAATGTGTTAGTATGTGAGTTAGTATGTGGATGTGTTAGTATGTGTGTAAGTATATGAATGTGTTAGTATGTGAGTAAGTATATGAATGTGTTAGTATGTGAGTAAGTATATGAATGTGTTAGTTTGTGAGTTAGTATGTGAATGTGTCAGTATGTGAGTAAGTATATGAATGTGTTTATAGTGAGTTAGTATGTGAATGTGTTAGCATGTGAGTAAGTATATGAATGTCTTAATAGTGAGTTAGTATGTGAATGTGTTAGTATGTGAGTAAGTATGTGAATGTGTTAGTTTGTGAGTTAGTATGTGGATGTGTTAGTATGTGAGTAAGTATATGAATGTGTTAGTATGTGAGTTAGTATGTGGATGTGTTAGTATGCGAGTAAGTATATGAATGTGTTAGTATGTGAGTTAGTATATGAATGTGGTAGTATGTGAGTTAGTATATAAATGTGTTAGTTTGTGAGTTAGTATATGAATGTGTTAGTATGTGAGTTAGTATATAAATGTGTTAGTATGTGAGTTAGTATATAAATGTGTTAGTATGTGAGTTAGTATATAAATGTGTTAGTATGTGTGTAAGTATATGAATGTGTTAGTATGTGAGTTAGTATGTGAATGTGTCAGTATGTGAGTAAGTATATGAATGTGTTTATAGTGAGTTAGTATGTGAATGTGTTAGCATGTGAGTAAGTATATGAATGTCTTAATAGTGAGTTAGTATGTGAATGTGTTAGTATGTGAGTAAGTATATGAATGTGTTAGTATGTGAGTTAGTATGTGGATGTGTTGGTATGCGAGTAAGTATATTAATGTGTTAGTATGTGAGTAAGTATATGAATGTGTTAGTTTGTGAGTTAGTATATGAATGTGTTAGTATGTGAGTTAGTATATGAATGTGTTAGTTTGTGAGTTAGTATATGAATGTGTTAGTATGTGAGTTAGTATGTGAATGTGTCAGTATGTGAATGTGTCAGTATGTGAGTAAGTATATGAATGTGTTAGTATGTGAGTTAGTGTGTGAATGTGTCAGTATGTGAGTAAGTATATGAATGTGTTAATAGTGAGTTAGTATGTGAATTTGTTAGTATGTGAGTTAGTATGTGAATTTGTTAGTATGTGAGTTAGTATATGAATGTGTTAGTTTGTGAGTTAGTATATGAATGTGTTAGTATGTGAGTTAGTATGTGAATGTGTCAGTATGTGAGTAAGTATATGAATGTGTCAGTATGTGAGTAAGTATATGAATGTGTTAATAGTGAGTTAGTATGTGAATGTGTTAGTATGTGAGTAAGTATATAAATGTGTTAGTATGTGAGTTAGTATGTGAATGTGTCAGTATGTGAGTAAGTATATGAATGTGTTAATAGTGAGTTAGTATGTGAGTTAGTATGTGAATGTGTTAGTATGCGAGTTAGTATGTGAATGTGTTAGTATGTGAGTAAGTATATGAATGTGTTAGTATGTGAATGTGTTAGTATGTGAGTTAGTATGTGAATGTGTTAGTATGTGAGTTAGTATGTGAATGTGTTAGTTTTGTGAGTTAGTATATGAATGTGTTAGTATGTGAGTTAGTATGTGAATGTGTCAGTATGTGAGTAAGTATGTGAATGTGTTAGTATGTGAGTTAGTATGTGAATGTGTTAGTATGTGAGTAAATATATGAATGTGTTAGTATGTGAGTTAGTATGTGAATGTGTTAGTATGCGAGTTAGTATGTGAATGTGTTAGTATTTGAGTTAGTATGTGAATGTGTTAGTATGCGAGTAAATATATGAATGTGTTAGTATGTGAGTTAGTATGTGAATGTGTTAGTATGTGAGTTAGTATGTGAATGTGTTAGTATGTGAGTAAATGTATGTGAGTTAGTATGTGAATGTGTTAGTATGTGAGTAAGTATATGAATGTGTTAGTTTGTGAGTTAGTATGTGAATGTGTTAGTATGTGAGTTAGTATGTGAATGTGTTGCTGTGAGTTTCCTTCACAATCATATAGATCAGGAGAGATGAAGTGTGTGTGTATTTGTGTGTGCGTGTGTAAGTGTGTCTAGCCGGCCCATGTCCTGAGTGTCTCTGTGATGTGCTGGAATGGACTACCATTATGGAGGAGGGATGGATCATGTTTTGCCACTGGTCATGTGCTTCAATGACATCACAATGGTTAACTGTGTTATTCTGGGAGATGCATGCATTTGCGAGACATTTTTATTTGAAAATGTTATTTAAAAATGTAAAATAATGTTAAATTAAGAGATCCCTTTGCCTTAAAGGAACAGTTCACCCAAATGTGAAAATCTGTCATCATTTACTCACCCTCAAGTTGTTCCAAATCTGTATGAACACAGAGAAAGATATTTGGAAAAATGCTTGAGCGATAATATAGATTTGAAACCAGCTATACTGTAAATAGATTTTTCCAAAATTTTTACTTTTAAAAGTCAAAAGAATAGTCCACCAAAAAGATACAAATTCTGTCATCATTTATTAAGCCTCATGTTGTTCAAAACCTATATATGAATCGTTTTATTGTAGAACACAAAAGAAAATATTTAGAGAAATGTCTCAGTGGTGTTGTATCCATGCAGTGGAAGTCAATGGGGGTCCAGTGTTAACTTTCTTCAAAATATCTTCATTTAGTCCTATGCAGAAAAGTCATAGAGTTTTAGTGAATAAATGATGAAAGAATTGTCTTTTTTTCGGTTTGAAACAGTCCCTTTAAGAGACTGTTACTCATTTTTTCTAATGACAGATAGAAGAGATGACGGATATGTGGGTGGTTTTTCTCTCGGAGCATTAGTTTGGTTTTGACCCTCGTGCATTCTACTTTCTTACAGAACTCAATTATTTTGTTTGTTTGACACAGGCCATCCATTATAGACGTCTCGAGACTTCTTTCTTTTACCCTGGAGAAATTTTCTCCTTCATTCATATGCATTTCATTTCATGTGGACAAGAAAGCACAGCTTTATACATCATTTGAATGGACTTTATAATGCTCGGCTCTAGTAGGAATGTGTCTCATGCTGAAAACTGCTATTTCTTTTTGTACATTACTTAGTATTTTTATTTCTGTGATGTAGAAAACCTTTTCATTGCTGTAATGTGAAAACGATGATTCATTTAGATTGAAAGGTCTTATGTTGTGGTTTATGCTGATTTAAAGAAAAAAAGAAATGAGATTATTTTAAGAATGAGCTGTGAGAATAATGTATTTTAGAGAGAAAAGTATAATGTATATATAAAATGTATTTCTAAAACCCAGCCACATTACAGTAAAAATATTTTTTTAATTCTTAATAGTCCTATTATAGACTTTGATTTATGATTTTGGGTGAAAATACGACACAGATCTGTTTTTAGGTCGAACAAATTGACGTGAACGGCTGTCATGTGTCTGTCTTCAGCTCACTCCTGTAAGCAACCAAAGACCCCACCGCATGCCAACGTGCTGGGCATGGACCTGCCATCCTTTGGCTACACGCTGCTTTATTCCTGCCAGCCTGGTTTCATTCTCACCGGAGGCTCCGAGCACAGGGTGTGCCGCACAGATGGATCCTGGACCGGGAAGGTGCCCGTCTGTAGAGGTAACCAGTCAAATCCCCCAAAATTCACATTTATATTCTTCTCGAACTATCGTGGCCCGTTATTTTTTTGTTCATGCTTTTTGTCTTGTCGAGGCAGAATCGGTCTAATATCATTCCCTCTGCTTGCTGCGAGAAGTCATGCGTGTAATGTGTTTCCTTAAACCCATTTCAAATGCGACGGGCATGTGCGTTTTGCCATGATATGCATTTGGTTGTTTTTCAGCTGGCTCCAAAACGACAGAAAAAGTCATGACGCCTGTTCAAGGAACTTCCAGCCCCAAAGTCAACGGTGAGCATCTTGCAGCGCTGTGTAATATACTGTGACACTTTATTTAATTTATATTAATATTTGATTGCATATCACTTGGATTTAATTAAATTAAAACTACTCAACAGCTATTGGTTCTTTGCAAAGGTCTACCGGAAGTTAAGTTTGGGCCACATAATGTTTGCTTATGTTGTTGCCAGTGAACCGTCTATACTTGAACATATTACCATACATTAGAAGTTACTGCATTTTGTTGCTAAGCAACCATCAACATGATGCTGCTGATGGTATGTGTTTTTGTAAATAAACGGGAAACAGCAATATCATAAACTAATAGGGGGTCCATATTGGTACAGTATGGGGTCCTCAATTTATTGTTTGATATCAAAATAAGCAATTATGCATCAAACAATAATTCAATAGCTATTTGACAGATTACATTTTACACTGTGGTTTCAATTGATAACATGAATGAACTGCATTACTCAACATGAATTAACAATGAACAATACCAGAAGAATATTTATTCATCTTAGCCATGTTAATTTCAACATTTACCAATAAAAATGTAAAAGCAAAAGTTGTATCTTAACAATGGTTAATGTACGATGAATGAACAGTATGCTAATAAATGCTGCAAAAAATATTGTTCATTATTAAGTCATGTTAGTTACACTTAGAAATCAAAGCCAATATCATTGCTTATCACTGTAAAATGATTTGTTTTGTTTCTTGGTTTTTTTTCGGCTTAAAAACATAAGTTACCTGGTTGCCTTAACTTAAAGTTGATTTAACTTAAAATATTAATTAATTCAAAACATTTGATGCAAACTCGTTGTGTTGACTGATATTTTTAAGTTGAATCAACTCAAAATATATTTTTTATGTATTCAATAAATGGACTGAACCGTTTTTATGTCTTTCACCAAAACATTGTATTCCACCTTGAGCCCCACAAGTCTGAAATATCAGTTATTTTAAAGTACTTTATTATAATGGTCAGTGTTATGTGGAGAGGTAGTATGGCTCACAGTATCAGCGTTTCACACTGAGATCATGGAAAAGTTTAAGGTGTTAATTTGTACCAAACCCAGTATTGTAAACGCCTTCATAACCTCTGAATCTGACACATTAACCGTTCTTCATTGCAGTCCCTGACGACGTGTTTGCTCCCAGTTACGCGTGGAAAGGTTCTTTCGAATATAAAGGATTGAAACAGCCGATGACTCTGACAATCACCAGCTTTAACTCCAGCTCGGGGAAAGTCAACGTGACTTTAACTAACAGACATTCAGAACTGCTGTTGTCAGGTAAGAAGCCGTAATGGCTCTTCTGTGCAGTACAGCTCATGTCACAAACACCTGATGTAAGCAAACATCTGCTCGGTGTCGTGTCAACCGCTCCAGAGAAACGGCTCGTGTCAGAGTCGTGGGGAAAAACTGTCACTTACTGTTTACACGAGATGTG
This sequence comes from Triplophysa tibetana, assembly GCA_008369825.1. NCBI lineage: Eukaryota > Metazoa > Chordata > Actinopteri > Cypriniformes > Nemacheilidae > Triplophysa > Triplophysa tibetana. The sequence goes on from CM017916.1 coordinate 3,019,036, forward strand.
ACGTTATAGCTCCATTTCATTCTTCACAGCTACAGTATGAAGTATAAATGTAGTATAAATGTAGACTTTATTGCTAATTTAATTCAACTTAGATGTGGGAGGTACTGTATGATGGAAATAACATTTCTTGGAATAATTAATTTGATATTTTCTTGGTATGAGTAATAATAGTATATTTAAATTCATGCATCTGGCCTTTTATCCAAAGTGACTAACATTGCATTACACTATACACTTTGTTAGTATTTGCCCTTCCTGGGATGGAACCATGACCTTGGCGTTGCAACAGTAGCACCATGATCTAACCACTGAGCTACAGGAAAGCATATTACTGTATTTATATGCTTTTATGTGGTGCCATGTAGTGATGATATTTGATCACATTTAATTAAACTTTCCCTCTTTATTTGATGGACTTGAACCAAGAGATTATTCTTAATAATTGAATGTTGACTCAGTGCTTCAACTTCATATTAAATGCTGTTTGAATTTCAATATTATACAACTTCCCATTTGAAGGAGGCATTAAAAGCTTGTGTATTAAGGCAATTACAGCGTTACGGATGTGATATTTTCACTCAAAAGTTAAAATATATTAAATGTATTTTTGTTGGAAAATCTTTTTGTTGGCAATATATTGAACCGTTAGTTTATTTGTTTTTATTTGTTTTCTAAAGCCCTGATGATAAAATCCAGACTATGGACGAGTTTTCTGTTTTTAAAATGTAAAAAATTCATGCGTTATTAACAGAAAGGACACCGTTTTTGAGAGACAACATACTTTGTAGGATTTCTGTGAATTTAAAACGTTATGGATGTGACAATTCACTTACTTGACTATGGAAAACTATGCTTTTAAAAAGAAGACTAAATATTGATATCTGACCTGTTTGTTTGGTGAAAACCTAGATTCTTTCATCTTACAATATCTTAAGGTTACGCTAGACTTTCTACGGAAAGGCTCGTAATGAATCCTTATAATTTGTTAATGCCCGTCACTATTGCACAAGGTGATGTTACATGCTAATTAGGATATTCGTGACATCATCACGTCATACTTGCACTCTCTGAACTTTGTATTTTAATACAACTGAATTCCCAGTAAAGCAGCTTACATACAGTGTTTAAAATTTCTGTTGTCAGACATAAAATAACAATTACAGACAGACGTTCATATGCCCAGTCATTAACAATGACACCTACTTAGAAAGGTTGTTTTGTCATCATTCATTCACAAGTTTTCGGTTACTGAGACCTCTGGCTTACGGTTGACATTTGCATTGAATTGCCCATTTGTGATGTCATTTTAGTTAATTCTTCAATGAATCTGACATGTTGCGACCTTCCAAAGAAACTGTAAACAACGAAACACCACTTTTCATTGCACCAAACAAGCACTCTTATAATATCAGACCCTTCCTCACCCCGACTCATCTCGCTCTATTTATTCACATTATCGAAAAGAGGAAAAAAAACACATTAAACTTCATTAGCCTTATCCATCCAGTCCTCAAAAACATGTCTGCTCATTGAACCGGCTCAATGTTTAATGCCATTGATTCGGCGTGCGACCCCGAGGCTTTCGTGAAGTCCGTTTCGTGACCGTTTCGCCCTCGCGCTGTCACGCAGGTCATGTGTCGATGCTCACAGTTCAAACAATATCAACTCTGATCCCATTTGCAGCTGACCTTTAGACGCAGCCAATGATAACTGGACAGCTCGCTTGACGTGTCATTATGTGGGCGGTGCCTGTGTTAAAGTCACAATTAAACCTGTGTTTATCCAGATACTAAAGTGCAGCAAAACATTGAAACTCATCTTCACTCTTGGCGTGGCAATCACAACACAGACAAAATATATGAAGAGTTTGGTTCCAAGATGAGATAACTACGTTTTTAACAGTTTCTAAAAATCATGTTTTATTGTGCATTCCAATGAATATTAATCAAACTGCAGTTAGTTTGTTTTGATTTAAGCCATAATAACTCAAAAAATATAGCTAACTTATACAATAAAACAAAATGATAAAATAAAGAAAACTGAAATCTGAAGAGTTATCAGATTTTGGAATCAAACCCTTCTTATACAGCCACAGAAAAAAATAAGATTTCAATGTTTATTTCAAATCATCATTTCTAGATGTATTGTGCCCATTTCAGTCCAGTGTCTGTTGAATTTCAACAAAATTACACCCCAGGAGTGACATAAAGTCATCCAACAGCAATATGAAAGACTGACTGCACAAAAAATATGTATTTTTCAGCATTTCTTGAAAACATTGTATAAAATAATGAACTTGTTGTATTGCTTAAAAGTGAATCTTAACTTTTTTTCTATGCTTTATTTGAGATATGAATACAGAGCGTCTTTTCTGGAAATAAATGCAAATAGAAACAATGTTTACATTAGAAATTCGGGAGAAATATTGTTAGCAGCTCACAGAATGAAACAAAAATGATGATTTTATATAAACACATACCTATAAATAGTAAATTCAGAAAAACTGAAAATCATTTTGAAATGGTTTCTTAATTCTTTCCAAAGCTGTATATATGAACACATTCCCTACATAATACATTTGTTTCAGTTTAATTATATGACGAAAATGATATTAAATACATACAGTGCGGAAACCCTTGTGTTTAACAGCCGGTTGACAGCCGTGACATCCAGCAGACGTTGCCGCTCAGACCTCAACAAAGCGGTCTAGAGGAACGTCCTACAGTTCCTCTTTACAAAAGTTCTCAGGACGAGGTCATGCCATAGGATCTCTATCATACTGAGGTCATATCCACGCAGAACATTGATCATCTTCTGTTAAATCCGTTCAGTTTTCCCGTTGCATCACCAGACTTGTGTTGAGCTTCAGCGGCTGGACAGCTGGCTTTACGCTCTCATGCAGAATGTCTGATAAACTGGGAATTGGTTTCTCATTTGATGACACACTATCAAGCTGTCAGGGGTCCTGATGCAGGAAAGCAGCTATGTCATACATCACGGCTGTGTATTTCTTTCTCAACACAACAGTGGCTTTCTCAATGTTCAACATCACTCTTGTTTGGTGTTTTATCATTTGAATGTTTTGTGGTTCAAACGCAGGTGTCTATAAGAGCAGAGACGCCCGTATGACCCTGCAGCTGTATCACATGAGAGCTCTGGTGAAGAACACGTACAGCAAGATCACTGAGGAAACATTCATCATGGACGGCTTTGTAAGTATCGGTTTAGCAAATCTATTAATGCAGGTGTGTTAATGGAGCGCCTGTGTCAAATGCTCACCAAAGATCGTCTCTTGCTTTTTTAAGACCTGTGAGGTCGAGAGATCTTGGTATTCATCTTAGATTTTTTACTCCAGGTCTCTGCTGATCATGAAGGAAACACATACTTGTTCCAAGGCTTCATACAGGGCAAAGATTACGGCCCGTTTGGGCTACAGAGACAAGGTGAACTTCTTTTTAATACAGTGATCCATTGTGTTTGTAAAAGTAAACAATTATACAATATCCAAATATAGAATATATAGAGATTTATATTTATAGATACAAAAATATCAAACTTCCTGTTCGAATAAAGTTAAAATATTAAACTTTAAATTATAGTGAAACTTTCAAAAAGTAAGCAAATCCCTGAATATGTAGTTAACATTTTATAAATGTTTAATATATTTAAAAAATGTAATAATTATATTTAATATACACTAAATTAATATATATATTTTTTTAATATATATTATAAATAATTGTTGTTATAATATTAAATGTCAGTTTCATTTAAACATATATTTAAATCTATTTTAAATACTTATTTTTACCTTATTACTAATTACTTAATTATTTAATTAGGAATAACTATTAAAACATAGTATTTTATATCAAATATGCATTCAATTTAAAGCATTCAATTTTTTTAATATATGTTTCTATATTAAATAAACAATACAATTAAAATATCTCTTAAATTGTATATTTAGATCATTTGTATCATATTAAATGTAAATGTAAATTTAAAATTATAAAATGTTAATATGTTATTAAATTAAGATATTTAATCTATAGTTCTTCATGATTGGTCCCTGCATATTCCTACGAGCAGAACATATGTTTGATGCACCGTGCCATCATTCTATTATGTTTAATGTGACTAAGGAATTACACAATTGTGTTAATGTTTCAGTTTAATCAGGCTCTTATTACCGACGCCTCAATACATTTGTCATCTAATCATAATCACAAGGTCAATACAATGAATTATATGATGATATATTTACTAATACCTCTCATAACTTATTGATGTGGGCACAAATCTATCACACTTTACATATGTGATATAACATATGTAGTCATCTGATGAAGTTCTTCTTGAATGATTGTTTTGTTAAGCCACATGGGTGAGTGTATCTTTTTTCCCATCATGCATCATTCAGGTCTGAACATAATGGAGGCCACCAAAAGCCCAGAGGTTCCACCCAGAACCAACAGCAGCTCTGTGGCCGTCGCCATTCTCGTGCCTTTCTTTGCCCTGATCGTTGCAGGCTTTGGATTTTATCTTTATAAACAGAGGTATGTGTGATAGAAAGCCTGTGTGAGGAGGACCAGCAAATTGCCAAGTATATACTGTATACCAAATACTTTACAAAAAGCATTAAATGTACATGTTATTTCTGTAACACAGAGAAATATTCCAACACAGACCTGCAGTAGAAGAGAGCAAAAGCTGAACGATTCTTGGATGTAAACTTCTAATGCTTGATAACCTTTTCCTTCATGTTTGACCGCAGGAGGTCTGATAAAACAGAGTACACCGGCTGTTCCGTGCATGAAAACAACAACGGTCAGGCCACATTCGAAAACCCAATGTACAGCACCAACTCCAAATCCGTCGAGGGAAAGGTGGTCCGCTTCGATCCCAACCTCAACACGGTTTGCACAATGGTCTGAGGGTCCGCTGTCACTTTTGTGTTGCTATATCAAACGATCTCTGGATCTCTCTTCTTAGCAACTTTCAAGCACAGGTTTGGGGTCTGACACTCACTTAATGTCACAAAGCTCTGAGTGGATTTACAGAAAAACGAAATACTCTTCACCGCCCGAGTGGAGAAATATATATTCTATACATCTCACTCCGAGAGTGTAACTGCTTTTGTATTTTAAAAGAGACAAAAGGTGTATATGTGGTCTTTTCAACTCACTGGACATTTTCATACGACGGAGCAGGTTTTTTTAACCATTCCTAAAGTGATGCTCACCGAGGGTCGCTCACACGTACAGTGTTTTTTGTTTATCAAGAAATAGATCAGTGCCCCCCAGAACGACCAGCGATGGGATTGAAGACAGCAAAGCTGATGGGAGAGACTCTAGTTGTTGATGCTGTAATGTAAGTGAGGGATTTTATTCTTTTACAGGATTAGTTTCTGCCCAGATACAGGGATATAATATGGAAAGCATGTGGGGCATTCTGAGCGGGTCTGATTCGTGCATTGATAATCATTCATCTGCGTGATATTGATGCATTATACCCCGCCGTGATTTACATACAAACACAGACCTCGACAGAATATTAATGTTTAGCCACACAGGTTCACATTCCCTGTCAGAACAGAATGACGTCTTGTTTTTACTGCTAATACATCTCATTTATAACCAAATTTAGACCCAACAGGGCATCCGGCAAAACACAGTGTCTACTTTGACTAACAATATAGACACTGTATATGTAAACGGCCCTTGTGTTTACATAATTTAGGTCTGTGTACTGTGCATATTTATTTTGTATTTGCAAACACATACATTCATATATTTAAGAAAAATATAAAAATTAATAAACATTTATATATAATTTAAATGATTAGATATAAATAAAGACATGTAAATATTTCCTAAATATGTATACATATATGTGTATGTGTTTGTAAATACAAAATGAATATACACAGCACACAGACATATATTAAGTTTTATTCTAGATGTGATTTAACAGGATTAATCGTTTGACAGTACGAGTTCTGTCACATCATTCGAGTGTTGCTTTAAACCTTCTGACCTCCCGCTTATCCAGATGATGCTCAACATTCAGATGTGAACTTATCAACACACATTTCTTATTAGGAACATAGGTATCATTGTCATTACATGCGCTTGTTTTTGAGTGTATCAAAGGTGAAGTTTGTCATTTTGTCTTAATATTTTTTTCTCATATTCCAGATTAATCTGCAGCTGTATATACTGTAAACTGGAGTGTTAACACTGTGGCTTTGTGACACTTTTAAAACATTCTTCTGCTTTTTTTGAGAGTCCTGAAGACGGCGTAGTGACTCCTGTACGCTGCTTAATAATTTTGGCAGTTTTGATGCGTGACGCTTCAATGAATTGTTTATCATAATAGAGTAACATTTGAAAACAGCAATGAGTTATGAACGATTGTGCAAAAATAATTGAAGTGATTATTTGTTTGTGCAGTTCTGTTTGATGCCACTAGTGGCGCAAAAATGACACACTTCACCTTTAAAGCTGCAATCTGTAACTTTTTAAGGTATTAAATAAACAAATCTTAGTCATTGAGCCAGTACATAAATATCAATATATTTTTACTTCACTTCACGTTTAGACGGTTTGTTCGGACTTCGGACACGCAAGCCTGTCCTGAAGATGTTTTCTGGTGTGTGTTTTGTTATAATATAACAATTTATTTTATATTTTATTTATATTCATATGAATTTATGCTCCTATTTTATTGTATTGAATGGATTTAAAACTCCTAAACTATTATTGATTCTTTGCGGAGGTCAACCGGAAGTTAAGTTTGGGCCACATAGCGTTTGTTGTCACCGTTAAATCTATAAAAATAAGTCATGTGCAATTTTATGTTTTAAACAGAGATGACGATAGAGAGAAAAACGTTGGATTGCAGATTTAAAAAAAAGAAAATTAACTTGTGAACTATGTACACCCATTGAGTTATATATTATGATTTTAGATTTATATTAAAAAATGTGTAATTATTCAAGGAAATGACAAATTTTGTTTATTTTCCTGGTAATCACAACTCACATCTGGGTAACAGCAGATTCGATTATTTTAACATAACCTGCATTTCTTCACTCATAATAGTGCCTTGTATGATATTTCATGGTGTTTTTGGAAGGTTTCCGTTTATTTATTTACAAGATCAGCTGCAGTAACTAATGTTTAAATTGTTCTGCATTACTTTAAAGGGAAAAAGTTCATGTTTGCACATGCCTGCCAAATATAATCAGATATAGCATCATTGCTATGTTTGAAATGTTTGTGTCGCTGCCCATGTTGTCTTTGCGTTAACAACTTGTATATTTATACAGAATTTTGTTTTTTATTTAGTTGAGCAGTGTTGTTGTGACGTACATTTGGTTCTCACTATTCTTGTTAGTAAGACTGAATTTCAAAACACTGTCAAAGTTTTAGGATTGCTTTTAAACATGGACTCCTTCATATGGGTCCACCATTCTTGTAAATACGTTCATAAAAAATGTACATATATTTAACATTTTTGAAAAGAGTTCTATTTTTGTGAGAAATTTGTAAAATAAAAGGTTATGTACATATACTCATTTGTAAATGCCATTTACAAATAAAAAGTCATTTGCTTTTCTAAACTTTCTGGATTCTTTCTATTGTTTTATGTGATGACTTCAAGTTAAAGTGAAAGATGATGGCTGGGTCTGAATAATAAAAGAAAATAAGAATGATATAATAATTGATTAATAATGATATAGATATCCCATAATCCTGTGTGTGCAGTTTAGTGATTGGTGGAAATAAACGGCAACTAATGGAGAGGTCAAAACAATACACTAAATTGAGATTATTAGTTAAGGAAATTTGGATTCAGTGTTTATAAATCAAACAAATGTATTGAAAAATGTGTGACTTCTGTATGTGGAGCTTAAAACTGGCTTTAGGACCAGAGATGTGATCAATTATTGATGGGGGATGGAAATTGAGCGAGTGAAACTGGCAGTTTACTGTCTGTGATGGGAATATAAACAGTCGAGGTTGATCAAATGGAGCGTGATACACATGAGACTGGGTCAGGACGATTTGCACGGCCCCTTATAGATGCAATTCCCCAAATTAAAAGAGAAAGAGTGCAAATTAAGGCAGAGAGCAGCTTGCAGACGACGTACGTAATGTGCGAGAAAATGGTGTTGGACAAACAATTAAACACAAATGTCTTGACTTCGGTTTCACTCGGCGACCAACAAGCCATAGCTTCGTTTCAAAACATAGAGCTGTTATGTACAGTTGCAGGAAAAATGAAAAGAGCATTCCAAATGTCCATATAATCATCATTTCTAGATGGATTGTGGTCATTTCAGTCAAGTGTCTGTTGAATTTCAAGACAATCAAACCTCAGGAGTGACATAAAGTCATCCAACAGTAATGTGAAAGACTGACAGCATGACAAGATACATGAAAACTGTGATAAAAATCCAGGTGATTACATAAGAAAATAGAAATGTAGAAATGTGACTGTTGTTTTGCTTAAAAGTGAAAATGAACTTGTTCTCTTTGCAGTTTGATATTTTCACCAATTCCTCCAGTTTTCATTTTCTGAAAAGAAATGCATTTAGAAACAATATTTTTTATTAGAATCTCATTCACAAATAATTGCTATACTATATAATACTATACTATAAACATATTAACACACACATTTGGATTTCTCACTTTCCGCCCAACTCACAACACATAGGTACACAAATGAATTTATTCTTAACTTCTTTGCCTGCACAAGTTTAGTCATCTACATAAAACAGGCCCAGCCCATCTCCATATTTGGGCTTTCCGCCTAACCTTTCCATTTCCACCTATCGTAAATTAAATCAAAGATAATCCAGGCAACCCCATGTTACGCTGTCTACAGACGCACTCTCAAAAGTAATTTTTAAAGTGCGCAGTCCTCAAAATAAGTCAAAATGTTGTGTTTTTCACACACCGTGCATGTTTGTATATCCTCTTTGCACTGTCTCTCTGAAAGGCACAGATTTTTTATAAAGCTCATGGCTCTGAAAAGCGAGGTGTGCTATGATTGGCCAGTTAACCAATAAGTAGTGATTGGTGGAATATTGCAAGCGTGTGACGGAAATGTAACAGCTCTTACCACATTTGGAACATCAGGTGCACCCACCTTACTTGCGTATACATTTGGGTGGTCTTGGACAACTAATACCACGAACTGACGTAGATTTGTGGGGGTGTGGTTTCGTTCCGACACTTTAGTCTAATACATGCAGGGGCACCAGTGACACGGAAAAACATGTTTTTGCACCATATGCCCCCCTTTGATACATCTAAGCATAGTTACATACATATATATATATATATATATATATATATTAAAAAATAAGCTTTTACTATTTTTTCTTATATTTATAATACATTTTAGTGTGAAAGTTTTAGGGAATCATGATTTGTTCGTCAAAATGTTCGTACACAGTTAATTTGTGGTCACGCATGCTTAGTGAATGAGACCAAATGTTAGCAGCTCACAGAACTCAACAAAAATGATACTTTTACCTACAATAAACACCTAAAAACTCAAAACGTTTTTTTCTGCGGCTGTGGTTGAGTAACTTACTTGATATCTGAATTGACCGTCAACAGACACCAGAATTGTCAGATTTTTGTCTTCCAGCCTTTTGCTTTTATTTGGAGATTTCTAGTTTCATCATTTGAGCAGAAGACCGGCGCAGGTGAAACTGATGACTGTTCCATCAACCCAGAGGCGATGAGATCCTGAGCACATGACAAACCCATCACACATCAAAACCTTTCATAACCGTCTTCTCTCGCCTCACACACAGATGTGCAACATGCACACTTCTTGAACTGGTAATTTGACAGAATCAAGGATGGGTTGTCATGGTGACCAACAACCAACTGAGGTCGAGTTTATTTGTCAGATATACTTTTCTGATTTTTGCTTAACTGTTTATAGGTCAAGGACAAATATTAAGGATAAGATCTCGGAGAGGATACATTTAAAATGTTGCGAAGTAATTCTGGAGTGCTCTAAAATATTGTCATTGAGTAAAAAGTTAATTTGAAAAATAAATAAGGGTTTCAAGGTAAAATAAAGAATGATGGTCTCGGCATGTTAAAGTGATGCTTAAAGGGACAGTTCACCTTAAATGAAAATTCGGTCATTTTTCAGCCTCATGTCATTCCAAACCGACGCAAAAGAAGATATTTTGAAGAACGTTGGTAACCAAACAACACTGACCCCAATTGACTTCCACTGTTTGAACTAAGACATTTCTCAAAATATCTTCTTTTGTGTTCCACAGAAGAGTCATATACAGTTTTGGGAGAACAAGAGGGTGAATAAAAGATGACAGAATTTTTATTTTGGGTGAACTATTACTTCAAGAAACACGTCAGTCAGGGTCAGGCGAACCCAAACCATACTCTTGAAAATAAAGGTGCTTTAAAGGTTCTTCACAGTGATGCCATTTTTGGTTCCACACAAACCATTCAGCCAAAGGTTCTTTGAAGAACCATCTCCTTCTTACTTTTTTATAATCTGAAGAACCTTTTTTTAAAACAGAAAGGTTGTTGAGATGTTAAAGGTTCTTTGTGGGACCAAAAGGTTCTTCAATGGCATCAATGAGTGCAGTCTCATTATAAGAGTCTTTCAAGTAATCAAGATATTTTTTGCGTATCCCCAGCCAGACGTCTTTGCCGCCTTAGAAAAGTGCGTCCTGTATGATTTTCGTTTTAAATGATACTATCGTCATAAAATAAACAACACGGCTGCTATTGAAACAACAACAATAGAGCGAAGGCAGCCGGCAAAAACAGTAATTTCCCAAGCAACCTATTGCATAAAAGCAAACACAGCTCCACTCCCTCTGCAATCATACCTCGCAGGGTTATTACTCACGCAGAGAATATCTTTAATCTGATGACGACGATTGCTGTTTTTCATGAGCCGTATAATTAAATTCACAACACATTACTGAGTTGAAACTTGGAATCGAAACCTGCAAACTTGAACTTTGTTGTGATCCACTAGAACCCAGAGGATGAATTAGAAACACCCCAATTTCGTCCTAGTGAGCAAATCCAATCGTCTTTACACGAATCCTTTTGTGTGACTTTCTTCTCTGTTCAAGTTTCAATGAAAACGAAGGCGGGAAGCAGTTGGAGAACATTTTCCTTGAGCAGATTGAGGTCTGCGGTCTTCGCATCGCCATCTGTATCGTTCTCTTCACTGCAGTAATTATGAAGGTAATGGTGCTTATCATGCATAAAATATGAATATAATTTACATAAATCGTCCTTGATAAACCAAACATCTTAAACCGAAACTGCTCTTCGTGTCGGGATGCTTAAATATTTTAGGTATTGGCGTGAGCTGGAGGGAGAGGCGGAGGAGGGTGTTATGAATCTGAAGCTGACATTTTCTCCTGACACAAAATATTACGGGATAACAGACTTTGCGGTCCATCATTCCATACTTGACATTTTGGCAGGGTCGACGCTTTAGATTATATCACGAGACACTTAAAAAGCATGATCAAATCTGACGGCAGCAAAAATAGAGATGGTGTCAATGCACTATTTTGAGGTAGAATTTGTCCCGAATGCAGAAGATGTGTCCATCGGAGACTAATGCGCCACATAATGGACACGCATTAAAAACATGCAAAAACTGAGAAATCCCACAATACCTACTCGCAGAGATGATGCCAACCCACGCACACACAAAAAATTTAAAAACACATTCTGTTTATGTTTACTATCAGGTTTATGAAGCAGTGAACCTCAAAATTGATATTTTTGCTGAACGTCTGAGCTGCTGGTTTATAAATAATGACGGCGAGCGCAATGCTTCATAAAGACCAAAAGTAGTTGATTTACAGTTTTCCTTCACATTTCATGCACATATTGAAAAACACCATCATTGCTTCTCACGTCTGGACGTTCAAAAGAACGAATGCGAGTCGCAGCGCCATTGAAAAACCGTTTCAATATTCGTTTTTCTCACCCAAAGCTTCTCACAGCTTCAAAAGACATTGCAAAACAGTCCTGACTGCTGGTGTGGTGTTTTTATGGAGATTTTTGGCCTAAAAGAAGCCTGACGGACACGGTCGCTGTCTAATTTTATGTATGGAAAAACAGAACGTGTTTCACAAAAGAAAGAAAATCTCAAAACAACATGAGGCTGAATAAATGAATGATAGGGTAGCTGTTCCAGAAAGAAAAATCACAGATGAGATTTCTTTAATATCTCGGTTATTTCTTTACCAGGGATGTTAAATGGAGAGGAAATGGAAATTTCACTTGATTTCGATATTTTAAGAGTTTATTTCCAAAAAGAGTTTTTTTCATGATTTTTTATCGTGCATTCCAATTAATATACATCAATATGCAGTTGGTTTGTTTTGATTTAAGCCATAATAATGAAATAAAAAAATACTAACACAAGAAATCACAAGAAAAACACGATAACATAATAAAAAACATGATTTTTGTACGATTTTAAACCAAAAACATATTCAGCTATACAATGCTGGAACATCAAAAGTCTTATTTTTCTTATGTTTGATAGCATCTTGGGGCCCCATCACTGCATTACTTCAGATGAGATGTCAACCGCGTCTCAAACTGAGCTCAGATTTGTCAAGTCTGCAATCGAAAGTCGATATTATTGAAGATATCAATATGATCCCAAACATTTCTTATCAAATTGACCAAAATCCAAATTATTTGCCATTCATTTTACACCTCCATACTCTTCATGCATTTCAACAATTCTACTCTCATTTGTTTTATAAAAGAGTAACATCTGAGCAATACAATTGTCCTCACTTCATCCAATCATAAGTTTCGTTTTTTGCCGGGATTGTCATTCACATGAGAGATTGTATGCTTTGTGACTGCATGGTTTGGAGAAATGACTGTTTGCTTTATGACAGCTGCTGTTGAATTAGAGCCATGTTCGGCGGTGCACCCTCAGACTGAAGATTCTGGAGGTTTCTCTCTCTCTTTCTGTCTCGGCTGTCTGTCACGGAGGGATGACTTCTCCATCTGCTCACTAAATCTGTGGGGTAAAAAGGCAGAGTAGAAATTGGCTTCCTTTGATGGCAGTGTGACACACGAAATGGCTTCTTTTGTAAGATTCCCGGGTGTCAGATGCTTCTAGTTTCTCCCGGCCCACCCTTGTTTGACTGTTTAACTCATATGGTGTTCAAGTTAAACCGCTGGGATCAAACTTTGACTATGAAATGGCCTCGGACTGATGCAACTCTACATAAATAGTCTGCATTTCTTTGAATTGGAGTGCAAATACACAATCAAATTAATTTTGTAAAAAGCTGTGTTTTATTTTGCATACATTGAAGTTTTCATAGCAACTTAGATTGCATTATACTTACATTTATAGAATAATTATATTATATTATCATTTTGTTGACACTGTTTCTTTATGAAGTTTATGATGCTGAATATGAAAATCGCATACATTTTTTAAATCGACACAAAAAGACGAAAATATATTTTCACACATTAATCCATTTTGGTATCATTACTCTTATGCAGAAATGACAAGGTACTGGCATAACACTGTGCGCAAACAAGAGTTTAACGAAACTGTTACTAAAAATGAGTCGTCCGAAACTTCAGAAATGTACATTTGATCTTTTTTATCTTTTATAACTAATACTGTCTTCACAAACCAAGTTCCAAACTTAGTCACCCATCATCGCTTCATCCCACACTTCCTGTGCTACAGACATTTATAGAAATTTTTGATAGTGACCACTTCATTTTTTTTTTAAACTATGTGAATATTTGGACAGTTTTTGTTTATTTGCAATATACCGATATATCGTGATGAATGAGCTAAATATACACTAAAACATTAATGCTATTTATGAAAATAAATATTTTCCACAATAATCAGCACCACACAATTGTACAAGAACTATAAAATGGTTGGGCGAAACAAAAACTTGTTACACTGTGATATTAAATTATAGTAGACGTCTGTTTGCCTACCTGTCTGACTGTATGCACCCAAAATAAATATTCTCCCTCAAGTCGTTCAAGACCTGTAAATGACTTCTGTGCAACACAAATGAAGATATTCTGAGGAATGTCTCAGTGGTTTTGTGCCCATATGATGGAAGTCAATGGGGTCCGATGTTGTTTGGTTACCAACATTCTTCAAAATAGTCATTCAGGTTTGGAATGACATGCAGAATGTCAGTATTTTCATTTTTGGTTGAGCTTTCTCTTTCATAAATGTTCAATACATCTAGGCAATTCCAGCGTTATGTACGTGACATAAAAATGCTCAAAGAATGAATTTATTATGATTATATTGAACCTTCTGTTTATATTTTACTGAAACCTTGTTGATAGAATATAAACATCCAAAAATGTCAGTCTATGAAAAAAATTACTAAAAAAGGGAAATAAACATGTGTTATGAGACAAAAAAAGGACACGTTTTTTGGGAAACAATAAACTTTGATAAATAAATAGATCTATCTTTCAGAAACTTTGTAGGATTTCTGTAAAATAAAATGCACAATCTTGAATCAATAACACCCAATAATATAATTATAAAATAGTAACTTTATGTAAATGTTCATGTGTCCATTTATGAGGAATATGTAGCGTTATGGATGTGACAATCCTGAAAATGCCACTCATCTGACTATGAAAAATAATGCACTATAAAATAAAACGAATGCTTTACACATTTAAAGAAAGATCTCAAATGGGTACTTGAACCACCATATGTTAAAAACTAAAAATGTTCTTTGTAAGGTTGACATTTTCACATAATTGCCCATATGTGATATGTAGATCAAATGTAATTGCATGATAGTGAAAGATATGAAAGCGACAGTATGTGTCATTTGTCATATTGCCTCGGTGGTTGGGATCGAAACGCTGCTCAAGGTCGTGCATTATGGGGATTTTTATCACAGCCTCTCACGGCTTATTGTTTTATTTTCCCATCAGAGAAAATCTCCTGCAGCTACGAGTCGTAATTAAGATCCTGGAGAGACTTCATTTCATTTCCAGCTCTAGTCTATTTCTAGCTCGGCTCTTCATCGAGCCAGAGAACATCATCCGGACTGTTCAAAGTCAGAGCGGAGAAACTCATTGAGAGAAGCTGTACGGTCACCACATGACGCTGTTGCCCCCCAGTGTGAATCTCAATCTCCATGTCAACATTACTGTACTGATCAAGTCAAAAAGAATGAAATGGTGTCTTTATGACCTCAGCATAATACTGTTTTTTCTTGCTTTTCTAAGCTTTACCATGTTTTATTTGTGTGTGTGTGTTGAAACAACCCCAGTAAAAATACACGGTTGTATACATAAGTATAATTGCTTGGGAACCTGATGTTCCAAATATGGTAAGAGGCGCTACATTTCTGTCACACGCTTGCAATATTCCACCAATCAATACGCACTGGTTAACTGGCCAATCATATCACACCTCAGTTTTCAGAGCGTTGAGCTTTTTAAAAAATCTGTGCGTTTCAGAGAAGCGGAGCAAAGAGGATATACAAACATGATATGTGGAAAAAAAGCATTTAAAATGATAAATGATAATATCTGTTATAGTTGTGTGATATGACCCCTACTATGATAGGTGCATAAACACCATAGTATCTTGGAATTTTACCATAGTAAATACTAACTTCTACTAGCATATTTGTTTTGACATGGATTCAACTTTTTTTAGTTTGATGACATATTTGTATAGATGGTGGTGATAAGGAGCGCTATGAGCATAGTAAGTATACATTATTGTAAGTATACATTGTCATGGTACGACCACCTGCATCATTCACTTTTGTTGAGTTTGTTTGGTTTTCTGCCTCTCTCCAAACAATGATGTTAGAACAACGCAGATATCAAGGTTTCATTTTTTTCTAGCTTCTCTTTTAGGGCTTGCTATCATCACTAAGTTTGTTACCATGGGAACGGTCCAGCAGTCCATCTCCATCTGCATTCAGTGCATCCGGTGACCCGTGCAGACGGCGGAGAGACACGTTCACCGTGAAACTGATGTATGGTGCACAGTGACGTGCTGTCATAACAGACAATGAAATCTGTCTGGGAAAATACTCAACATTATTCATTCCTGAGTTTAGAAACGACACGGGACTTCAGGACCGCCATCTGCAGTTTGAGTGTTGAACAGTTTGGACGTTTTCGGTTAAAATACATATTTTAGTATGGATTGTACTATTATATTGTTTAGTTATTTACTAAAAACAACAAATGTTTCTCTAGGGGTGTGAAGCGTGGCCAGATTTTTGACTGAAATCTGGTCCACGTTAAACTTTGAGTTTTATTGCGCTGGAATAGTTTCGAATTATTTACACAGACATGTGTAGTGTTGGTGTTTCAATATATTGACGGTATCCTAACATTCTTTTTGTTTGTTTTTGTTCTTTTATTAATAGTCTTAGGCCCGGTTTCAGAGACAAGGTTTAGCTTATGCCAGGACTATGTCTTAGTTCATTTAGGATAAGTCACTTTTAATAATATTCCTTAGATAAACGCATTACTGGTGTCATCTTTGGACAAAACGTTTCAAACTTTGGTTCAGTTTGAAGGAACAGTTCAACCAAAACTCTGTCTTCATTTACTCACCCTCATGTTCCAAATCTGTATACATTTCTTTGTTATTATAAACAAAGAGAAAGATATTTGGAAGAATGCTTTTAACCAAAGCCATCACTGACTAACATTGTAGGAAAAAATGCTTAATGAATATCTTTGTTCTGTTGAACACAAAGAAGATATTTTGAAGAATGTAGAACAGAAAAAAGTTCCGGGGCACTTTTGACTACCATTGTTATTTTTCCTTCCATGGTAGTCAATTGTAACCTAGAACTGTTTGGTTGCAAGCATTCTACCAAATATCTTTATCTGTGTTCATCAGAACAAAGAAATTCTAAAGATTTCAAACAACTCGAGGGTGAGTAAATGATGACTGATTTTTCTTTTTTTGGTGAACTGTCCCTATAAGTTTTCCATATGATATTTGGCCTACACTTCCTTTACCAGAAATATTTTATGGTATTTTAATCATTTGATTTTAAAAATAATATTCCGCCAGTTCAGTGGCACATGACTTCTGGAACAAGGTGCACAAATCAGCGCTTGTTGGGTCAAAAGTAAAATTTTTCAGTGTCCATGCAGGTCTTTTGCCACTGTATGCCCAGTATATGTAAACCCCAAACAAAAATGAACAATGAACCTCAGAAAATACTATCAGAAGTCCTATGTTTACATGCAACAGAAGCTGGCCAGTCACAGAGTGGAAAGTTTACTTTCTAACGGAAAGCCGCTTACATCTATGATATAAAGAATACAAACTGTTCATGGCTGCGGTCCCACGACAGAATTTGATGAATGGAAGACTTTGGCGTTAGGAAAAAGAGCCCATTCAAGCTGAGTGGAAGACCTTCGGTGCAGAGAAACTGTGTTCTGTACAGTTGGCAAATAGATCTTATTCCTCTCCGGCCCTGGGAGGTTGGCAGAGGCCGGCGGTAAAGAAAAAGGAAGGAAGACGGGAATACTGAAAGGAGCAATTGTTTTAAACAGAAATCCACAGCATAACGTATATACACTTAAAGTGGCCGGTATTAGCAGCATCAGCCTGTAACTTGAATATTATTAAGTTATAAAAAGACACATTCTACGTTTTCTGCTCAAGTATGTAAGCCTAGCTATTAGGACGAGATCCATTGACATTTTTGCACAAGTGATTATTTTAAGACCAATATCTGATCATAAAATGAACATTACAAAGTTAATGTTGTGTGCTGTGGAAATATTCTGCATAGATTGAAAATCTCCACTGGGAGATTGAATACTTGATGATTCAAGTAAAAAAGTTTTTTTACATTTGAATAATATGGTGCCACACCCGGTCTGCCCAAACCCTGTAATGAAACAAAAACGTTACTTAAACGTTATCTTAATTTGTGGCACGTATAAAGAGCTTAAGCAAGGGAGATCAAAACAGATCTTCTTAGAGAACTCTGATAGAAAGATCAAATATTGATTCATGTTTTATGTCATATTACATTCATATTCTACATGTGCAGGAAGATTTCAACGGCAGTCTGGGTGTAATTGGTCCCTGGAGAGGAAACATCCGCTCACGCGCTCTCTCTCTCTCTCTTTCTCGCTCACGACCCACCGACAGTTTTATGAAGTCCCGTCCTGTCCTCTCATAGCACTCACCTCAGATATGGGACAGCTCAAGCCACAAGTTTTGGTCATATGCTGCTTTTTATTTACGTGTAATGCAGCAGAAAAGTTGAAGACCAGAAGTCTGCGGCAGAAGGATGGGGATTACGTGGAGAAAGTAAGACAGACTTTATTAACTTTTCTTTTTATTCAGACAAAGGTCATCATAACGTTTAGTCAATTGTGCCATTGAATTATCCATACAACATGGCATGTTTTTATTTAAAACCAAGGTTATGGTACGGGATAATGTACAGACACCCGGTTGTTCTCCCTAAAACAAGCCCCGACAGTGTGATCAGGTAGCCTATCTTGTATCACACTGAAGGGGCTTATTAATGCGGACCTACCGCGTGGCAAAGCTGTTACTTTTGATTTTTAAGGTATGGTCGACGTTCAAATATAACATACAGTCAATTTAGTATTATCATTTGTAAATATAATATCATATATGTTATTAAAAGACATATTTATAATTAATTTGTAAAAAAATACTAAATGATTTTCTGCATCCTGGTAACCACTTGCTATTAATTTTGAGCGGTTGTTAGGAATAATGGACCTGCAAATGTCATGACTGGCCAATAAGAATCAAGCGTTGTAATGTGCCGTGTAATGATTAAGGTGAAAGTACACTATTGCTCAGTGGTTGCTCTTTCGTATCTCAAAAGTCTCATTTACTGTTTCCGTTAAGTAAAGTAACAGTTGTATCTCACATGTTTTTGCTTAAATTATTAAGAAAAAATTCAATTACAAACATTTTTTAACCAAAGATTTATTTTGAGATCCTGTTTGCCTAAAACCGATGTGAGTCATTGGTGAGATCTCCTCTGTGACTGTAGATGAGACGTATGTGAGACATGTGGAAATGTAGATCTGTCTATTTCTCCCCAAATTGCTAAGACTTAAAATGAGAAATAATTGAGTCAAATATTTAAACACATGAAGAGTATAATATTTAGATTTAAACAAAGTCATTTAGTAGATGTGTTTATCCAAAGCGACTTACAGAGAGTTCAGTGAGCAATAAGTCATATGTCATACAGGAGCAATAATACAAAAGGTGCTAATACAAAGTCACTGGTTTCAAAAAGAGCTAAACCGCTACCTGTTGAGAGAGAGAAAGGGTTAGTGTTTTTTTTAGTGTCTGTCAAGTATTCGCAGAAGAGATGGGTTTTAAGTAGATTTTTGAGTGTTGTACCGATTTGGTTGACCGGACTGTGTTAGGACGAATGTTCCACCAGGAAGAAGTTGTGAAGCAGAATGAGCGGGAAAGCGATTTACTGTCCTTATGAGAAGGCATTAGAAGACGTCGCTGGTTTGCTGAACGCAGGGATCTTGATGGGGTGTATGAGTGTAGGAGGGTGTGAAAGTATGCCGGTGCAGATCCACTGATAGTCCTGTAGGCGAGCATTAGTGACTTGAATCTGACAGCGGCTTCAACCGGTAGCCAGTGGAGCACCTTTTGGTGCTGTTGGAAGACGAGGTGTGCTGTTGCGTTCTGAACCAGCTGGAGCAGTTTGATAGCCTTTTCAGGAAGACCAGCTAGGAGAACATTGCAGTAGTCCAACCTTGAGATTACCAGGGCCTGGAAAAGGAGTTGTGCCGCATGCTGGGGAGATATAGTCTAACCTTTCTAATGTTGAATAAGGCATATCGGCACGACAGCGTTGTCTTTGCAATATGATCATTGAAGGACAGCTGTTCATCAAATATTGTATGACTCTGAGGTTCCCGGCTGTTTTGGAAGGAGTGATTTTGGTGTTGCCAAGTTGGATGGTGAGATCGTGCTGCACCATGGTGTGTGCCGGAAACACGAGTAGTTCTGTGTTGGCAGGGTTCAGCTGGAGGTGATGCTCTTTATCCAGGCTGAGATGTCTTCTAGTCAGGCTGTAATGCGAGCTGCTACAGGGGTATCCTCTGGGTGAAACGAGATGTAGATCTGGGTGTCTGGATATGAGAAGATGTGTGCCCGTGTGAGTAGGGAGGTGTTATTTTTCGTAGAGGTCAAATAATCTGGATTTGGTGAGCAAGTGATGAGAAATATTTGAGATAATATTGAGATCTGCAATTATATCAACTTTTGTTTGCAGACTTGTTGTTTTACAAACATGAGCTCATTACAAGACATTGTTGACATCTCCTCTGAAACTCTAATGATAGAGACATTTGTCAGACTTCTGAGACTTCAGCAAGATTGTCTTTTGCTCTCTGTTTAATCTCATTTATGTCTAAAAGAAATAACTGAGACATTAAAAAGATCTCATCTGTGAGTTTTTGCGTATTTTATTTCTTTTTGTAACTTTTATTACTTACTCACAGATGAAATCTGAGACTTTAAACATCATTTAATCTAATTTAGTCTATGAGCAGCATTTGAGAAATAAACGAGTTCTTATTTGTAATGTTTCTTTACAGTACATGGAGAAGTGGATCTTCTGAGCAGAAGTTGTGAAAACTCTCTGGTTTTATTAGCCACATTTTTATTTCAACAAGTCTGAAGCAATTCACGAAATGGTCAGATATTTATGAGCGCACAGATATACGAGTGACTGTAAATATAACTTGCTGCTTCAGATATGAGGATCGATTCTGTCTGTTTCAAAGATCAATGTCATAACTGTGATTTCCCACAGTTGGTGCAAGTTTGCCGTATCGACTAAACTCTTTATATTGAACAATGTCAGGTTCATTTTTGCAGACGGGGGACAAATTTGAGTCACGGGGTCCCCTTAACAAAGCGATGACAGATTGATTCCTAAGAAAGATTTGACCAATTTGTTTAAATTCTTCAAAGTCTGCTAAGAGTTCACTGCAGAAAATGAACTAGAATGAAATATTAGATACCAAACAAACACACAAACATTATTAACAGTAGTTTTATTCTGAGAATGCAGGATAATCTGTTGGACTTGTTCCATAAAACCTTTTTAAATATTTGCCTTTGTAGAAATCTGTCTAAACTTTTAGGCAAAATTTTGAGTAAACAATGGAGCGCATTTTGTGATATCCCACAATGCATTGCGCTCAACTAAACCTTCCATTTTCCGTGTAACTGAACGTTCTGTACTGTATGGCTCTTATGAAAACTTATTATTTATAAAACCCCCAAAAAACATGGTTAAAAAAGGTAAAGTTAAGTTTCATAAGGGGTATCAACCGTGGTATTCTTTTTTTTTCAGCTTTTTTTTGTCTGACTGCAACCATTTTTAATAGGATGATAACTGGGTCCCACTTACTTAAACAAACATGCACAGCCGATGAGGTCATCTGAGTGTACCAGTGAGCAGTAGTCAGCGTAGTGTATACTGCACAGTATGCATTACCCAATGCGCTCATGTTTATTAGTCATCAAAGGTAATTGAATTTACAGCTGTGAGCTGTTAGAAATTCCCCAGCTCATTTCATTTCTTGATAGCTCTGAAGTCTCCTGAGATTCATTGAAAGATGAATTTGATATTTATCATCTGCATCATTTCAGTCAAAAATCTTGCCAGTGGAACCATCTGCATTCACTTTAGTAAGTTTGAATAGTTAAGACACCGAAATCATCTTTATCCTTTATTTCAACACTCTTATTTTTAGGAGGCTGCTTTTCTATACCTCAGGAATTCTGTTGCCATTCTGAGCACAGTTTGAGACATTGTTGAAATCACTTCTAAAATGAAAACATTTGTGAGATTTCAGGCTAAGAAACGAGCTCGTACTGAGGCTAAGAAGTGAGAAACATCGGAGATGCGGATGAGACTCAAGCAAAAGTTAATTTGTTCTCTATTAATCTCACTGATGTTTAGGAGAAATAATTGAGAAGTAAAGAGATCTTATCTGTGATTTTTCACACATTTTATTTTTATAACCGCATGTCAATGTCCTGCAGAAAAATAACAATAGAAACCATTAAAGACGTTATAATGGTTTTAAAGGGATTTGTGTCGGTTTAATGGCTCTACTAGTATGTAATGGATTCTATTGGTGGGATGTTAAATCCTATTGGAAAAAATGCCCACAACACACTACAAAATTAATTTTGTTATGGTTTAAATGGAAAAAGCTAATGGTTCGTAATGGTATTTTAATGGAAACCATTGGAATTTCTGTAATGGTTTCTGTTGGGTTTCTATTGTCTTTTTTAGCAGGGTGTAATGGTTATAATGGGAATTGCATTGGTTTTATTGGAAATTATAATGGTATCTATGTGATGGATTCTATTGGTGGGATGTTATCTTGTAGATGGGAACCATTAAATCCTATTGGAATAATGCCCAAAACACTCCACAGCATTTTTTTAATGGTTTTAGTGGAAACAGCAAATGGTTCATATGCTATTTAAATGGAAACCATCATTTCCATGATGGTTTCTACTGGGTAACATGCTGAAAAAAAACAATGCAAACCATTAAATATGTTATAGTGGCTGTAATGGTTTTAAAGGGATTTGTATTGGCTTTAATGGAAACTGTAATGGTTCTACTGGTATGTGATGTATTCTATTGGTGGGATGTTAAATCCTATTGGAATGATGCCCAAAACACACTACACATTTTTTTACGGTTTTAATGGAAAAACTAATGGTTCATAATGGTATTTTAATGGAATCATTTATAATTTCTGTACTGGTTTCTGTTGGGTTTTATAGTTTTTTCAGCATGGGTACCAATAGACCCTGCTGAAGAAAATATAAAACCCAGGCCAAAACACAAAAAGATAATGGTTCATGATGGAATTTATATATTGGGCTATTTTATTGGTATTTTTTTAGCAGGGGCTTCATTGACACTATCCTCAAATAAGGGGCAATGTGGTTTTTGTGTTTCTTGCACAGGTGTTATGAACATTGCCAACACCTTTAATAAGTTAGCCTACCGTAAAAAAAAATGGAAACTGTGCGAAGATAAATTCTTATTGCTCTTAAAACGGTTTTAACATCAGGATGCTTAAACAACTTCATCTCAGGAGAGCCATTTTATTGAAAGTTACAAAGTTAACTGTACAATGAAACAAATGAGGGCCTCTGTCGCACACAGTCCGGGGAAAATGCCTTTGTTCACGGGTAAGAGACTATTGTTCACCAAACCAGTCGACGTTTATTACAAATGACTGTATCATCTCACCGTCCCGTCATTATGATGAAAAGCAGGAGCTCTAATTCTTTTGAATTTGCTCACAGTGGGTAGAGAACATGCACATTTCTCATTCAGACCGTTCGGGTAGTCCTAACTAATGAAGCCGCTGTGAATAAGCGCGGAGGGAAATAGCGCCGTGTGCCCAGCAAGCCTTTGTTTGCAGTACATTCAGGTGTGTCCTGTCAATAAAAAGCATTGAAGCCAAACTCACGGAGGGCTGCGAGCGCAGCCACAGAGCCTCCAGCTTATAAATATGAATACATTTCACTTCCCGGCTCGCCCCTGGCCTGTATCGAGAAGATTTATTGCCTATTTAAGGACCCTTATTTCCACAGCTCTCTGCTTGTAGGCATGCTGATTAGAAGTTGCATTAGTCTTGCGGAAACTGAGTCAGGTGACAGTGGAGCTAACTTAATGGTAAAACCAGACCTCTCACGCCAGGGATTGTTCGCTCGGATGATGTTAGGTGCTGCTTTTTATTCCACCCTGGACATTAAGAAGCACTTACGGATGGAGATGTAAATGCGTGGCGAATCGCTGCCTCGCTTATTCTCTAAATGTCCCATTATGGATGTGGTTCTTCAGTCGCACCTGCCATTTTGGCTCGGTTTTCCACCCGCGGGTTTGGTGTCAATAATATAAACCCCCCCCGAGAGTGTAAAAAATTCATTTTATTCACACCCTCTGCTGTATTAATATGATGTCCTGTCATACAGGATCAAATGTTTCACGCTGACTGTTGCATCATATTTTGACTGTTGTGGATTATTATTGCTCATACTTGAAGGGAAAATAGAGTAAACAAACTACTAAAGACCACACAATCTCACGGCAAAAACCGAACTATTTTACGATGTTGCAAATTGTCCAAAGTCTGTCCTGGAGGACCAGTGTCCTGCACAGTTAAGCTTTAACCTGATCAAACACCCCTGAATGAGTTTATCAAGGTCTCACTATGCAGACTAGAAACTTCCAGACAGGTGTGTTGAGCCAAGTTGGAGCAAACTCTGCAGGACACCGTCCCTCATGGACACCCCTTCTCTAGACTTTTCGACTTCCATTCATATGCATGCCAATGCGTACCGCCAGACTGGAAACGCAAGCCCGTCTGAAGATATTTCACATTTCGCTGCGTAGCAAAGTTTCGGTTTGGTGAACTCTGACCTGCAAATTCATGCATTGTGAATGTGAAAGATGGAGAAATCACTCCCATTTTCGCAGCTCTGTCCGAACGAATTTTGCATGCTCAAAGTCTAGGGTGACCATGGCATAATTCGTATGAATCCTTATGATCTCATTCATACATTTTTTTATTCATATGGCGCGAATACATGTTTTTCTGTTTTATAAGTTGCCCATGCATGTATTAGACACGTACAATTGCAAAAACGAAAGTGTGGGAACAAAAATGCTCACCCAGTCCTGCCTGAAACGCCTCGTGTAACCACCCCCACAAATCTGCGTCAGTTTGTGGTATGATTTGACCATGACTGCCCAAATGTATACGCAAGGTAAGGTGACAGTACAATTGCTTATTTTCGAAATTGATGTTCCTAATATGGTAAAAGGCATTACATTTCCGTCACATGCTTGCAGTATTCAACCAATCACTTCGCACCGGTTAACTGGGCAATCATAGCACACCCAGTTTTGTAAAAAATCTCTGCGTTTCAGAGAGGCAGGGTAAAGAGGAGATACAAATATGAATGGTATGTGGAAAATACAGCATTTTTTAACCTTAAACTGTGTATACACATTGCATCACATCTAAAACAAACCATAACATTATTTTTGGCCGTGTCGGTTTCATAGAACCCCTTTAAGCATGGAAGTACAAAAAAACATCGGATGATATTACAATTCAATTAATAAAAAAATAACATTACTATGTCACATTCATATCATTCGCACAGTTTTTGTACGATTTGCTTTCGTGCCAGTGACATAAGGAATAGGGGCGGGGTCAGGGGAGGGGCTTTAGTTGTGCTTTTCTAGTAATCAGAAGAAGAACGATTCACCTCGTAAAATTTATGAATTCTTGAGAGATTAATCTTCACGTTTCACAAAAATTTGCGTACAGAAATATTTTACCTATGATATAATACTATGTTTTGTATATTTATTGTGAGCATCAGTTTAGTTTTAGAAACAGGGGTTTGAATGCTTGTGTATCGTTGTGCGAAGAATAATTGGTGCATTATTCCAACAAGAAACATGTTTGATTTAGTAATCTCTCATATGAAAATGACTTTTCTGAAATGACTTTTCACTTTGTCTTAACTCTTTCAGCTGTTAATGAGGCATTCATTTTTTTTTAATCTCGAGCAGCTGCATCGATTCACTGAAACATACATTGTCCACTTTTCAAGGTTCAATCAGTTATAGATGGAATCCTGCCCGACACTGAATATGCGTTAGAATACATTAGATTGTAGATGCAAAATGAGTTTAAGTATCATGTCACAGTTGACTTTAAAGTTAAAATTTTAAAACCAGTTAGGGCACTACTAAAATACTATTATATTTTATTAGAGCCATGTGACCCTGGACGACAAAACATTTTTAAAACATCTTAAAGCTGAGGAAATAAGCTTTCTATTGATATATGCTTTGTTAGGATAGGACACTTATCTGGCAGAACAACAACTGTTTACAAAGCTGGAATCTAAGGGTGTCAAAAAGGCAAAATATTGAGAAAATCATCTTTGAAGTTGTTAATCTGAGGCACTATAGCAGGTCGTCCACTCACCAAAAAATGTTTTTATACATTTACAATAGGAAATTTATAAAATATCTTAATGGAACATTATCTCTACTTAATATTTTAATGATTTTTTTGCATAAAGTAAAAATCTGTAATTTTTACCCTTACCTTGTATTTTTGCCGATTACTAAAAGTGTTCCCGTGCAACTTCATACTAGTTTTGTTGTCCAGGGTGACAGCCATAAGAAAGAAAAGACACAAATGATATCTCTTTAATATCTCAATTATTTATTGTACACTTTCAAATGCTTAAATGAAGAGCAAATGGAAAATTTTGCCTAAAGTCTAATATCAGATATTTCAGAGAAAGAGTTTCAGAAGAGATCTCAACAATGTCTCAAACTGAGCTCAGATTTGTCAAGTCTGCAAACAAAAGTCTGAAATTTCTCCATTGTGGGACGAATGAAGGTGTGTCTAATCTAAAGGTTGATCTAAAAGTCAATATTATCACTTTTAATCACAACACATTTTTTAAACTGTATATGAATTGCTATCGTCTTCTTTTAAAAATGATGTAAATATTTTGGAGTTAAAGCGTGAGGCTTGTGTGAGTTCTGTCATTTAAGTGGTTTATTTAGAATGAAGTAGAGAATGAATCTCACTAATACTGGGCATGCAGAGCTCTTTACAGTCAAACTGGACAGATGACTCCATCTCAATTCAATGAGGCTTAGCCCCATTATGGGCTACTTTTCCATTTTCATTAGAAACTTTGCACAAAACTGGCTCGACTTGTCCAATTTCACAGTTGTAAATACAGCTGCAGCATGGTATTTCCATCAGAGAGCTGATGGTATAGCTCATTCCATTACAATGTCTTTCTAAAGTTGTATGAGAATTCTAATAACTATTACAGACACTCGAAGCTGCAAAATATGCTTGTTAACAAAAAGCTCAAATGTTTCTCAGTATTCCAGCTGCCTTCAGGGTCCAGCAGGACCTCCAGGAAGAGACGGAAATCCAGGAGTGAATGGAATTCCAGGCACTCCAGGCGTCCCGGGCCGGGACGGTGTAAGAGGGGAGAAGGGCGAATGTGTGACGGAGAGGTTTGAAGAGCCGTGGAAACCCAACTATAAACAGTGTGCCTGGAACTCTCTCAACTATGGCATCGACCTGGGCAAAATTACAGTAAGAGGCTGAAAACTGATTCCAACCCTTCTCAGCATATATAATGTTTAAAGGGGATAGCTTATCCAAAAATACAAATGTTGTTATTATTAATTCATCCTCATATTGTCCAAGACCTGTATAGAACTTTCTTCAGTGCGACACAAAAGAAGATATTTTGAGAAATGTCTCAGTGGTTTTTCGTTCAATGAAAGTCAATGGGGCGCAGTGTTATTTGCTTGCCAGTGTTCTTAAGAACATGTTGTGGACGAGGAAACACTGAAAGAATTTTCAGATTTTGGGTAAATTATATTATATGTAGAACACACTATAGATCTTTTTTTATAAGGGTCATAATAGTGAATATGGTGTAAACAAGCATGTCGCATTGTTTTTGTGTACTGTCCTCAGGAGTGCACGTTCACTAAACGACATGCAAACAGTGCACTGCGTGTGGTGTTCATCGGCTCTCTCAGGCTGAAGTGTAAAAAAGCTTGTTGTCAGCGCTGGTACTTCACTTTTAATGGAGCAGAATGCAAATCACCGCTCCCTATAGAGTCCATCATTTACCTGGACCAGGGCAGTCCCGAGTTCAACTCCACCATCAACATCCACCGGACCACATCAGGTGAGATTTTACTTTATTATTATAACTGACAAGTAATTAATAGAAAAGAGTGAACATAGTGGCCTAGTTAAATTGATCTGGCTGTGTAAAATTAAATAAAATACAATCTTAAGTTACAAATAAAATTTTAAAAGTAATTTTAATATGCATAATTATTTACCGACAAGTACTTGGAGGAATACTGAACAGTATAGTGGCCTAGTTAAAAAGATCTGGCTGTATGAAATTAAATAAAATAAATAGTCAATTTAATACGCATAATTATTTACTGAGAAAGAATTATTGCAAAAAGACTGATCAGTATAGTGGTCCAGTCAAAAGGATCTGGCTGTATAAAATGAAATAAAATTGTAAAATACAAATAAAAAATGTAAAAGTAATTTTAATATGCATAATTGTTTACGGACAAGTGATTAATCAAGTAATACTGAACAGTATAGTGGCATGGTTAAAAAGATCTGGCTGTATGAAATGAACTGAAATCAAATAAATAGGAATTTTAATATGCATATTATTTACTTTAACTAATTGATGAAAAATATCTGAACAGTATAGTGGCCTAGTTAAAAAGATCTGGCTGTATGAAATGAACTGAAATCAAATAAATAGGAATTTTAATATGCATAATTATTTACTTTAACTAATTGATGAAAAATATCTGAACAGTATAGTGGCCTAGTTAAAAAGATCTGGCTGTATAAAATGAAATAAAATAAATTATAAAATACAAATAAAACATTTAAAAGCAATTTTAATATGCATAATTATTTACGGACCAGTACTTAATGAAGTAATACTGAACAGTATAGTGGCATGGTTAAAAAGATCTGGCTGTATGAAATGAACTGAAATCAAATAAATAGGAATTTTAATATGCATAATTATTTACTTTAAGTATTTGATGAAAAATAACTGAACAGTATAGTGGCCTAGTTAAAAGGATCTGGCTGTACATTTAATGAGATTACATTTCCGCATGTGACTTCGAGCCAACAGCCGTACATTTTTCAATGCCCCCAAACAGATTAGATGAGGTCCCGTTCCGTCTGAACGCTTCTTCATCAAGCGCTGAACGTGTACATTACCACTTTGAAAGGTCTAGTTTCAATTGCTGAGCTATTGAACATTTCCAAAAGACTAAATGCTAAATTTGTAGGTGATTCAAAGTGCCTTGTTAGACATTGTTGGCATTCAAGTTGGGTGTCTTGTATTCCGGATGAGCAAACACGGTATTAAAGAGATCTTCAGAGCATTAGTGATCATAAAATAACAAATACACCTTTACTGTTCAATGGGGGCTTTTGTAACACTTAACCCAACCAGTTAATCTGTACCTACGTAAAGTTTAAATATATTTAAGTATAATAATATAAATGTACTAGTATTATACTATTGCAGTACTACATGGGGCTAAATTGGTCAACTTTTTAAGTTTATAAAAGAACACTTTTACGTATACCAAGTGTACAACTACTACAGTGCACAACTATACAGCTACATTTCTGTTTGTACTGCAATTATACTACAAATAAACTTATACTTCGAAATAAGTAGTTTAAACTAGTGTATGAATATACACTTCAAAGTCCATTCTAAGTAAACTAGTTTAGTAGTTATCATACTGCATGCACTTAAAAAAGTATTTAAAAGGCTTCTCAATCAAAAGAGTAAAAAAATGTCTTCAAGCAAAATAATTGGTTCAAATATAACTCAAGTGTACTTGAAGTCTAGTGTCATCTTAACTTTATTTCTGTGAAGTATAAAAAGTAAACTGAGAGTTTCTTTTATTTAGATTAAAATTTACTACACCCTAAAAATGGTTGGGTTATTTCAATCCAACATTGGGTTAAAAATGGACAAGCCCAAAACGCTGAGTTATAAATTAACCTAAGGTGGGTTGTTTTAACCCCAAATGCTGGTTTGCTTTAACCCATTGTTGGGTCAAATATAAACATGTTCCAGGTTAATTTAACTCAATGGGGTTTGTCCATTTTTGTCCCAATGCTGGAGGAAATAGCCCAAAGCAAGAGAAGTCGTGTTTTACATGTCAACGAAGAGAAAAGTCACCTGTCTTTTGTAGAATGACACAAGTTTTGTTCTTAATTTTAGATCAGCCTGTCATACAAAGAGCAACCGTTAGTCCATTTACAGTGATGTAAAGTAAATAAAGCACATGCCATGAATCTATTTTATTGCCGCTTGTGCTACAGGGAAGATCTTTTAAAAGCTTTCCCCTCTAAACGCTACAAATTGTTCTGTATGGATTAATTACAGCAGATAAGACTATCTCTGAATTCCTAATTTCCCCTCAGGGTGCATTTAAGCACATTTGTTTATTTCTGTTCTTCTAATAGTTTTTTGGGGGGTGTTTGTGGTAAGCTGCTTATGATCATCTTACTTTCGTCGTTTTTCTTTCAGTTGAAGGTTTATGTGAAGGTGTGAAGAAAGGCTTGGTGGATGTTGCCGTCTGGGTGGGTATCTGTGGCGACTATCCCCATGGCGACGCTTCCACCGGATGGAATTCTGTCTCCCGGGTGATCATTGAAGAGCTTCCTCTGAGCATCTGAGACCCTTGTGTTCTTCAGGGAACATCACAACTTCTCTACAACATTATCTCTGTACTGTTTTACTAAATATTTAACTTTATGGCGAGTTTTGAAATGTTGAGGATATATTGTATCAGTCATCCTTCTCTTGAATGAATGAATGAATGTATGTATAAAGTGTCATTTGGACAGCCTTTAAGATGACCCAAATATACGATGTTGTGATTTATTCACTATGATGTTGTTTAAAACGTCTCTTTCTTGTGTGGAACATAAAAGGAGATATTTTGAGCAATGTCTTGGTGGTCTCGTGTCTTTAAAATGTAAGTCATTGTTGTTTGGAAACCAATGCTCTTTAAAGTATACATTTTTTGTGTTCTCCAGTCATACAGGTTTGGAATGCGCTCTGTCTAGCCGTCTACCCACAGATTGTACAGTTTATTATCCACTACTGTAGTAAAACACAACTCTCTAACTGGTGCAAAAATACGTTTTATAGTCTTAGTTTTCTAGGACGGTCTTGTATTATCCATATTAACCACGTTTTAAAATTTTAAACTTCATTTTTATCAGCTTGAGGCTAGACATATACTGTAAAACTTTGTACATTTTATCGGGCCATTTTTTAAATGTCAGTAACGTTTTTTAAAAGAACAAAGTCGTTGTCTTTGGTACATGTTCCTCATAGAGCATTACTTATTAACCTATAAGCAAAATGCATTTCAGGCCGCGTATTTCAGCTCGTTAACAGAAATGTCAGCAGTGAGTCAAATGTCAGATTTAGTGAATCTGTGACCTCCATTTAAGAAATAAAGTTTTACACTGTTTAGCTTTTGCCATGGCACAGGACACTCTTCAGTGCAAAAGTTAAATTAAGATATAAACATGGTACAGCCACTTCTTACACACACATGTAGACGGTACAATAGATTTTTTATCCCTGAATCTCACTGATGAATTACTATTAGGGCTGAACAAAACAGATAAAACACATCTTAATATTGTTGATAATCTATGTCTAGGCTTTATTAACGTTACTTGTTTTGCTACACATAAAAAAAAGAGCCACTGTATTTAGCGTCAGGTTTAGTCAAGAACTAAATCGCAGTAAAAATTAGAAGCAGATAGAAGTTAAAATTAGAGAGAAAAAATACGGAGAAATAAATGACAATATTCATGTATTTTATTAAAATACAGAGACCTCTGTAATCTTCATCTTTTTTAAACTGTGTATTTCTGTACGTTTTTAATTAAATGTCATAAAAATGATTAAAACATACCAACTTTAAAGCTGGATTTGTGACTGAGGTTTCAATCTGAAACTCTACCTAAACAAACTGAAGATCAAGGCAAGGTCTTAAAACTCCACAATATAACAAAGACATCATGGATATTCATCATATTGCCCAGCCCTATAAGATAAAATATTAAAACATACATGGGTTTTTTTCTTTTTTAATTAAATAAAACAAATTCCCTTTTTTCAGTGTAACTTACAGCCACATATAAATGTACAGAGTCACATTACATCCATCCATCACTTGTACTGTATTGTGACATCTATTCATTTGTGATGTCACCTCTTCTTAAGGGTTTACTTTTCAAGAACCGGTTTCAGGATTAGTGACTTCTGTTCAATAAGACACTCTGGCGTCACTACTGTTCCAGGAGGACCTGCTCGATTTCACTTCTTTCTGTCGACGCAGCCTCCAACAGGACGATCCGTCCTAGCTCCGGTCCCTCTGTGCATTCGCGTCCATTCTCACTAATCCAAAAGATAGCGGGAAACGTTCTCATAGACCACAAAGGTTATGCAGCAGGCTGGAGTGACTCGGATCAGGTTGGGAACCATCCCTTTATAGAACCCTGAGAGGCCCTCGTTTCTGAGGACATTGATAGGCAAGAAACGGAGAAATATCATATTGAATCAAATGAATATTCATCATGCAGAAGTACACTTAAAATTGTATGGGACGAGGTTTTTAAAAGCAGATATACTTTTGC
This sequence comes from Triplophysa tibetana, assembly GCA_008369825.1. NCBI lineage: Eukaryota > Metazoa > Chordata > Actinopteri > Cypriniformes > Nemacheilidae > Triplophysa > Triplophysa tibetana. The sequence goes on from CM017916.1 coordinate 3,051,477, forward strand.
TTTTTTAATACCGATATATTGTGATCAATTCTATTTACAAAAGATTAAACCAAATTGCATGTTCATCTCGTATGGACTCAGCTTCAAGCCACTAAGAGCTTCTTGCATTTATAACACTTAGAACAAATGAGCTAATAAAATATTTAAACTCTGAATAAAATATTTAAACTGTTTAAAATAATTTTTAATTAAAATTATTTCATAATACATATATTGTCTGTTGTATTCGGCAGCATATCGCGTTAATGCCGGTCATGGAACATCACTTTTGTTGAAGGCAGATATTTTCCTTTAAAGCTGTTCCAGCCCAAAAAAGCTGTAAATTTGCTCAGGTGTTTGCTTGAGATTACGGTGCGTGCATGTCTCCTGCTTACCTCCACGTTCTACCAATAACATCTAATGCTCCGTCATATTTATTGTGCTGATCTTGCAGACGGGCCCGGATGACCTGATAGGGGTACGTCGTAGCCACGGCAAATATTTTAGACAAAGCCGCCATAGTAATATATTCTAATGGGTTCTGGGAAGGAGAGAGGGCAACATGTTCCGTGAGATATTTCCTGCGAAGCTGAGCTGATAAATGTGATGCTAACATTGTGTCCCAACCAGGTGTGACACCACAAGTAATTTGTCTCTCAATGTTGAACAAAACATGACATAATACAAATACAGCAAATCGTAATCATTTCACGTTTAGCGTATGGAGGATTGGACCAATGAGATTTAACAGTAAGTAGAAAGTGTCATGCAATGTGCTTATCCGTTCTAAACACAGTCAAACATTTGGTAAATTTAATGAAGAATCAAAGCATGAAGTGTTCATACAAACCAGTTTAGCATCTGATTGCATCTTTCTGTATTTGTTGTAATCTCGCTTGAGTTCTTCATATGCCATGAACTGCAGTGCTCCATGGGAGGTTCCAAACAAACCCGGGACGAAGCCCTAGGGAGCACAACAGTTAACTCGGCTAGATAACACAAACAAACCCTGCAGCGCAACAAAAACATGATCAAAAAATCCCAAAGTAGCTCATTTCCTTATACAAATGCGCCTCCTACAGGCAAGTTGTGGAATTTCAAGACACGCTTTATTATGAAACATCAAATATTTCCTGTTTAAGGAAATGATTTAGCCCAAAAATAAGATGCAAACATGTAAAAAAAACACTACAGATTGCTTAACCCTACCCGATAGAGTCCAGCAATGCCTTCATGGGTGTAGATTTTTACAAGAGCGTCCATCATTCCTTTGTATTGCTTCTGATCTGTGTTATATTGCAGGACGAGGCGAGTTTTGGTCACCCAGATCGGGTTGGTCAGACAAAGCGTCATGGCCCCTAAAAAAGGTAACACATCACAACCCGGTTAAACTCTCTCTCTTCCTCCTCCAACGGGTGTTGTGGAAACTTTGAATAGCATTTCTCATGTTGTTGCCTCCCTAAGATGAATCGCTTTTTTATTTTCGTCAGATTGGATAAATGTGTCTGCTAAAAGCTTAAATGGAAACATAAACAACCATCAACAAGCTGTGAATCAAGACACTCAGATAAACAGAATGATTTAATCATTTTAGTGTTCAATTGATCTTTAAATGACACAGATGGGAGTAAAAGATCTGCTGCTGTGACTCATCACATCTTCTGTCCAATTCATTTAAAAAAAGAGATAATACTGAAAATATACTAAAAGAGAAATAAATATTTTAAAAAAATAAAACTAGAACATAATTATTTTACATTGTTTCAGGAAAAGAAAACATCACTCTTTTTGTCTGACTAGTCTGTCTTTTATCTGCCTTGACCTACAACTTTGTTGTTATAAATTATTTATTAAAGTATTAAAAGCATTCAGTTATTGCAAACCACTGCGGTTTTGATCATTTTTATATATCCTGCGGCCCAATTTGAAAGTTTCCTGAAATTTCCAGGCTGAGGTGTCTTAATAAAAAGGGCCATTATTTCACTTTTAATGGCATCTGGTGCGTAATTCAGAGGAAATGAATGAGGAAATGTAATTAAATTAGTGAATAAGTCACAAGAGATGTCCAGAGAAACCCATATTCTCATGAACATGAGCCCTTTTACGGCCTGGTTCATGTCACAAAAATCTTCTCATTATATTAATCAGAAACTTGAAGAAGTAGAATGCCTTAAAAGTTATAAATATATATAAAAATATAACATTTGTAAAGCATCTTTTATACCAAATGATTGTTGTTTAAGATAAAGTAGAGTACTCCATACTTAATTTTTGAGAATTCCAGAATTGCTTTGTGATTAGAGAACATTCTGCACACAGCTGTGTCCTAGTCTCATAAATTTGTTATCAGGAATATATAAGATTCTTTTAATGTCTTCCAGACTTATAAACAACTAATCAATAGTAGAACACTGACTCATTCATTATTCTGCAGTTAATCTGTCAAGACTGATTAGAAAGATCTGAACCCAAATCCACTCTGTCAAGCGTCTTTGTGATTGATAGTAGAGAATAAATCAGGCCGGAAATAAATCACTAGAAGAGTTTACCCTCTCTTTCTTTTATCTGTTTAGTGGAGGTGGTAAGCTTTCGTGATAGTAAAACTCTGAATACATCATTGTAACAAACAAGGCGGGATGAGAGCCGTGAGAGAACGATGCGAGACCGGTGCAACGTACAGCTGACACTCGTTATCACGCTCCCTCACGGCTCTCGTCCCGCCTTGCTTAGTAAAATAATTAGTTATTTTAAATTTGTTGATTTATTAAATTACGTCATTTATTTGTGACAGTTATTAATAATTATTCAAACTTCTTGGGTTTTCTCCACATTCTCCTTACTACATAAGCACTTTAAATCTTGATCTTAAGAACAGGCAACATGAAAAAAAGTTTGACTTGATTTATGTGCCCACTGCAGTGAGAGATATTCAGTACTGACCTGCTGTAGCGGCCGACATCAGATGTTCTCCAGCGCTCAGCTCCGTCTGTCTGCCCTCTTTATTGTAGGCTTTTATTGCATTGTAGCTGTATGAAAAATAAGGTGTCATTATGCAAGCATTAATTTCATTTTTTATGATACTACTTGTAAAGATGCATTTAATTTTGCTTCATTTATAGTTTATGAACACCAATACCTGATGATCAATGTTATGCCAGAAAGATCTGTTTCAAAAGGCTTCAGTTAAAGCAAGAAAATCTGATCTTTTGTACACATTAGTTAACATGGTCGACTTTTAATTTATTTCATTTAAATTTATTTCAATTTCCAGGTTAAAATGATAAACATGAATATTATACACCTCTATACTGTACGGAGTACAAGAAGAAAAATACATACAAGAAAAAATAAAGCCCCCATGAGGCTCCAGCACCCCAGATATTGGGAGTTACGCCTTGGTAAAGTCCTCGCAGACCCTCCTGGTGCCAGACGCTCCTCAGGCAGTTTAGAATCCCACTGTATTTAGGTCTCAATTCTAGCCCATCACTTACTGTAACATAGTCAACAATGCAACAGTTGAGCTGAATGCGGCCTGTCCTATATCATAATTTAAAGTTTTTTGAAAATGTAGTTATGTGGCAGTAAAATGGTGTATATATATATATGTATATGTATTTATATATTTATATATATATATATATATATATATATATATATATATATAAATATATAAATACATATATTCAAATATCTCATTCTATACTGCATAAAGTAAATATACTTCTTCATTTTTTGTCACATTTTAGTACAACACAAATCTAACTACAGGAATTATGTTTTTCGTAAAAAATTCCTAAATAAAAAACAAAGACCATACAATGTGCAGAACTATTAGAACATTAATATAATGTATATTGTACATCATTACCTGCGAACCTGATTTTGACCAGATCCAGGGGATGTAGCACCATTGTGGACACGACCCCTCCACTGAGTCCAGCCACTAAATTCTCAATTTTCACATGACTGAAGAGTCTCTGCAGGCGGCCGGTGAGAGTCTGGGGTGCAGGAGAGCCCGGGGTGGGACTGGGGTTCATGACTGCTGCTGTCTTACTGCTTGTCAACACACGGGATCACTTACTTAAAAAAGAAGACAAGACAAGTCTCATTTAATAGTCGCTTTTGATAGAATAGATCCTGATGGGTTTTACTATTATGCGGCTGGTAAAAGCTGACTTTTATATAAAAGAATTGCTTGACCTTACCAGTTAATGTCAAATCATGTACAGTGACAGGAACGAAGACTCGGGAACATGCTGCAACTGCATGGAGCTTCACACAACATAAACTGCGCATGCGTGACATTTCACTTTCAAAATAAGAGTGTACGGCGAGTGACGAGCAGCAAGGCGAACATAAATACAAACTTTGTTGTTGATTTAATAAAAATATTTTTTAATTTTGTCAAGTCAGTTATATTTTTATGTAAAGTAAAGAACATTCAGTGTTGTAACGACTGCAGTGAAAATGCTTCTTTTTGTTTTGTTATCTTAAAGAGGAAGATTAAAATTGTTTGTGATAATGTTTCATTTTGTTTATTCTGAAAGTACTTGAAAGTACATAAAATGCTCTTTAAATTAAAAGGCCACTTTAAACATTGATAAGATGTTGTTTTTGCCCACATTTTGCGCTACAAGTACTTGTGTATTATTTGTTTGGTAATTATTCATAGTTTGACTATAGTGTTATGTGTTCTGAACTTCTACAATATTGTAATCATCATGTATATTTTTTAATAATTAAAAAAAATAATAGGTTTTCATTTGGCTAACGGTTTATTTTATAACCGCATAGGTATGTAGAGTACGTTCTCACACCCAGGCGGTCTCTAAGGTTAAATGAAATTGTTTTGAACATTATTGACGTAAACTGACTTTGGACCCAAGCCATCAACCCTCTTTTATGCCATAAAGCTTTTTTATGATAGCTCTGAGTAATTGAGAATAAAAGACCACGATGATCTATCTCTCTTTCTGATCAGCTCGTGTATAGGCGTGCATGCAAGCTTAATATCGCGAGATTTATTGATTTTAACGGGCTATTCGCCAAAGTCACGGTACGTACATTGCGTAGATAAACTCTATTCGAGTGACCTCTCCCTACGTCGGTGGCGTAGTTGAGTTTTGCGGAAGTGGTATCAAGGGGAATGTAGGTCTGCCAACGAACGATCGGATTTTGAAGCGGCACTTGAACATCAATATTATGGGTAAGTTCCTCCTATTTGTATTATTTTAATCCAGCAAGCATCGCATTTAATTCTCTTTTACGGTAACGTTTGGTTTCACTCGACGCGTTCAAGTGATTTAAATCGACGCCCTCGCGCTGTTTTTAACGTTACTCCAATTTCGGTTAGTGATAGCGCGCGAGGCATTTCCTGTCAGTGTTTTTTTTTCTCGCGCGAGTCATTGAAGATCGAAAAAACGGTTCATACTCGTTATAAATTCACCAAAATGTACTAAATCAACTTCGTTTTAAAAATCTCCCTTTTTGCTAAATATCATATGCGTATGTGTTTTTAAAAAATAATAATTTCTTGTACGTAGGCAAGTTTAGCTACTGTAAGTTAGGTTAGCAGCTAGTTACACAGCTGCTGGATAAATACATCGTTTTAATATAAATTTGAACTCGCTTGAAAGTCTGTCGTGTTCAAACTGTTAACGTTACATGATATTAACAGCATTTTGTCATAAGAAAGTTATTTAAAAGCAGTTTATTTTGATTGGATTCTTTTTATTTTCCCAAATGTCACCCACCCTTGCTGATGTGGGGATGGAGAGAGACGGAAGAGAAGTTTTACTAAAAGCACTAAACTTTTTTTAAAGAAGACGAAGAAAAAGTGTTATTTCTTCATACGAGTCACGTTTATTCACCCATATAAGACCAGATGTCTCCTTTAGAAGCACAGTCTAGCATATTTGGGTGTGCGGTCAGGTTTTAGGCTCACATCCTGTAAGTAAGAAAGATCTTTTTAAATAACTGAATGATTCACCTCATCTGACAGTCTACTTCTCCTTTTTAGGGGTGTGACAATAACCTGGTTTTATATTTATGTATAGCCATAGTCATATACATTCCATTGGATTCTGCATGTGGTTTCTTGTATTTATAACTAATTAAAGAAATGTTGGAAGAGGCAGTAATGATGTGATTTATTGCCGAAAGAATCCAAATAATCATGCAGAGTGAATGATGCTTGTGACATTAAAGCATCCAGCAGAGCAGAGCCAAATGACTCGACATGTGACCTTTGATGCTGGTGCTGTCAAGCATTTTACCAGCTCATCTCATTTTCTGCACCATCATCTGTTATTTTATCACATTTTGGAAACATCTTTAGACTGTCCATAGTTCTTGAGATTTACCAAAGATTTGTTATATATTTGATGCGCCAATGAATGTCGCAGTTTAATAAACTGATTCCCGTATTTTATATTAATCTTAATGTTACAATGTGCTATGAAATTTAAGAAATGTAGGGATTTTTAGGTCCTGTTTTTTATCAAATCAAAACATCATGTTTTGATAATATTAAATGCCCAGGGAACACTGTACTGATTGAATGCACTGTTAGCTTTGGATAAAAGTGTAAATGTTATTAAATTTAAGATTTTACAATTACTTGTTGCTTATTTTTGTGCTGGTCTTCCTGTCTATTTTACAATTCAATCTCAAATGGTACTTCTCCCAAAACTGAAAATTCTGTCATCGTTTGCTTATCCTCTTATCATTTCAAACCTGTTTGACTTGCTTTCTTCTGTAAAATACAAAAGAAGATATTTTGAAGAATGTTAGTAAGCGAACAACAGCAGTGCCCATTGACTTGCGTTGGTTTTGTGTCCGTACAATAGAAGCGAATGGGAGCCACCGTTGTTCAAACTGATGACATCATTTATCTTTTTGGGGGAACTAACCCTTTAATTAATGTAATGCTGCAGTCCTTATAAGACCACTAACACTTATTCTTAACTAAAACCAATTTGAACCGCAGTTTGCGATTTAGTAAATGTTACTTTATATTGCCCTATGTATGTCGTTATAACATTCTATGTCATGCATTTCTGTGCTTTTTTTCTCTCCCTGGACATCTGCAAAATTGCTGTTGTTTCCTCCAACTCCTGGATCTTGATAACGTCACTCTCAACCATCCCTCATGGCCTGGATTTAAGCAGCAGTTAGTATTCCAGTAAGTCATCACAGACAATTTTAATGTGCATGTGCACTTCTCTCTTTCAGGAAAACATCAATTTGTTTGTTTAAGAGTTAAGATGTTGTTTGTTTTTATGTGATGGTTGGGTCTTTGAGTTTATTCCTGCAAATCTCTCTAATCTGAAGTATTTGACTGCCTGTTTTTCAGCAGCAAAAGAGTCTGGAGGGATATGTGGGATTTGCAAGCCTCCCCAACCAAGTGTACAGAAAGTCTGTGAAACGAGGCTTCGAGTTCACCCTGATGGTTGTGGGTAAGAAAGCAACGATTTTATCACTTTAAAACCGTAGGTACTTCGTTAACAAATCCTCTGTTTGCACAGATAGCAAACTTTAGTAAGAGACGAATGATGGATCCGGTCTTCAGTATGCGCTGTCGTTATTATGACCACTTGAGATGCTTCCTGTCTAGTTTTGAACATTTGCCAGTTGTTAGTCTACATTCTTGACATTTGGTCTAAATGATGTTTGGATAACCACATAGGAAACAGGGGTTGAATAGCTGTGATTTCACATCCTGTTCATCTTGAAAAATGCGAGGTCTTTTCAAGGCGTAGCGCAAAACATATTCTTTAAAACCTAAATCCGTTCACAGAGATATGTGCTATCTGTTCCGTATGAAACCTTCGCATGTGAGCTGTTTTTATGCTTATTTAGTTTTGAGGGTGACTAGATAGTGTCAAAGATAAATAAATACATTTTTATGCCCGAAAATGTTATTGTGACTTCTAGTCTGGCGTTTTAACTTAAATGTCCCAGTAAAAAATAAAAACTTAAAGTTTTCTTAAAATGTTTACACTTTTTTTAGCTTGGGCTTTTTCCTCTAGCTGATTTGTAATACAGATTGGTTGCATTTTGGGGTGGACTTTACCCAGTTGTTGAAGCATTAGTGTTTGGGTATGGAAGATGGCCAAGTTTGTAATGGTGCCAGCCACTCCGCCTGCCAGAAGCAATTTACTCTAGTTAATGTGCTGACCTCACTGCGTGAGACCCTGCAGATGAATTCTGCACTCTTTTAGATCTCACAGACGTCCAATGCTCAGCCACTCGCTCTAGTTTGGTAACACTACTTGTGCTCTGTTGACAGCTGACAGCAGGAACAAATGCGTAATGAAGAAGCATTTTGACCTGAAGGCATCTTAACGTTTGGACCAGAAAGTGCTTTGTTGATATTTGTCGAAACATACGGTGGATAGAAGAATTTGAAAGGATTAAAGTGCTTAGAAATAGGAATATTTTGCAATGGTTAAAGGAATACTTCACCAAATATGAAAATTCCTTCATCATTTACTCACTTTCGAGTCCAAATCTGTGTAAATTTCTTTGTTCTGATGAACACAGAGAAAGATATTTGGAAGAATGCTTATAAACAAACAATTCCCCCCCCCATTGACTACCATAGTAGGAGAAAATACAATGGTTGTGAAAAGTGCCCCAGAACTGTTTGCTGTCCTACATTCTTCCAAATGTCTTCTTTTGTGTTCCACAGTACAGGGAGAATCTGTCTGTTTATAAACATTCTTTCAAATATCTTTCTCTGTGTTCATCAGAACAAAAAAATTATTCAGTATTGGAACAATGGTGGGTTAATGATTTTGTCAAGTATTCAAACTTTGGACCATAAATTGAGAAACTTTAATACACTGACCACTTTTTCTGTATTGAAAGTTTATGGGGGTGGTGGTTGACATTGACAGCAGATAATAGTTTTTTTGCCTAAACATCAGGCAGCCAAATATCTGCTGATTATTACTAGGGGTGGGGTACAACTTTATTTAGAACCAAAATTTAAGCTATTCCAAAACTTCAACACTGGTTTTATAATTTAGCTACTTTATTATGTTTTAAAAGCTCTGTACAATATTTAGATCCCACTTTTTCCTCATGTTTCTCTTTGTTTTCTGGATGGTTTCAGGAGAGTCAGGGTTGGGCAAGTCCACACTAATAAACTCCCTGGTTCTAACGGATCTGTACTCTGGAGAATATCCTGGACCTTCTCATCGAATCAAGAAAACAGTTCAGGTATGGTGCATTGTTTTTTCTTTCCTTAGAGGCCATTCACAGTTTGAGTCTTTTAGCGGTTCCCGTTGGCACCGCATCGAGATTAAAATAGTTCAACTTTTAAGAATGGCGCACGCATTGAGAAAGCAGTTCAGCACGCGTTTTCTGGGTGGTTTTAGACTCGAAATGTGAATCGCTCCTTTATATGAATAACTGTTGCTTATTCCTTTTCAGTATGTTGTAACACCTTTTAGTATTTTACTTAACAATATGGTCTGTAAAGCATTTTAGACAACCTTGATTAAGACTGACACCTCATAGTCTCAAGCAGGAGTCTGTTTCGACCAGCATACTTCAGTAATAGTGTAGTGCTGTTTCCTACATGTTTGTACTTGTAGACTTTAGAGTTACTGTGAACGTTTTTCATATCTTCACATATAACTGTCGTGCAGATCATTACAGTTCTGTTGCACCCAGAAAGTTTTAAAACCATCCATTCTCCAGTGAATGAAATAAGTCTTAGAACAATCTTTAATTTAAGCAGCATTGTCTTTGTTTTCAAAGTTAATGTTTCAAACTTTTTGCGTAATGAAACTTATGTTAGTTTGACAACTGTGTGTTGGGCAGGTGGAGCAATCCAAAGTGTTGATGAGGGAGGGAGGCGTTCAGCTTCTTCTCACGATAGTTGACACGCCAGGATTCGGCGACGCTGTGGACAACAGCAACTGGTAAGAGCAGTTTACACATGAGCTTTTCTGTGCAGAGTGCCAGAGGTCATATCCAACGGTGTCATTTCGTTTGTGGGGTTTCATCACTCTGGTGTTTGGTTGAATTGAGTGCGTGACCTTAATCTGTTGTGTTTGTTGTTTTGCTTCAGCTGGCAGCCGGTCATCGATCACATCGACAGTAAGTTTGAGGATTATCTGAACGCGGAGTCACGCGTGAACAGACGACAGATGCCGGACAGTAGAGTGCACTGCTGCCTGTATTTCATCGCACCCTCAGGACATGGGTGAGTGATCTCTCTCTTTACACCTGCTCTTAACATACACTTCAAATGAGTTTCTTGTTGTCAGATTTACACACTGTACCATGTTTTTAATGTTCTGCTAAAACACTTAACTTTGGGAAGCTGTGCATTGTAGTAATTTACCATGGATGATGTGTGGAGTTAGGCATGTTGTGTTGTTATCACAAAAATGTAAAAAGCACACTTTTTTGTAACAAAAATATCTTAAATTAAATACATCTATTTTTGATAAAGAATATCACTTCCCTGTATATACCTGCGTTGTCATTGCCATAGTGTTACAGTGTTGTGTTTCATCCTCCAGACTGAAACCTTTGGACATCGAGTTCATGAAACGGTTGCACGAGAAAGTCAACATCATCCCCTTGATTGCCAAGGCGGATACCCTCACCCCCGAAGAGTGCCAACAGTTCAAGAAACAGGTCAGTCAGTTGCATTCTCTCGACTCTATTGTGCTGAGTCCTGTTCTTTAAGTCCTGATTAAGTCAAGGCAAGAGGGGACCGCAGGAGTTCAGGGCTCCAGCACCGTGTGTGTCGGAGTGTTTAGCCATCTGTCAGAGTATTATCTCTGCAGGAACCAACACAAGAGAGCAGCTTAACTGCCCGGACAGGAAAGATCAACTCAGCACAGACTCAAATATATAAACAAAGGATGCTGTGTTGTTCAATCGAAACAAAATCTTGGCCGTGCCAGTGTCTGATTGAATCATGTCTTGTTTTTGTTGTTTTTGTTAACTTGAAGTTGTTTCAACCTTTTCTCCAGATTATGCGAGAAATCCTGGAGCACAAGATCAAAATCTACGAATTTCCGGAGACTGATGATGAGGAGGAGAACAAGATTGTGAAAAAAATCAAAGTAAGAAAATATAAGTGGATAAAGCAACTTTTTTTGTATAATGCGGTGACAAAGATCAGTTTTTAATTCAGTGTATAATGCGGTGACAAAGATCAGTTTTTAATTCAGTGTATAATGCGGTGACAAAGATCAATTTTTAAGCGTAGACACTGCGTCCAGTATACCAGGTGGCTGTATATTGAAGGTCTGCCAGGACAGCTCTGCTTGCTGGTGCAGCACACATACTCCTTGCACATAGTCATCCATAAGCTTCTTGCTGTCTCTCTCTCCCTCTCAAGGATCGGTTGCCCCTCGCTGTGGTCGGAAGCAACACTATCATTGAGGTGAATAGCAAGAGGGTTCGAGGAAGGCAGTACCCATGGGGTGTGGCAGAAGGTAGATGCACTAGAAATGTCATCAGCTGTTATTAGGACATGGTAGATCCCACAGATCTACATTTAAAAAAAGATGTAATTAATGTGTTAAATTAAATTTGGCAGGTGACCTTAAAATATACAACTAAAAATGGCCGCAGTTTTAGCTCTGTGTAAAAGATTTAATGGAGTGCTGGGGGAGTGTATCAAGCACAGAAATGCTACATAATACAACTAACTAGTTTTTTAACAAATTGACCCTGTAAAGCAGTGCTGTCAAACTCAATTCCTGGAGGGCCACAGCTCTGCGCACTTTAGCTCCAACCAATTCCAACCCACACCTGTTTAAAGGTTTCTAGTAATCCCAAGACCTTGATTAGATGAATCAGGTGAGTTTGATTGGGGTTGGAGCTAAACTGTGCAGAACTGCGGCACTCCAAAGAAGTCAGAATGCATGACATGGAATGTTATCCCGCCTTTAAAATTTGTGTGCCCTCATAACCTTTAGTCAAAATCTGTGTTAACACTTCATTTTTTTCCTTTTCTCCACAGTTGAAAATGGGGAACACTGTGATTTCACACTCTTAAGGAATATGCTCATCAGGTACTAACATGACAGTGGAAGTTGCAGTCGGTTATTAAAAGAGAATTTGTCATAGTGATAGTTCAATGTAAACTGCTTGATAACATGACATGGGACAGATACAGATACAGTAACAAATACACCTGAAATTTATGAGTCATATGAATATAATTGCCAGTCATTTTTACAGATACAGGGGCTTAACAATTGCTTGTTTTATGACAGGACCCACATGCAGGACCTCAAGGACGTAACAAATAATGTCCATTATGAGAACTACAGAAGCAGGAAGTTAGCAGCTGTTACCTGTAATGGAATCGACAACAACAAAACTAAAGGCCAGCTCACCAAGTAAGTGAATTCATGTGATAATTTATAACAATTATAGCCGATAAATTATGAATCATTTTCTCTGGTTAATTCACTTCACACTTCAATTACAATTCAATTAATGTTATCAGCAAAACATTGTTAATGTAAGTATAGTATGTAGAGATTTATGAATGTGTAAATTATAAGATCAAAAGCATATTGTTTAAAGCCGATTGCTGTCTGAATGCTTTCTGTCTTGACACCGGTTAGACATGTGGCTATTAACACTTATCTGGGTTGCTCTGAAAGAACGTCTATAATTTGTTTATTAAATAAACAAAGAAAAGTTTAAAAGTTAAAGAATCTTTAACTAGTGTAAAGTAGGCTTGGTACATGAGTTTTTTAGGTGGAAAAAAGAGAACTATTGGATACCTTGTTTCCTGCTGTCACTGTTTTCATATAAAACCAATGGTCGACTCGACTTTTTGCCTTATGTTTCAGTCTAATAAAATGTTTTATTAAATATTAATATTAAGATACTGTATATCGGCCAATATATCGATTAGCGGCTTCCTGTGTTAAATTATTATTGGTTATCGGCCAAAATGTACATTTCGGTGCATCTCAAGATTAAATAAGTTTGTTGTGTGTGTGTTGGTTATGATTATATCATTGTATGTCATTGCATCATTTCTCTTCTTAACAGTTTGCTATAGCAGTGCTCTAACCTAATAAAAAACAGAATTCTTAACACAAGCACAAGTGCACGTACTGTATGCATGAGAACACGCTCACAGGTTCATTTGTGGTCACGCTTCAGTTTTCAAGTTGTCCCCAATCATAACAATCCAACCTAAAATTATTTTGCAGGAAGCCACATGAATTTGTCTTTCAGCCTATTCTTACACCTTCTTAACACCTAAGATTGCTCTTAAGTTACACTGTTTAGCATGCTAAGTGTGTGTGTGTGTGTTTTTGTCTTTTAGAAATGACACGGTTGAAGGCATGTAAGTGGTCATTTACCTTATTCCAAAATCCTATGTAGTACAGATCCTTTCTTCCTCTGGGAGCAGTGCCTTTCGTGTCAGTTATTGATGTTTTGTCCACCTTCTTTTTCCAACCGGTTTCATGTGTCATTTTTCTGGGGAGCAATAAGACCAGTTACATTTGTTAGACTGGGGAGAGACGCACTATCCAGCCGAACTTCCTTATGTCACCCATGATCTGGACAAAATCACATCTGTTGTCATTTTTGTTTGAATTAAAAGTCACTTTTGTCAGATAAAAATTATACCAAGAAATCAATGGATAATGTGCAATTAAAAAAAAAAGAAAAAGTTTAATTGAGCATACAGAGACTAAATATGCACTGAAAATCATGTTCAGCTCTGTAAGAATTAGTCGAATCATAGATTGTCCAAGAGATCCCCACCCTAATTTCTGCCAGACGTATGTTGCTTCCTTTCCCGTCACAGCTTTCACGCTCTCTAACTACGCAAAACGCTTTCGCCATTAACACGGTCTGTGTTGAGCCGTCGTCAGCATTCTTCGGGTTCATGTTATACCAGGATATTTGTTCTTTGCTCTTTTTTATCTGCGCTAGCAAGACTTGCTACAGTAAGCCATGAGAGTTTAGCTTTGTGAAGCACAGAGATGTCTGGCCATTGGGATTGGTCAAGGGCGTCACGTTTATCTCATCTCAATGATGAGGGTTGGGCTGTTTCATTTCTTTGGCTTGAAGGCTTTGTCGGTTCACCTCTCTGACTTCTCCTCCTTTCTTTTTAAGACGAATGTGAATGCACGGGAGCATTCATTGAGGGAACTGTGGGAACATGTTGTCCTGGTTGTAAATTGTATGTGTCCATATTAGGAGCCCTCTTGCACAGATGGAGGAGGAAAGGAGAGATCATGTGTCCAAGATGAAGAAGATGGAGATGGAAATGGAGCAGGTCTTCGAGATGAAAGTCAAGGAGAAGATCCAAAAGCTGAAAGATTCAGAAGCAGAGGTACTGGACTTGACACCAAGTTGACCTTTTTTTTTTATGAAGACACCTTTGGCTGCATATTCGCATCAGAGGCTTTAGTGTAAGATTATTAAAGGTGTTTTACAGATGTTGTTTGGTTTGAGATGATGTTTTCTTGTATTGCTACGTCGTCTGTACATCTTTTAACTTCTGTTACGTTTTGACATGTTTAGTTGCAGCGACGTCACGAGCAGATGAAGAAGAACCTGGAAGCCCAGCATAAGGAGCTGGAAGAGAGACGACGTCAGTTTGAGGATGAGAGAGCGAACTGGGAGACCCAGCAACGTATACTGGAGCAGCAGAAAATGTATGTCTGACCTAGTGTCTCCTTTTATACATAGTCTAATTAGAAATTGGAATTTTAAAATGGTTATTTTCAAGCAAATTTACTGGGTGTTGCATTTCTGTATGAATATCAGTATTTGAACTTATCCGCACTCTCCTCCCATAGGACTTTGGAAAAGAATAAGAAGAAAGGGAAGATCTTCTGAAAGATTTTGTATGACGAGCCGGTCGTGCTCATTGGCCAATCCCCCTGACCTTATATCTGTGTTGTCCTCGGGCTGACTCGCAACTGTTCTGCTGGAGGCCTTCAAGCTGTTCGTGGAGTTCCACAAAAGAGTTTACCTTCATCGGACTCTGTTTTAGGCAAGCCAACCCCATACCAATCTAAAATGTATAAGGAATTTTCAAGTGTTTTTTGATTACTTACCAGCTGATGTCCACAGTTATGTACGAAAAGTCATCTAGCTGTATTTTTGTAATAAATTGTTTACTCATCAATTGAACCTCAGTAACAGAGGTGTGTTTTCTGAGAAACCTGTGTGATTTTTAACCCCCTTGACCCATGAAACATGGCCAAACTGTACATCTACACATGCACAAATGACATTTGGAGGAGATGGGCAAAACCGTTTGCTCCTATGGCTTGTGATTTGTTTTTTCTCTGATTGCAGAAGTGTTCCCAAAATATGTTATGTCTGGTCAATATCCTCTGACCACCTCCTATAACTTCATTAATGTTATTATTTCATTTATTTTTATATGTTATATATAAAATATATACATACACCAAGACAGCTAACGTAATATTTTTGTAAGTTTATTAGAATACTCGGCGGACTGGTGTCTTAAAATACCTAGAGAGCATCAGAAATATACTTCGAACGGTCGTGTTTATGCAAGAGTGTTATCTTTTGTTCTTTTGTTATGTTCTTCATACCTGTATTTTTAATTTTATTTTTCATTTGTATTGTACAGTCTCTTAATAAACTTGTGATGATACAAGTAGAGGTCATACAGATTGTCGAAACATGTCTTGAATAGTAGAGGAAATTAAATTGAAAAGCATTGAAATACTTACAATTTGAAAAGTTGAAAATAAGATTGATTTTAGTGTAAGAACTGTCAACCAGACATCTAAAATGTGTTTTTCTACTCTGTTGAATGTGTTTATTGCAGAAGTCATTTTTGTGGAACACACAACATAGGGTAAACATATTTTAATATTGATGAAATTGATATTTCATTTAAAGATTCAAAGTAATTGTCCTTTAGACACTAGGGGGCGCTATTGAGACATTTTCACACTCAATTTTTACTGAAAATAATTAATTGTTAATGAAATGCATAAAATAAAATTTCACAGTGACCCCAAAATTATTTAGATATTTAAGCCACATTTAAAACAGATACAATTGATTAGTGCCTTTTACAAACAAATAGTTAAAATAAGGTTTGATAAGGTAATTGATAAAATTACAGGTTGCAAAATCAAGACCAAAAGTATCTGGACGCTAAATGATTATTATCTTTTACATTTTTATCTTCACAACCATGCCGGAAGTTTTGACCTTGAGTTCAATGCGAAGTCGCTGTGGTCGATTTCTTCGTAGAAGGAACCTAAAAAAAGTCCGGATTTTTATACAGTACGTACTAGATTATCATTATAAAAAGGAAATCTTATGTTTTACCAGGTTCAACCACAATCCTTCTTCCCATCAAACCCACAAAAGTCTGGAACCTCTGAAATTTCTGCCCTGCAAGTGATGCATATTATATATTAGATTTTTACAAAATGAAAGGCCACAGGTTTTTAACCACCATGTCAGTTAAAAAATCAGTGATAGTTGTAAATCAAACTTAATTATTCAATCAAATATGCAAAACACATTCCGAAGGTCAAAATTGAGCTAACTTACGATTTTGAGATATTTGGGATTTTGCTGCACAAAAAAAGCAACGCATTTTAAACCTAATGTCAGCAAATGATATTAGAGATTGATGATAAAATTGATTAAAACATTATTACCTGATTTTTTCCCCATTAGACCATTAAAGTTTTGTAGTCTAGGTGTTCGAATGATCCGTTTTAGCAGTTCTGACTCAAGCAAATGTACCTTTAAAAAAGACAATCATAAAATAATGCAAACAAGTAATGGTAAATATTTTCTTCAACATTTCTGTATTCTATAGCTAGCCAGAGCAAATAATTAAATACTTTATTCATCCCAATAGGAAATTCACAGTATTCCAGCAGTATACTGTACACACATTATAACAATAGAATTAGAACAAACATATATTTAAAAACTTTTAATTTAAAAGACCTTATAAAGTATTCTCTATTTTAAAATGCATAATCAATGTGTCTTCTTGCTGTATATATACATAACATAAACAGAATGTAAAAGAACAACAAATAAATTGAAATTACCTTATTTGAATACATGTCATTTATCCAATTATCTTCGTTGAGATTGAATGTTTGGCACAAAGTTCCTGTGAAAGCAGAAAGCAAAAGAAGAATACACAGAGAGATTTTCATGATGAGCTGATGTCTTGGGAAGTAAACTGGATTTGTGTGCAGGTGACTGGCAACCGGTCCTCAAGACTGAAAATATTTATGCGGAAAGTGTGGACAAAAATTTGGCCTGGCAATAAATAATCTTGCCGTTACGTGTGATGATTCCTGTACGCATTTCTGTTGCAAAGCAAACTTGAGTTCTATCTAAATGGGCACACGATGAATCAGGTGGCGATTATGAATTATTAAAATAAAAACCCTTCACACTGGATTATCCCTCTGAGATCAACCCACCAGGGCATCAGTATCAGCTATTATGTAAATGACTCTGTATTTGACCTTGAATCAACTCTTGGTTGAAATCCTTTGAGGTGTTTGATGTCCTGAATGAGTCTCAGTGTAAGAGAACAATGTGACATCACAGCTCATTTATTTCATTCTCTTCGTATGCTGTTGTGATTGTGAAACTTGTAAATAAATCATGTGCTTGAATCACAAAGTGAATCTTCTGCTTTATTTGTGAAACATGATATGATTTTTGACCAAATGGCTTCTTAAACCAGCTTGATCATTTTCAACCAACTTCAATGTAATTCTCTATATAAACTATATAAAATAAAAACATAAATATAATAAATAAAAAGAGAAACTCTTTCAATAATTGCATTGTTAATACACCGTACATAAGAATAATGTAATAGTATAACAATAATCTTTTTTAATGTATTTATTCATTACTATTGCGTTCTCTTCTGTTATTGGCCATTCGAACGTGTCACTCAAAAACGTCAGGCCACGCCCCCGTGGAATGAGGAACCCCTTATATGAAAGTGAAACGATTTAGCGAGGTAGTTTTGGGGCTCCGTTACTTTCACAAACAACCAAATACTTGACTTTTGCGTTCAGGAAGTATTAAATCTCCACATTCAAGTGAAAGTCATGCATTTATGTAGGTCCATGCTGCTTTACTTCCTCGTCTGTGTATGTGCTGCGTCTCATCCCAGAAACGCGAAATCGTCCGATAATCTTATACGTTTGGAGCACGTAGATTCCCTCAATCAGAACATCAGATTCCAGCTGAAGCCCCACGGGGGTCTGGGTGGGTTTGAACCGGGTGATATCGCTCCAGCGTTCAGAGTTCAGACTCTGGACGGAGTGTTTGTTTATCCTCCTCACAACGAGTCGAGATCAGCTCTCATCGTTCACGCATTCACGAATAAATCCGCTTTTCTCGAGTGTCTGTGGACGTGGAACGAGTCCCTGTCCGATCTGCTGGAGTATCTGCCTCCCAGGGCTCAGGTCCTGTTCCTGTCTCTGGATGAGACCGCAGCACGTGATGCTGTCTGGATGAGAGAGCAGGTGTACAGAGCCACTTTTCACAGGTATACTGTACACAGACAGTTGCTAAAACATCATGTTTTCATGTGGTTATAATATGGGATAACTAGTAGAATTGTGTTTTAACAAAGTATGTTTTTATAATATTAGTATGTGATTCTAAAAAAGCATAGTATGTTATTTCATTTTTGTATGGGCTTCTATTCTAGTATAGTGTGTGTCGTTTTATGATAGTGTGGTATTGTATAGTATGTTATTTTATACTAATATGATAATTCTGGATAAGCATAGTATGATATTTTTTAAATATTGTGACCCTGGATAACAAATCCAGTCTTAAGTAGCAAAGGAACATTTTTAGTAAAAGACAAAAATACATTGAATGGGTTAATATTATTGATTTTTCTTTTATGCCAAAAATCATTAGGATATTAAGTAAAGATCACGTCCCATGAAGATATTGAGTAAATTTCCTACCTTAAATATATTAAAGCATTATTTTTGTGAGTGAATGGGCTGCCACAGTGCCCCTGATGAACAACTTTAAAGGCAATTTTCTCAATATTTAGATTTTCTTGGATTCTCAGATTCCTGAGTTTTAAACGGTGGTATCTCAGCCATATATCATCATATGTCATATTCTAACAACTCATACATCAATAGAAAGCTTATTTATTCCGCTTTCTGATTATGTAAAAATTTCAATTTCGAAGAATCGACCCATCAGACTGGTTTTGTTGTCCAGGGCTCACATATGGGTTTCTGTCGGAGCCTTGTATAGATGGTATACTCTAATACTATAGTAGATAATTATAATAACTTTATTTTTATATAGCGCTTTCAAAGTAGCTTCTCAAGGCACTTTACATAAAAGTAGAAAACCAAATACATAGAAAAAAGTCAATATTAAAAATTAAACAATAAAATCATAAAAAAGCTAACCCCAAACTGTTATGATACGACATGGTCAGAACCCAATTGCAGGCAACCCACCAGGGCATCAGTATCAGCTATTATGTAAATGACTCTGTATTTGACCTTGAATCAACTCTTGGTTGAAATCCTTTGAGGTGTTTGATGTCCTGAATGAGTCTACACACACGGTAGATGGAACAAAGAGTTTTATTTAACATAAACACTATAAACTGACAAAACAAAAACCCACGAGGGGGAAAACAAAACAGGATAAATGATAAACTTTAACAAGGTTAAGGACACTGACTAACTAGACTATAAAACAAACACTGGAAAACAAACACTAAACTAACACTTACTAAGACAGGGAACAGGAATCAGGAACAAGGAACATCTCAACATTAGACAAGGTATTAAATACAGGCAAGGTAAGACGGGTAGCATACAGCAGACAGCAGACAACAGCTACAGCAAGGTAAGACGTACAATGAACGCGCAAAAGACAATGAAACATTGGGACTCTTTATAGGGAGGGTAATTAACACAAACTAGGAAACAGGAGGGTAGGAACGATGACGCGACTCGGGGAGAGTATGGAAGGCCACAAAGGTCAAAAACATATCTCCCCACATGAAACAAAGGATTCTGTATGATTCCACCTCTAAACCAAGAAATACCTGACAAGGAGAGGTGAAACCATGACAGAACCCCCGCCTTAAGGAGCAGCAACCTGATGCTCCTCAAAGGCACGAACAAGACAAGGCAGACTGGGACATTGACAAGAACCAGACAGACAAGGTGAACATGACAAGAGGCATACAAGACATAATAACCCACGGGTTGGGGTGGTACAATAAAAATAATAAACAAGGGAGGGGGGGTGGGGGCAAACAAGAAAACATAGGGGGAAGTCCACAAAGGGTAGGGCTGGGTGGGAAAGATCCAGCCCTTGGGAAAGCGCCAGGGCGCGGAGCCCCAGGAGGCTTGACAGGGGAAGTCCTGAGGGGAACTGTCCTAGTCCCCTGCAGGACTGCTGGGCTGGACCCCGGCTGGACTGCCGGAGTGAAAACCGGCTGGAATGCCGGCTGGACTGCCGGAGTGAAAACCGGATGGAATGCCGACTGGATCGTCGGCTGGACAGGGCTTGACGCCGGTCGGAAGGCCGGCTGGACAGGGCTTGACGCCGGTCGGAAGGCCGGCTGGACAGGGCTTGACGCCGGTCGGAAGGCCGGCTGGACAGGGCTTGACGCCGGTCGGAAGGCCGGCTGGACAGGGCTTGACGCCGGTCGGAAGGCCGGCTGGACAGGGCTTGACGCCGGACTGGATTCCGTCTGGACAGCTGGCTGGGCAGCGCTCTCTGCCGGCTGGGCAGCGCTCTCTCTGCCGGCTGGGCAGCGCTCTCTCTGCCGGCTGCTGTACCAGGCTTGGTTCCGGCTCCTGGAAGGAATCTGCGGCCGGGCTGGCCGCTCGGACCGTCACCTCCCCACGGCGTCCCCCCAAAAAATATATGGGGTTAGACACCACAGGACTCGGGACATCAGGACTCGGGACCACAGGACTCGGGACCACAGGACTCGGGACCACCGGACTCGGGACCACCGGACTCGGGACCACCGGACTCGGGACCACCGGACTCGTGGCTGTCCTCCGTTGCCTCTTCTTTTTCAGCCGAGCCACCCGTCTGGTGGTCGGCTGAAGGAAGGAGGTGAAGGGCACAGCTGGTTCGGGGTTGGAGGCCTCCGAGGATGAGCCCGAAGACGTTCTCCTCCCCCGCTTGCCACGGCGACCAGTCTGTGGTGGTGAAGCTAATGCGGATGAGGCGGAGGGGACGGTGATGCCCATAACCCCGACCTTCAGGGTACGATCCTCCAGGATAGCGAACAGCGGAGATGAATAAAAGGATTGTACTGGGACCCTGGACTCTGACATGTTCGCGGCATACCGCCACACGACATCGAAGTCCAGCGGTCTCAGCATCCTCATCTCCACTGGCGACAGAGGATCCCTGAGGCCGCGGCTGAACAACACTGCCAACTCCGCCTCCCCGAAGACCACCTCCTCTGCGGCATCCAGGAACCTACCTACGTAGGTCCCCAGGTCATCGTTTCCTTGGCGGATACCGCAGAGGAGGCGTGCCTGGCGGGACCGCAAGCAGTTCACCTTGGCTGCCTGCTGGGTTCTCTTTGGCGTGTTCATTCTATCAAGATACGACATGGTCAGAACCCAATTGCAGGCAGACACAGACGGTAGATGGAACAAAGAGTTTTATTTAACATAAACACTATAAACTGACAAAACAAAAACCCACGAGGGGGAAAAAACAGGATAAATGATCAACTTTAACAAGGTTAAGGACACTGACTAACTAGACTATAAAACAAACACTGGAAAACAAACACTAAACCAACACTTACTAAGACAGGGAACAGGAATTAGGAACAAGGAACATCTCAACATTAGACAAGGTGTTAAATACAGGCAAGGTAAGACGGGTAGAATACAGCAGACAGCAGACAACAGCTACAGCAAGGTAAGACGTACAATGAACACGCACAAGACATTGAAACATGAGGACTCTTTATAGGGAGGGTAATTAACACAAACTAGGAAACAGGAGGGTAGGAACGATGACGCGACTCGGGGAGAGTATGGAAGGCCACAAAGGTCAAAAACATCTCTCCCCACATGAAACAAAGGATTCTGTATGATTCCACTCTAAACCAAGAAATACCTGACAAGGAGAGGTGAAACCATGACACCAAACAATATGTTTTAAGGTATAAGATTATTACTATTTATGTTTTGCATTCTTTATTACGATAGTATATTTTATCAAAGTCTGGTATATTGTAATAATATATTATGGTATTTCATTATTTTACATGATTATGCAATAGTTTGTCATGTACTATGTATGTAATGTAGTATGGTATTTTGTAAGAGTAAAGTATTTTGTGTTAGTATAGTATGTTATTGTATGTATGATAGAAGTATTCTATACTAGTTTATCATTTAACGTTATAAGTGTGGTATTCTTTACGTTGCAGTACAATGTTTTGTATGGTATTATTTACTTATTTGTAGTAACTAACAATTAACTATAGTCTTAAACACAACAGCCATGGTTTAACCATGATATTTGAAGTAGAAAACTATGATAATGCAGACAATAATAAAAAAAGTCTATAAACATAGTTACTACACTTTTACTATAATATAAACCATGGTTAATCTTCAACAGGGAGAATCATCGCCAGAGTATTATTTGTGGACAGCACAAACGTTGTGGGTCTGATCTCTAGAAACACACAATGATTTACAAAAAAATGAGATGCATTGGATAAAAGCCAAATGTGTAAATGTAATGTAAATGTAGATTCATATTGACAAACAGACCTCATGAAATATAATTGTGTTATTCGTACAGTATGTAAATTAAAGCTGCACTTGTTCTTATTAGGGGTAAAGAGATCTTGTCCAGATTGTATTTCTCTCCTGTACCCGTGTATGCTTTGGGTAACTGGATACCCAGAGTTCTGTACTCTTGGGGGTGCGGCGGCCACAACTGTGGCCTCGCTCAGGTGGTTTTTACTTCTTCGGGTGAGAGTAAACACACACTTTCCAGTTCTTCTATACTTCAGGTGTCATTTCCTAAGTATGATGTATGGCAATTGTTAAATTGTAGACTGGAGCATCCCTTTGATTTCCAAGCGTTTGAATGCCAGATACGACTGGCTGAATGGGCACTGGGGTGCAGATGCGTACATGCTGTTGGATGCAGGTGATGGCTGTAAACCGGACGCCTCCATCAAAGGTGCTGTTGCTTGGATATCTGAAGGTGGCTGCTCGTTCTTTACAAAGGTGAGCCGCAATATCGCAAGGCGATAAGTGGCTTAGTACATGCTTCAATTTCATTTTATTAACCATACTTAAATATTCAAATATACTTTACTAGACTTTTCAAGTCAAACGCCCTCCAGTGTAATTTTTAGTATACTCTCTTTATTTTGTTTGATACAAGTAGATTAATAGCACACTTGAATAAACTATTTTTAGTTATTCTAGTTAACTATTTTTTTTTTAATGTGTAAGATTAATAACATGGCAGAATCCAATGCTACGGGGGTTCTGGTGTACGCCTTGCCCGGGAATCCCATACAGGACATGAACTGCATCGGGGATGAATGTTCCACCTCCCTCAACATCCCTGCATCTATGGTCCATGTAGAACCCAGTGTCGTACAAGCACTACGGTAGGATCTTTTGTTTTTTAATTATTATTATTTTGTGCTAAAAAAGCATGACCTGGGATTAAGATATAGTTCACCCAATAATACAAATACTTTCATCCTTTATTCACCCTTTTGTGATTCTAGACCTGTATGACTCTTTCTTCTGTGGAACACAAAAGAAGATATTTTGAGAAATGTCTCAGGGGTTTGTTCTTCATACCGTAGAAGTCAATGGGGGTCAATGTTGTCTGATTACCAACATTCTTCAAAATTTTTAAAAAAAATATAACTTAAAAGAAAATCATGTTCGGAATTAATGATGGAAGAATTTAAATTTTTGGCTGAACTATAAGGATTGTTTTCATAGATTGGGGCAAAAGGTGAATGTGACGATCCAGATCACACCGTCTCCAAACTTCTTCTTTGCGATCAACCAGCAGGGAGAGCTGTCTGGGATGGGCTGGTTTCTCTACCCGACTTTTAGATTCATTGCCTGGCAGGCTCAGTGGTACAACAAACATTTTCTAAAATATCATTAGATTTATCAACCAGTAGTTTAATGTTGCTTCTGTCCTTCTGAAACCTCATTATATCTCTATATTTCATGTTTTTTAATTCTTGCAATAAATCATTATTATTAGTCGACTGGCTTTTGCTAATTTCTGAAACTTACTAACCCTATTTCTAATGTTCAGTTAATGTTTGTTGATTCTTTAGGTTTGATTTTGATGGTGGTTTGCAGGAGCGCCTGAAAAGTCCTGCAAGTGTAGTGTCAGTATTTAACCGCAGTCTAATGCACGGAGAGATGGGAGCTCAGGCAGCCGTGGATCTTCCTGCAGGTTTGAGCGTCACATCGAACCATTTTTATTTGTAAAATGTTTTTAACCAGTCAGTTTCAGTCAGCTATGTCTGTATTCTTTTGTGTGTTTTTGTATTAAGACCTGTTGGATTATGAAGTTCTGGAGTTAGACGCCTCTCTGTCCTGTCCCGGCCGCAGGGACGAGACGTGTGCTCATTGGGATCACACTGTGCAGTTGCATGTGTGCTGCGATCGAACCAGCCCGTACTGTAACCTGGAGCTCGGCCGCTGGATAACAGCCTTCCGCAGGTGCTTCTTCTTCTCATTTACTGCAACACATTTATTTCGTTTTTATTTCACCATCACCGACTAGCCCCTGCATGTAGACCTGCGAGACTGCTGGAATGTTTTCTTGCGAACAGTTCATGGAATTAATCTGGTATTTTTTTTTTCCATATTGTATGTTGTCATTTCAGAGGAACAGGTCATTGGCTGACGGATGTGTCCTCTTTGATTCCTCTGTTAAATAACGGCACCTGCATGCTTACCATGAAGACTGTGCCCTGGGCCATGCCGTGGATGGCCTCTCTCAATCTCCGCTTCAGTCGTAGCAACCGGACAGGTCAGAAAAGCATTGCTTTAGCTACTTTTAACCAAATATCCACAGTTAACCGAGTATCCACTGATTATCTTTTTCATTTTAACAGAATTGTCCATTGTTATTGTCTTTTAAAACAAACACAGTTTTTATGTACAGCAGTGGCCAAAAGCGATTTCCATCTGTGGCCGATTTATATCTTGTCTCTTTATTTAATTTTTTTTTATTAAAGATCCAAGTCGCACTGATGTGTTTGGAGTATAAACTGAGGTTCAGCTTTGAAAAAATGGGATGTAGGATGTAGGATGACTATTTAAAATATTACCACAAGAGAGGATCAACAAATATTATAAATGGATAACATTGTAATCAATGTATGCTTTATGTAAGGAATTCTTAAAAAATGCACACCAACATTATTTTCTGTCCAAAAAATACCTTAACACTTGTCTACACCGGACGCGACACACAGCTTGTTCTAGTGAGTTTGTCAAGCCGCATCCACTGTCTACAAAATTTTAAATCATAATGGTATACTATTTAGCAAGGTTATTTTAGTTTACTAAAATTAAAACTTTGAAAATGCTCCAGTTCATTAAAATAAAATAAAATATTGACCTAAAAATGATTGGAAAAAATTAACTCAAGGAAAAATCTAAATGTTGCCTCCAAAATAAACTGAAGTAAGTTTCAGTAAAAGTATAATAATAAACAAAAACTAAAATATATACCTAAATAGATAAAAGTTTATAATAACTCTGGTTCTAATGCGTTTTATTGTCTTTTGTCGTGCCGCACCGCATCCGGTGAAGACACTGTTTCAAAGTGACCAGGACATTCCTTTAGATTTTGACATTTGACCATTGTAGAAATGTGTTTCCAGAAACTCTCCACAGCTGGAAAAGAAGCTGTAAATGGTTCTGAATGTAATCGCATGATTTTGGATTTTGTCCTCTGAAGGAACAATGATGTGTGTCTCCATCATACTCATTGCCTGAATAGACTCACTGGGAACCTGTTTTTATCCTTTACATGCACCACAATTACTGAAAATTTCTCTTCTGCAATTATTCCAATTTCTGTAACCATTAGAAAACTTGTGTCTGCTAGTTATGAAGTACAGCGGTAACTGTATTCTAAATCAATATTTACTTTCAAGTGTTACATTCTGTTTCATGAGTAACTATTTGTAATTCCCATGAATGCGTCAACACAAGCCAATTTATGAACCAAACTCCTGTTGTTAATATTGACACGATGTGACTATATCTTCTTAGAAAATCACTTGGAAAGACTCTACCCCTTCCAGGTCATTCCACTCTTCAGTGGAGGAACGTTTGACAAGGATTATAACAACAGATACAATGAAATTAAGTTCAGTCTTCCAGCTTCCACTAAGAAGGTATTCAACCCGTGAAAATACAGATACTATAATTCTAAAAAACAATATAACAAATAGATACTAATATTTTAGCATGCAATATTGTAATCATCAATATAAAATATCGTACATTTACATTTATGCATTTGGCGACTTACATTGCATTACCGTATACATCCCCTGGGATCAAACCAACAACCTCGCGTTGTTAACGCAATGCTCTTATCACTGAGCTACAGGAAAAAATGTTTCTAATAAGAAATTGTTGGTGGTATAAAATGCGGTATTGTAATGTTTTGTTTGTGTTTTTACAAACAGTTACTTAACCTTTTGATTGGTTACATGTGTGTTGTATTGGCAGGTGGAGTTATACGCAGTCATCACAGCTCACGGGTACGACGAGAACTTCTGCGGTGAATTCTGTGTGACGTCACACCACTTTCTGATCAACAGATCTGTGAATAACAGCCTCATATTTGACACCGCAGGTTAGTAGGACCTTTCAATTTAAGTATTATATGTTGAAAGTCTGTGTAGGAGTAAAAGAGATGTTCACGTGCTGGTAGGATCACCTCTGGGTTGTGCCATGCGGGTACCTGAAGGGGCGGTGCCAAATGAGCACGGCACCTGGTTATACGGCCGCGGTGGCTGGTGCGATGGGCTCCAGGTGGATCCGTGGAGGACAGACATCACCTCCCAGGTATCATCACCAAACATTTTATATTACACACCGCCTCCACTCCTATAGCGTCAACATTCAGATGGGTCTGTCATTTTATTTTGTTCGTTTTGCTCTTGATTAACAACAGTTTTTGTTGACAACAAACCCATTGCATGTTCGTAGACTGTTAACTGTCACCCGTTCCGTATACGGGACACCTAAGTTTGTGTCAATATTTTGCATGTAATTTCTAATCGAATCAAGAAAAACTATAAATCATTGGAAAGGACTCAGACTATAGAATACAGATTTCTTTGGTGTTTTTTAAAATAATTTATGTAGGGAGAGTAATTGATTCTTTTTTATAAAGAGTGTGCTCAGATTTTTTTTTAAGACCCGTATTTTTTTTACGTATTTTTTAATCAAAGATAAGCATAAACTTTTTTTATTTATTTTTTACAATAAATCTAACAACATACCTTACATTATTTGTGTGTGTGTTTGATTTTTTTGCAATAATCAGCTACTTTTCTTTTTTCAAACGAGACCAACCGCAAGTCTGTATTCCAAATAATTCATGAGTTACCGCCATTTTAGTTCCAACATGTGGTTTCATGTGTAGGCTTAAAAAGGGCTCCGGAAGTTAACAGGGAGTCTTATGACTAAAAAGAATGTTACTGTATCTCATCATCTTATCTAAATTACAATTTTTGTATATTAACATCCTTGTTTGAGTGTTTGAATAAGGTTAATTTGATGTAATCGGTTGACTTAGTCTCAAAGATATTTACTCTTCTTGCACTTCCTACTTCCTTAAGTTCCCTACCGTGTCCAAAATTACAGTGTCTGTCTTTTGTTTTGTTTTCTGAATTTCTTGTAAATACTTCATATCGTATAGTACACTATTTTACGCAAAATGCACTGTGAAAAGCGCGACATATTGTATATATATTTCTGTGTTTGTCTGAATTTTGCCTTGATACAAAGGTTTTCTTTTCCTGATCTAGTGCATCTTTAAAACACAGCAGTGATGTATGGTGATAGAGTTTGTTATAGTGCTTTATTTCACTGAAAGACATTTGTTCTCTCCACAGTTGGATATGGGTGGAACCAATTCGGTTCTTTACTTTGGACTCTTTGAGGGACGCAACCCAAATCCAAAGACAGATCCAGGCTATATTATCATGTACTCCTATCTTGTGTACTTTAAATAATCTTACATGCACATCTTATGGATGCGCGGAAGGAAAACTTGACAAAAACAGTTCTCAATTCTCAGTTGCATCTTTAAAACAGCGTTAGCCGCTCATTTTCATGCTTTTTAGTTTTATGGTTGGTTTTATTATTGCCATTTGCTGCTGTCTTTTGCCTAAAAGAGCTCTTTTATTAGGGTGGAATATGACAATGAATCAATTTCTAAATTTTTGGAGCTTTTTATTGTTTTACAGTATGTTTTATTACATTTTTAGAGAAATTAATACAATCTCAGTTTTATTTAATGTCTTGAGATGCACATAATGCTGAAAATGTTGCAAAAATTGAATCTGCTATCGGCACTTTTTGTGAAATTGGACATCTTTCCCCGTCTTCTTCAACTGACGTGGAAGGAGATTACAAACCTGAGATCTTCATCCTTCAGAAAACTACATTTTTTATTTTCAATGATGGAGTCATTATTTTGAGAATTGACCCTTTGTGACAGTCATTGTCTGACTAGTTCCATACTTTAAGTTGTCAGACCTTAGATTGTATGTTAAAATTGTATTTATTTATTGTTAACTTAAACTTAAACAATGTATTTTTTAAGCTTGTTGTCTATAATTAGAGATGGAGACATGGGGTTGTGGTGTGAAAGGTTTGTGTGAAGCTGTGACGTATATGTGCGATGTGCAAATAAAATGTTATTTGCCAAGTCATGTACGTAAGGTGTGGGTGGAAAGTAATTACATTTCACAAAATGTTTAACTTGGACCTAGAGAGTCCAGTCACTGTCCTTGATTTGAAATCTGAGAGAATATTATTTTAATATACTGCAAAATAACAAGAAGGTGAACTGAACTGTATTCTTTTTTTCAGTAATGGTAAGTGATCATGTTACTGCAACTAAATTTGTGATCAGTTTTTTTAGTTGTTCGGTTATGTTTGTATATATTTTGCTACTTTTTCTTCACCAGATGTTTCGTCTCACACTGTTGTGTGGATTTTTCCTGGGTTTTGTCTTTGCGCTTCAATTTGTGAGTGTTAGATTTGATTTAAGAACACCTGTACTGAGCAGATTTCCTCATGGCCTTTATTCTCAATTCAAGAGCCATGCGTGGGTGAGGAAAGGTACGTGTTCATTTTTCAAGTTTCATATCTCCATAGTATTTACACTGTCAATCATAAGTTTGAACACACTCATTAATTATTCTTGATTAATCTTTATTACTTGATTTGCTGCTTTTTTATTGCTTGAATAGTAAAGTCATCAAAACTAGCAAGTAGCATACATTGAAGTATTATACAGTGTCCAAAAATATGAAACCACTTAAAATCTTTAAAGTTGTTACCATTTATCTTATCTTATTTTTAAACTAGATAAATTTAACTGAGAAGCAAAATTTCATGGATATGAAGATTTTTATAGAGAATTTTACCACAATATTCAGTGATGAAGTTTATATTTGACACAAGAATAAAACAACTTGCGAAGGCAAGAAAAAAACAACAACCTTGTTTTAAATAAAAGTATTTTGTCTATTGGATACGGCTCTCTTTAAGCTTCTTAATTGTTCTTTAAAATATTCGTATTATTATTGTTAATATATTTGTACAAATTATATAACTATATAATATTATGAGTTATATTAGAATATGTCGTATTCTTGTAAATATTGTTAGTAATATATTTGTACAAATTACATTATATTAAATTTAATTATGTTATAATATATTGTCATTATTATATCATCTTATAATCATACTATATTGTATTGTATTTTATTATACTACAACCAAAATTAAATACACAACACTTGTTTTGCCCCCCATTTTTCATGAGCTGAACTCAAAGATTTAAGACTTTTTCCTATGTACACAAAAGGCCCATTTCTCTCAAATATTGTTCACAAATCTGTCTAAATCTGTATAAGTGAGCACTTCTCCTTTGTCGAGATAATCCATCCGACTCACAGGTGTGACACATCAAGATGCTGATTAGACAGCATGATTATTGCACAGGTGTGCCTTAGGGTGGCCACTATAAAAGGCCACTCTGAAAGTGGCCTTTTATTGAGGCCATGTGGCCATAATCATGCTGTCTGATAAGCATCTTGATATGCAACACCTCTGAGGTGGATGGATTATCTCGGCAAAGGAGAAGTGCTCAACAAGAGAGATTAAGACAGGTTTTTGCACAATATCTGAAAGAAATAGGCTTTTTGTGTACATAGAAAAAGTCTTAGATCTTTAAGTTCAGCTCATGAAAAATGGGGTCAAAAACAAAAGTGTTGCGTTTATCATTTTTGTCAGTGAATATGTGACCCTGGATCACAAAACCTTAAGTAGTACAGAAATATTTGTGGCAATACCGGACAAAACATTGTATGGGTCAAAACTATTGATTTTTCTTTTATGCCAAATATCATTAGGATATTAAGTAAAGATCATGTCCATTAAGATATTTTGAGAAATTCCTACCGTAAATATACCAAAGCTTCATTTTTGTGAGTAATAAGCTTTTCTCAGATTCCAGAGTTTCATATAGTTGTATCTCGCCCAAATATTGTCCTATCATAACAAACCGTACATCAATGGAAGGCTTATTTATCAGATAATGTATAATGTATAAATCTAAATTTTATATTATATTATGGGTCAGGGTTATATTAGATTAAATTTTATTCATATAAATATTCAAAATAACATAATTGTACAAAGCTGGATGAAAATTCGAGGATAGTATTGTTTTTGTAGAACAAATTCTGTCTTGATGTTTAACTTTTGCATTTTCTAGATGAGGTATCAAAGACCCTGTTTTCTAAGGTACGGGTGCTGTGTTGGATAATGACAAGGCCTGAAAATCTGTTGAAAAAGACCCAACACATCCGGGCCACGTGGACCAAACACTGTAACCTGGTGTTATACATGAGCTCCCAGACGTCAGATTTCCCAACCGTGGGGCTCAACGTGAGCGAGGGCAGAGATCAACTGTACTGGAAGACCATCCGTGCTTTCCAGTACATCCACGACCATCATCTTCAACAAGCAGACTGGTTTCTCAAGGCTGACGATGACACGTTTGTGGTCGTGGAAAACCTGAGACTCCTGCTTTCAGAGCATGACACCGAAAGGCCGGTTTATTTCGGTCACAGGTTCCGGCCTTTTGTCAAACAAGGTTATATGAGCGGAGGAGCCGGATATGTGTTGAGTCGAGAAGCTCTCAGGAGATTTGTGCAAGGCTTCGACACGGGACGTTGCAAACATGACACCACGTTGGAGGACGTGGGCTTAGGCAAGTGTATGGAGACCGTGGGAGTCACGGCCGCGGATTCGAGAGATCCAAACAAGCGGGAAACGTT
Source organism: Triplophysa tibetana (assembly GCA_008369825.1). NCBI lineage: Eukaryota > Metazoa > Chordata > Actinopteri > Cypriniformes > Nemacheilidae > Triplophysa > Triplophysa tibetana. The sequence continues at coordinate 3,083,107 of CM017916.1, forward strand.
TAATCCGTTTACTCCTCTACATCATATCGTTCGCCGTGAGAGCAGAAAACAATCATGGACGTATAGTTACTACCCCCCCATACGGGTGAGTGACCCGGGACCTTTATCATTGTTTGTGAAGTTACAAGTATTCTGGCATTTTACAATATCAGATTTTTGTTTTAGTAAAACATTGTAAATTGTTATATTATCTTAATGCAGTGCGATGCTGTAACACACTGTTAGCTTTCAACAGCCGTCATCAGAATCATAGAAAGATCTTTTTACAAAATCCCAAATAAGTCTGTACTTTCATAGTGTGTTTAGTTTTTAAGCTCATTGTCTCTTTTTTTTTACAGGGCCCTGGATGCTGTGCAGACTTTGCAGTATCTTTTCATTATGTGCATCCTACAGATATGTACATGCTGGACTATTTAACACATCACCTGCGACCATTTGGATACAAGTACAGACTTAATCTTCAGCAAAATACTGCAAATACTACAAGATAATAGTAAAACTGGACGGATAAAATAACAAAAAACATTACAAGTGACATTCAAACGTTTGAGGAACAAGAATTGTCACAATAAAAACTATTTTCATTAGTGTAAGGTCCAAATATTTATATAAGAATGTGACCCAGTCTGTGAACACCCAGCTGAAGTCTCTTTTTTTTCTCGCTCTGAATTAGATGTTGAGACTTTATCCCGTTTTTTTTCAAACTGGATCGTAAATGAATGAATGTACAATACAAAAGCCACAAAAACCTCATAGTTGTTATTTAAGCAATGTTTTATGATGTTTTGCAGATCAATTTTTTCTTTCCTTTCTGTTTTTGAACAGGGGGAACCTTATCTGACAGTAACATTCTCAGGTGTCAGAAATAGATAGAAAACAGAACATTTTAAGATATATCCAAAAAGGCCTATTCAAAATTGGCTCATGATTTGTTGGTTTGAGTCAATGGCTAGCAGGTTTTATTTCCCTTGTTAAATTGAACAATAAAAGGCTGAATATATCTGTGTAAATATTAAACATATATTTGAACTTTCTGTTTAATGGAACACATATCAGCCTCTATTATATGGAACAGCATCTTAAACTTTTAATCAGAATGTGTTCCACTAAATCTAGTGATGGAAAGCTACAAATATAATAATGCTATAGGTCAGTGGAATATTTATAATTTTGGATACAAGTATAGACCACTTCAGAAAACGTGACCAATGCTGGTCCAGAAGAACTTCCTGTTCCACTACACAAAAATTTGAACAAAATACAACCAGCACAACATTTGAAACCAAATCAAAACGTTACGCGAAAATTTTCAAGATTTAATTATTTATTCAAGATTTATATAAAATAATGAAACTATAAGTGCTTGGGCCAGTGTTTACATCTTGAAAAGTGGTCTATAGACCCAATACTGATCTTAAGCAAGGAAATAAAGGAAACAAAACCGCTAATAAAAAGATAAAGTTACATAACCAAGTGACATTCAAACATTTAATGAAAATGGACTGATTTAATTTAAAAGACTTATTTTTACAAATAAATTTCCGCATGAAACCAAATGTGCTCATTGACTCTTAAGAATCATTATTTTATAATTTTGTGTGTTTCGTAAACAATGCTTTTATAAGCGATCATAGCTACAGTATCAGCAGTGACAGACAACTGATGAATTCCCCCTGAAAACACTTTCTTTTGTGTGACATGTCTGAAAATAGGACATCAATTATACAGTGGACCCCAAGAGTGTTTTTATACATTTGACTATTTAAATATAGTAGTACAAAAACCGGTTCATATAACCGGTGTATATGCATAAGATTTTTGTTCCCTTATGATTTTTTCCATTTGAGAATTTCAAAACTTGTGTAGTGTAGTTACTTCAGACTGTTAATAGTATATTGTTAAATCCTCAAATGTTTTCAAATAATGAATTGAAGACAAATCTTTCAGCTTTGGTGTGGGAAGCTCATATTTTCACGCAGGCTTTTCTGCAGGTGTCAGCGCTATTAAATTGGTTTTTGTTGCCATGGCAACCTCCAAACCAGAACTGAGCACAAGAATTGGCTTTCCAGTCATAATACCATTTGACAACATGGTCCCGACACGGACCGGGTTCCAGAGGCTCCTGACATCCCTCATCTGAAAAAGATTTTAATGTTGTAAATAGTAGATGATATGCGCACCTTATACAAAAGTTGCACAAAATGTTTTTTAGGCTTCTGTCACAACAGTTCGTGTTTTAAATTTTGAACTTTGTTTGGATGGACATTTACCTGCATTGAAATCCTCTTGAATGAGCAGGGGAGGATCATTGGTTCTCGGTGACATCAAGCCCGGCGTGGGATCGATCCTGTAGGTGTTCTGTCCTGGCTGATTCAAAGACGTGCGAGGTTTTTCATCATGGATGGATGTTGAGGTATAAGAACTTGATCCATCCATATTCTCACAGATCTCTGTGAGCAGTTTACTTCTCAGTTCTAGACCACACGAGACAAACATCATTTATCACTTTACTTTTAGTAATTTGAATCAATTTTGTAAATATTTATAATAATAATTTTATAAAAATATTTATAATCATAATTTTATAAAAATATGTATAATCATAATTTTATAAAAAATATTTATAATAATAATTTTATAAAAATATTTATAATCATAATTTTATAAAGATTGAAAAAATCAAAATATATCAAAAAACTTTTGAAAATAGGTTAAATCAAGTGCGCTATTAGTACACAAATATACTTCAACACTTAAAAAGATATTTTTATACTTGACTTATACTTAAAAAATTGTATGCATATATTATAATTGCACTCTTTACATACTCGCTATATTTCACTATATACTTTTAATGTACTTAGAGCGCTTTTAAGGTAAACGTCAAGTATAATGATGAATACCAATAAAAAAACTGAAAAAATTTAAAATAAAAGGTAAACTAAAAAATTTACTTAGTATCATTATGAAATAAAGTATAGTAAGTTATGTATAAAAGTATACTTACAGTATAAAAATAAACAAAACTAGTACTCTACTGAAAGTATACTTTAAATTATTCTTTTATAAACAAAAAAAATCACCTACAAGTATTGCACTAGTACACTTAAAACTTCATTTGTTTACAGTAGAAAAATAATCTATCATATGTACCATAAAGTGTTTTGAAGTCTCCTATAAAGAACACGTGCTCTTCATCAGGCTGTGAGGCGATTGATATTAGCTCCTGCTTAAAATCTTCATGGAGCGGGTCACTTTCATTCAACACCCCTATAACGTACATGGTGATATTGGCCGAATGAGCCTCTTCGACAGCGTCCTCTAGCTTCACGGTGTCACGATGATCCGTCTGTCCATCGGTAATAACCACAGCCACTCTCCTCACGCCGGGGCGAGCAACACGAAACATCTCAGTGGCCTTTCTGATGCCGCTTCCCGTGTACGTTCCCTCTCCGATGTACGTCATTTTTCGAACGGCGGCCTTGACCTCATCGTGAGTGTAGCGTTCTCGTAAACTTGTGACCACACGGTTGATGTGGCTATAGAGGATGATGCCTATGTGCGTGACCTCAGGACTGACCGACGCTCGGTCGACCACCGCGCTCACGAAATCTTTAATGATATCAAAGTTGACCTCCCCCACGCTCTCAGAACTGTCAATCACAAAGACCAGCTCGAGGGGTTCCATGCGGCATACTTGACCGCAACCTGATGATCGAGAATAAACTCATCGAGACAAATAGTCTGGTTTATCATAAAAGCTGTGCTATTGAGGAACTGAATTGTGACTTACCACAAATAGATCTGATTAAGTTGATTATTTCCTCTCTCTACAAAATACATTTTAGTGTTAAAACGCTGGTAAAAATGTATGGCTTCACTTTGGATGGAAAGTCTGCAGAATATGTAAAGGTAGAGGTTTTCGGAAAAAAAATTCTTATATGCACTTTACCGTGAGAGCCGGCTCTCCTTTTCCTCCGGCATTTCCCTGCAAAGGAACATGGTTAGTTTTGTCAGCCATCTTCTATCTGTCATCATTTATTCAACCTCAAATCGTTTAAAACCTTTATATGACTTTGGAACACAAAAGAAGATATTTAGAGGAACGTCTCAGTGGTTCTGTGTCCATACAATGAAAGTAAATGGGGTTTGGTTATCGACATTCTTCAAAATATCTTCTTTTGTGTTCTGCAGAAAAAAAGAAAGTCATTGTTACAAAGTTTATTGTTCTGTTCATGTTTTCAAAAGTTAAAGAGATGGTCCCAATCACCTTTAACCTAACAAAGAAATGTATACAGGTCGGAACAACTTGAGGGTGAGTAAATTATGGCATAATTGTCATTTTTGGGTGAACTGTCCCTTTAAAAAGATGCTACGGATAAAAACAATACAAATGAGAATTTGTTAACTGTTCAAAACACGTGCATACAACATCAAATATGTACTAAAAAATGCAATGAAGTCTTGCTTTCTAAGACTGTTGTACCCCAACTATAACTAATGACGTAATATTTAAGATGAGTCATGATGTATTGAGCTGATACGTCAATATAAAGTACGTCATGGTGTCTCAGAACATGAATGTTGAAGCGTTTTAAATCTTCTCACCGGTTGTCCTGTAGCTCCAGGTTCTCCCAAACCTCCTCTCTCCCCATTGCGTCCTGGTGCACCTTGAAACCCTCGATCCCCCTACAAATAACCCAGTGTTTTTATGGAGTACTTCATTTTTTTTAAAGCTTGCCAGTATAAATGACCATCTACTTTTGTTGTGAGGTAAAAATGTATTCTGTCATCTCATAAAAATGTATTCTGACATCATATTTTGTGGTTTTGCAGAGAACATAAAATAACCTGAGGCTGGAACCCTTATTAAACACAATATATACATGAATATTCTGGAAAATATAATGCTCTACATTAAATAATAATTCATTTAAAATGTCCAATATTGGAACCAATGCTTATATATGCTTACATATTTTTTACATACAAAAGGGCAATTTATTTGCTTTATTCAATTAACTGTTAGATATTAATATGTTAACAATGTATTGTACATTTCAATATTAAATGGTTAATATATTGACAGTTAATATATAAGTAAATATTAGGCTATTTTGTATAAGGTAGTATATACATGATAGTAAGGCTGAGTAAAGACAAAATGTTAACAACATTTTAATATCAACATTTGATCATCTTTACCTTTGGCCCCTGTAGACCCTCTCCAGGAACCCCTCTTGGTCCCTGTACACCCTGATATCCATGTTCACCCTGTACAAAGAACACAACATGGAGTAAAATTCATGTATTATTTATTAATTTGTTTATCAGACTGTAATATCGAACAGCATATAGGTACAGAGATTTGAGAAATACTATCGAAAAATAAGCTCAAGATCGAAGTTACCTTTGGTCCTTGTATGCCCTCTCCTGGTAATCCGGGGGGCCCGGCATGTCCAGTCTGACCAACAGAGCCCTACAGCCCAAAATAAAGCTAGCCTATATATATATACAGTACAGTATATCTCAAAATCTCAAAGCCTATCAAAAACATTTGTGCGCAGTTCTTTACAACAAAAATATAATAATTAATAAAATAAATACCACAAAATAAATTATTATATAAAACAGTTTTCTTTTCCTAATTTCAAATGAAGGCTGTTAAACCATAACAATAATCTACCTTTCGTGACTTGAAGACAATTGAACATACATAATTGCGCAATTATTTTTGAATAATCACGCCGTATTTTTAACCATCATTTAATATGGTCATGTTTTTTTATACTCGCTTGAAATATGCACCCACCTTTGGGCCCATCAGCCCGAGACCTGATGGTCCGGCTGGTCCTGTGGGACCTGTTGTGCCTCGATCTCCCTGTGACAGATAAATCAAACTAAATAATTGTTTTAAACAACATATTTGTGCTACACCGCGTTGGAGATTGCACCTTACCTTTGAACCAGGTAAACCAATACCTTCTGGTCCAGTCTCTCCTGTAAAACCCTGTAAACCTGGTGGCCCCTACAGATTACCCACGTAACACATTGGATTATATAATGCAAGGTATTGTATATATGTATATCAGAAGGAATGATGTAAATATTCACAGGTGGTCCAGGATAGCCTTCTCCCTTTAACCCTGGGGGTCCTGTTCGCCCTGGTAATCCTATTTCACCCTTAAAGACATATGGCTAATGTCAATAAAATTACAGTACGTTTCTCTCAGTACATGAAACTCACTCTTACCTTTGGACCTGCAATGCCCCTTCCTGGTTCTCCACCAGGTCCTGGTGGACCAACTTGCCCATCATCTCCCTACAGGTAAACAACAAAACAATTATTCGTGACAAATTAATATGATTAAATATTGCTTCAAAGGTACCTGATGAAAATGTATCTAGCGGCATCTAGTGGTGAGGTTGCGAATTGCAACCAACGGCTCACTCCACCCTATCCCCTCCCTTTTAAAGCACCACGACTGACACAGAACTAAGATGTCGTCATGTTTTCGCTTATTTGCCGAGGAAGATAACGTGTGTTCAAAACACACTTTGTAAAGGAGTTTGTGCATTAAGGGCTACTTTAGAAACAACACGGCGAATTTCATGTTAGGGGACCCGCGGTGTATACAGATAGAAATAGCTCATTCAAAGGTTATAAAAACATAACGCTTATGTAATGTCTTAATACACCTCTGAATATATAGTTAAGTACTGTATAGTATTGCATTTCCAACAATAGATCCTCCAAAAAATGACATAGGACCTTTAACTTACCTTAGATCCAGGTATGCCCCTCCCCGATGGTCCAGAAATACCTGGGGGTCCAACATTCCCTGCTTCTCCCTGTTATCAATAGATGAAACTGAATCTCAATGGACTTTCAGAGAATTCCTGCAATGTTGAAGTTCTGAAATTCTGCCCTTATATACAGTATTTTATGTCTGATATTGTTTTACCTTGGGCCCCATTGGTCCAGCAGATCCCAATGGTCCTGTTTGGCCTCTGAGTCCCCTGTCCCCTCGATCCCCCTATTGGAATATATCTTATTCAGTGAAGTTTATTTTATGCTTTCATCTTAACAGTAGGTCCTCCCTTTGATTTTTAATTGTATTTCATTTTTACAATTCATTGGATTGGCTAAATCACTTGAAGCCAAATCTCGTTCTGTTTACAGAATCTTTCAGATCATTGAAGTGTTTTTGTTGTCTATCTCTCTTTACATATAGTATAAGTGATACCTTCTCTCCTGGTAGTCCTCTTCCGGGTGCTCCGTCTTGTCCTCCGGGACCTGGTAAGCCTATTCCACCCTAAATATCATGAAGTACATTATAAAACATGCATGGTGCATTTTTGGGGGTGTATCGCGGTATTTTAAGTATAATAACCTTTGCTCCCGTGCTCCCTTCATCCCCTGGTGATCCTGACACACCTGGCAAACCTTGAGAGCCAGGTTCACCCTATAGTATAAACCCATGAACATCACTTTAATTTCATTTCTTGATACTTTCATTATTGTTCAATGAGATGTTGTGGCTCAGTGTTTAGAACGGGGGTTAAATTCCCAAGGAACACGCACACAAAGAAAAAAATGTCCGTTGTATACTGTATGTTGCTTTGGATGAAAAATGAGATGGCAATTTACTTTGGGTCCTTGTTGTCCAATTCCTCTTTCCCCACGAGCTCCAGGCTCACCAGAGAAGCCCTGCTCTCCCTGACGGAAAACACATCAGAAACAGAACAGAGAACACAAAGTGTTCGGCATCATGGAGTTTGGTTTTGTCTCTATGCACCTCATTCGGACTGCTTTAAAGTCATGGTGAGTTCTCGGCTATATTACAACAATAAACAATTACAATATTATGCAGCTTATATTTGGCTTTCTTACCTTTTGACCCATGAGTCCTATCCCAGGATTCCCTCTTTGACCAGGAGGACCAATAAGTCCTTGATTCCCCTTTAAGAAAATCATAAGTTGAAAATGAAAACATTCACACAAGAACGAAAAAATAAAAGAACACCTCTCACCAATAAAAAGTGCTATATGTTGTATAAGTAACCTCCTAAAATATAATATTTTGGATTAGTAGAAGAGGCTTTGAGCCCATTAGAATTTTTAAGAAAATTATTTTTCACATCTTATTAATATAAATCAATATAAATTTGGCATCTAATCTTAAAGGAACAGTTCATTGAAATGTGAAAACTGTCTTATGATTTGTAGATAACTCCGTCACATCGGTTTTTACGTGTCTTGTGACACATGCATTTTTAGGCACAAGACACAAAAGAACCAGTGACGTTATTGACATTTATTGTGTGTTTATTTTGATTTCAACTATGCTTGATAAGATTAAAATATTAAATGTTTCCTCTTACAAACATATCTTTCGCTTCAGAAGACATTTGTAAACAAATAAATTACTTTCATGATGCTTCAACATTTTGAGCACCATTTTAACAGAAAATGATCTGTTTGTGTTCAACTGAAGAAAGAAAGTCAAATACATCTGGGAGGACATGAAGTTGAGTTAATGGTCAAATTTCGGTAGAAAAATATAAGCATTTATAATGGTGAGGCCTCATCAAGCACCAGCAATACGCCAATATTGATGCATTACAACTGTTAGAGAAAACAAAATACTTTTTCTCCTTGAATGCCTCTACCAGGTAATCCTGTCTGTCCAGGAAACCCGGGAAGCCCAGCGCTCCCCTAAAAGGATAAACACAGAGGTAATGAAAATAGACTAAACATAAAATGCCCAATTATTATAAAACTTAACTCTTGCACAACGCAATTTCACCTTTTCACCTTTGACCCCGTAACCTTGGAGCCCACGAGCGCCAGCAGGGCCGCCAAAGCCCCGATCACCCTAAAAAAATGTTTTTTTATTTGATGCCAGAACAACATTACAATGTCTTTATGATTAGAGATATTATTAGAATCATGTGACTTCATCATCATGCGTCTCACCTTTGCTCCAGGAAGTCCCTCACCTGGACCACCTGGGTTCCCCTGTGGTCCTGGTTGACCTGCAGAACCCTTGAGTGACGGACAGCATCATTATTTCACAACTTTGTGATGAATAATGATGTTTGTCATACATCTCTAAGGACATTAAAAGAGACTTACAGGTACCCCAGGCTGACCCACAGCAATCGGTCCAACAGGACCTGGTCTTCCTGGGTTTCCCTTGTCTCCCTATAGAACCAGAAAGACCTCTGAAAACCAGTTTAACTCAAAATTTTATTTTTTCTTTAATTTACTTTAATCATTTCTTTAATTGACTTAATCTTCCAAATTTTTATCGTAAGGCCATATCGAAACAATGTTTCAAATTAAAAGTCTTCAAAGACCAAACGACATGAGCTATTCTACGTTTACATAGCTTTGTATTATTGCTGTAATATTGACAGTGAATGTCATTTAAAAGTCTAAAACTCATAAAAAACATGTTCTTGAACTACCTTTGGACCAGGAAATCCAATTCCAATGTCCCCCCGTGGTCCAGAGGCACCGAGCTGTCCTCGTTCACCCTAAAAGCAATCTGACGGTAAGTGATTTATTTGGACATTTTCGATATTACATTTTTAAGGGTGAAATCAGCAGCTGCACAAAGATTCTGCAACCACAGAAGGACTTTTATTTATAAAATTCTACAAATATTGTGGCATTTATCTATATTATATCATTCCAATTCGATTTAACAGCACTTCCTGCGATTGATCACCAGTCTGTGTTAATCAAAACTATACATTGTGACATGATAAGCAAAACATATTTTTTGGGGGTACAGCCAAACACATTTTCAGCGTTCATTAGCATGAGCCAAGAGGTGTGGGAGGCACCTTTCAATGAATTTTCCCCGTGTGGAATTTACAGAGAATAAGGCTAGCCTTGTCTTTTTACACTTGAAGGTGCTGTTATAAACAAAGGCACTCTTTGTTAAACATTTCAGAGCAACAGATGTGCATTGAAACTGACACGAAAACATCTCCTGAATGGCCATTTTATGCCTCCCAGATAAAAGACATACTAAGAAAATTCCTGTGTTAATGTCAGACATAAATATCACTCAAAGGTCTGATGAACTGGCCTTGTTTATTGTTTTTTACTGTTGTATGAGGTCTAGTTATGACATTCGCATGATTTTTATATTCAAAAACATCAAAATAAATAAGTAATAGGCTATTTTCTACACATGGTTTGAGGTTAGCTCTAGAAACGCTCAGTTTTAATGGGCGTGCCGCAATGAAGACTTTATAAGGAAACGCCCACCGCTTTAATTGGATAGCAGTTTGCGTAGTTTGAGCCTTCTGTGAATTTGCTTCGAGACGTAACGTTAGGTTACACATTAGCACCATTCACAGTTTTGGCTTGATATATGAGCGTACCTATCAGCATTCGAGACCCGTGATCCCGAACCTGACCAAAGATCAAAGCGATCAAATGTTACAAAGTTTCCATGATAAATAAACTCCCGGTAAAGTATGGATATTACCCAGCACCCGATACAATACCAAATCAATTCAATACAGCATCCATTTTTCGCAAATGGTGGATAAAACCTTGAAATATTATATATGAGCCCACCAAATCACAGAGATGGTGATTCACACAAGCTTACGATAACAAACAACCTCTGCAATTAATACAAATGACAAGAGGTTCCCATGTTATACTAATCTCGAGTGAACAGTGCTCAGGGCACGTCAAACGATCTCTAACAAAGCAATAGTGACGCATAGTACAAAGGTGTTTTAATCACGTAAGATTGCTGCACCATTTCTATCGGATCCAAAACTGAAGGCACAGCACTGCTTTAAAATTTTAGTCATTAAACAAGTCCAGTGTCGATCTCTGCCTTGTTTACGAAGGAATCCTTGGAGAAATGAACGAACAAACGCTCCATGTTTTTCCCACATGAGCAGGAACGTCTTGAAAAATAAACTTTAACCATGCATTACTAATGTCAGCGACTGTAGGCCTATTCTTCCACAACCAGGGATTGCATAATATTTAGCTATCTTTAACGACATGTTTATTTATTGCTTTCTCGCTCTGGTTCCGCGCCACCTGTGTTACTTCAAAATTGTCATGCGTGAACCAGTGGGCGGGGGTAGAGAAGAAGTCGTTGATATTTTTCTGTGAAGGCGGTGTTCAACCTATCAATGTCGTCATAGATAGGTGCATTTCAGAACCTGGCGTTCGCTGGGCCTGGTGTCAATAACAGATGTAATCTCAGTAAAAAGGGCGTTTTCAGTTCTAACACTTACATGATGTTCGCGTTAATATGATTCACTTTTATATAACAAAAGCTTGGGATAAAATTGTGATTTTAATTCATTTCTCCTTTAATTACTTTTCACTGACAAATAAATACAGTAGAAGATATTGGCATACTTTAGATCCTGGATGACCCTCGATTCCCTGGTCCCCCGGAGGCCCATTCAAACCCTAGTAAAATAAATAAAGTATATGTTAAAATGTACAGGCGCAAACACAAGTTTTTCTGAATTGACTATTTATAGGTATATCTTTAAAGCTACAGTTTGTAAGAATTTTGCAGTGAAATATCCAAAAACCACTAGGCCAATATTATACATTTACATTTATGCATTTGGCAGACGCTTTTATCCAAAGCGATATCTTACATTGTTTTATCCTATTCATTTTACATAGGTTTTTGCAATCCCCTGGGATCGAACCCACAACCTTGCGTTGTTAACGCAATGCTCTTACCACTGAGGTACAGGAAACTAGTTATATATTTTTTTCAGCTGTGTACTTATAATATCTCAAATGTTTCCAACTGCTTTTAAATCCTGAGAAAATCAGCATTCTAAACTGTGGACCGGGGCCGTTTAGTAGCCTGTCAATGGCGTCATATCCGTGTTACCCTATATTACTGCCTTTATGGACGTAGCAACCGCGTGAAACTGTCATAGACAGATTCGGAAGTAGTCTGTACCATCAGTCCATCTAGCATTATTGCAAATGATTAGATTAGATTAGATTAGATTAGATTAGATTCAACTTTATTGTCATTACACACATACAAGTACAGTGTAACGAAATGTAGTTTAGGTCTAACCAGAAGTGCAATTAGCAAGTGCAGATATACAGTGTGAATAAATACAGAATACAATATTAGGAAATATTAGGAAAATACTTTACAAATGATGTGGGAACGTTCAAAATAACTTTTACTTTGATTGATTTGAACACTTAAAACTGCGCAGTGTTATCACGCCACACAATTACTGTAACATTTATGACTAACAATTTAGTTTTAAACCTAACATTACCCGGGTCTAATTCATTATAATGAAATAAAATGATTTCATCAAACAACATTTATAAAACTTTATTACCTAACCTCTAACATGATTTCTCGTGGAGCTCCATCAGTGGTGGAGATGAAGACAATATATCCCATCATTCCACGTTTCTACACAGCATCATCAAGCTACGCGTTTGCTGTTGTTTTGATCGTTGTTCTAAAAATTGTACCTTTAAATCAAATTATAATTTTTGTTGAATTCTGTGAACTACTTATAATATTTCTCCCAAATTTCAAATAAAAATATTGTTTCTATTTGCATTTATTTGCAGAAAATGAAAACTGAACAAACTGGTAAACATACCAGAAAAGATCCTCTGTATTTTTTCAGACCTCAAATAGTGCAAAGAAATATTTAATATCATTTTATTTATTCATAATTTTAAGCCAAATGCTAGTCGCAATAAACATAAAATGCATGATGTATAATTAACATCTTTGACACAATGCATACAGTATAGATGTCAGTATACTGCCCCATACTTTATTCATTCTCACCTCTGATTGCACAGTACAATAGCTTTCTCTGTCAAAGAATCCTAAAAGCCTGGATTGACTGCTGTTGATGTGTACATTAGCACTGGACTATGAGCTATCTGCACATCACATTCCTAAGGGGAAGGTGGGGAAACAGACCGGTCTCTACTGGTACTATAAATATTGTACCACATTTACTATAAAATACAATATTAACATATTTTTTATTTCATAACAGATGATCAATATGGCTGAGTGACAAATGAAAATTAAAGAAAATAAAAAAATCTGATTAATTTTCTCATTTGCAGTAATGACAACACGCTCATGGACTTTAATTTGCTCTGAAATCTTTGTTTACATTTTATATCATATGATCACTATCACAGATGTGGCCATCAAATGTCATTTAAAGAGATCAATGCTTGTACCTGCACTCCTCTGAGACCCCGTGGTCCTAGAGGCCCGTCAATGCCCTGTATGAAATTCAACATAAAACATAAAACAAATGAATGCGTATACGGCCCATTTCTTAACAAGTAGGAATGTAGAGAAGACATACCTGATGTCCTTTTTGGCCTGGTGGTCCACAATTGCCTTGATCCCCCTACAACAGGACTGAGGACATTAGATTGAATTGTGGAATACATAAATGTAACAAGATACATGAAAACTGTGGCAGTAGTACTTGAAATCTTAAAAAAAATGTTCAGATGCCAAATGATACGCACGATCTTTTAGACATAAGAGAGCAACAAAATGACATGTTTAAATCGTTTTTTATTGCATCATATCGGGTATGGCATGGTGTAATATTTGCAAAGTTAGGTCTGAATCCTTTAAAAGCTGTTTATTGTTTCAGATTTTTCCCCAAGTTAATGCATATTGAGTCTATTCATCTTACTGTGTATATTTATATAGTATTTAGCACTTAAATGATAAAAAATATCAACAAATTACAATAACCAATAGAGATGAGAAAAAATTAAACTTATATTTCACCTTATCACCTTTGAAGCCAGATCTTCCCTGTGGATGAGAGACCATTCTTTTTTTTTTAACAGAATAAACAAGTCATATTGAGTGAAGAATTAATCAAAATGATGAGTCTGACCTCTGCACCATCATTCCCTGGACGACCGTCTGTCCCTGTTTCTCCCTTTAAAACCGAACAATAACGTAAAACCAGTGAACTAGCCACAAGTTCATTACAAATTCCATAAAACGGTAGACATTGATGTGATTTATAAAGCACAGAAACAACATTTTCATCAACAGTGCCACACATATAGTAATATATATCAGGCTGATCTCAGAGGAATTTGCAAGTTTGTCGTGAAGTGGTTAATTATATTCATAGAAATTTGTACGATCTAAATGCAAGCGTGTCATTATGAGAAAAATTCTTAGTCCTTCAAACAAAGATCATGTACCCTTGAGCCTTTTGGACCAGGTGCGCCTTCTTCACCAGGACCTCCTTCTTTACCCTAAACAAAATACAGAATTTTATTCAAAACACTATCATAAATTATACAAATGAGTAAACATGACCACAGTTTCATCTCCGATACTCACAGGACTTCCTGGTGGACCTCGAGCACCTCTCTCACACAAACACACTGTTGGCGGTGGACACTGGCATAAGAAGTGACAGGTATAATCAGCACAGCAATATTTATTCTGTGTTTGTGATAATTGTCATTATATAATGGGTCCTAAAAGTGTTTGGACACATAAGCCACATTTAAAAATCGAATTGTTTAACATTAGTGTATCCTAACCTGAAGGGGTGTGACTCATTTTATATAAAAGTAAATAAAAAAATGAAACAATATATATATATTTAAAATATGCACATCATTTAAAACATCGTGTTCCACAAACCTTTAATATTCATTCATTTTGTTTGGCCTGTAAGAGTCCAAACACCTTTTGGGGACACAATATCTCTTTTGGATTGTAAAGTTTCATACTTACTTCAGTCTTTACAATTGTTTCCTGGTAATAAATAAAGAGAGATAAGTGTATAAGACACATGAAAGGGCACTTTCATAATACTAGTAAAGCAAGTTAAAACATATCGAGTATGACAGTAATCTATTGCAAAATCTCACGCGTGGCTTTGGAAACCTCTATGTGCGCGTGTAAAAGAAGACTGTTGTTGTCTGACAACAGCCTTTCATGTGTAAATCAGGACAACAGAATGTACTCTTGTTACTGTTTATAGATCCCAAACCCACATAAATAGAAACAAGGAAAAGTCAAGACAAACTTTGATGTTTGACAAAGCCTTCTCTTGTTTTTTTTATTCAAGTGTTCTGAGCATGCTTCTTTTTAACTGAAAATAAGAAAGTGCACCCCTCAGTCTACATTTTATATATACTTTTCAGAAAAGGGCCTATTTAAAATTGAACTAAAGTATACTGACAGAAAAATCGGATTATTTTTGGGCTGTGAGGAAGTTTTCTAGGTTGGTAGTTGTGTTTACTCTTTAGATTGAAAAGTCTATTTAATACTTTTTTCCACTTTTATATGTCTTTTATTCCAGTTTTATATACTGTTTAATACATTTTATATTTAAAAATGTAATATGTAATTTAAACAATATATATATTGTTAACTATAATGTTAAGAACAGCTGTATAGCTGTAAAAACTACAAGTAGTTTACAAAAATATACTTCAAAGTGTACTTTTAAATACTAAAAAATGTGCTTAAAGGGAGACTATCATTATGACTAAATTGTAGTGTAGTTGTAGTATAAACGCTCAAAAAACGTAGTAGCAACTATAAGTGCAGACTTTGTGCATCCAAGGTTTACTAGATGCTCATATAGAGATGCAATGATATATCAACACACAGGAATTGGTGATATTGTCACAAACTGTAATCTATTCATTCGTGTTCATGGACACGAATTCCCCCCTTTTTCGTATCACCCTGCACGACTTTCAATCTAACTTTAATTCTATATTTGATGTCTAAATAAATATCAACGCAGTCTGATGGGAATTGACATATAGTCTAAAATGTGGCTAATTTGTGTAAATTCCTAATTCCTACGATCTCGTTTGTATGTTTTGTAATGATTTGACTTTGCCCCTGTGACGCTAGGTTTTGGGGCGGGGTTAGGGGAGTCATTTATCATTTGCTGAGTGACGCAAAAGAAGATGGAAATTCGTGTCCAAGAATACGAATATATAGATTCCAAATTACGTCCCAATGCCACGAATTTCCTTGATTGGATATATCAGGCAATAATCAGTATGGGCCGATAATTAAAAAACAGCTGATGATCAGGGCTGATGAATCCTGTCAATTAATAGAGGAAAGTATAATGCAATGCATTTGTGTTCTGTGTCTAGAAAATGTTACGAAACAATTTCAGTTGTTTAGTCATTATATGAATTAATAACATTCAGAAAGTTAAGAAATATAAAATCTTCAGGATTTAGTAAATGAGAGTTCATATAACCAGCATAGTATCGGTATTGGTATCGGTATCGGTATATGCATATACGACTCTAAATAGTCGGCTATCGGTATTGGTGGAGAACTTTAGTATCGGTGTGAGTCTTATAAACTAAAAAGTGGAGAAATTTGGTCCCAAGTAATAATGAAATAAAAGTTCACTTCCAAGTATACGTCTACTACACTGATATTCGCATACTACATACAGTAGCCTACTTATATGTGAACTTTAGCTATACTCAAATTGAAGTACAGCATATTTGTTTCCTTTTTTTAGTTTTTTACATAGGAATGAATGATTATGTGGCCAAACAGACAGACAGACAGACCAAAAAAATCTCTCACGAGC
Source organism: Triplophysa tibetana (assembly GCA_008369825.1). Lineage (NCBI taxonomy): Eukaryota > Metazoa > Chordata > Actinopteri > Cypriniformes > Nemacheilidae > Triplophysa > Triplophysa tibetana. Next base: position 3,099,754 of record CM017916.1, read on the forward strand.
TGTTGCACGAGTCTTTCCTCCAGCTGGGGGTCAATGAGGCTGTGGAGATAGTGTTGAATGGGATTGCTCGCCACAGCTCTAAGTTTGGCACTGTTCATGTTATCCTTCGCCAGGTTTGACAGGCCGATTGAGAATGTCTTGATGTTGTGTCTCTTTGACTCGGCACTTGCCATCATGATGTCAGGGTTACGTGGATGATCCATGCTGTCGGTCATGAGCAGAGCCACCCTCAAGCTTTGATCTTTGGTCTCGGTGACGAAGAGTTGGGTGGCGTTGGATATGGCATAGGTCGTGTACGTTCCCTGGCCGATGTAGACTGCATTATTCAGTCGACTCAGGAACATGTCTAGATCATGAAAGTCTCGAAAGCGCTGGTCGATGTACACTACACTGCTGTAGTAGATGAGCGCAAAACGAGTTTTGAGGTGCCAGTCAGACAACTGCATCTGAGCGACCCTTTTGCTGAAGGTTCTGACTAACTCTTTCTGACGATCAAACAAAAAGACCTTTGCGCTCTCTGAGCAGTCCAGAATATATGCGATCTCCAATAAACACTCTGATTCAAAAACATTGAGAGAAAAGAAAATTAATTCAATCACATTAACTTAACATAATAGAAACCATTTCAGACATTCGAATGAGTTAAATGGATGGAACTGCATTGGTTTTAATGGAACTATAATGGTCTCCATGATTCTTTACTGTTTGGGGTTTTATTGGTAGGATGATATCTGGCAGATGGAGGCAAGAGAATACCAATTAATCCTACTGGAATAAGGTCTAAAAGAGTGTATGCTTCATAATAGGATATGTTATGGAAACCTATAAAATGTGCATGTTTATTTCAATGTAGGACGTTTTTCATTTTTTACAGATTTAATGCAAAGTTAACAATATTATATTAAGCACCAAACATGTTAATTCCTTACCATTTTCATATTTGTTGGTGAGGCTGCTTTGCTTTTTTCCAGATGTTCTTTCCGTCTGGCATCTGGCCGCAGGTAGAAGCAGCCAAAGTAACATGTACAGAAAAATCACTTTGGCCACGTGCTCATTCATGTTTGGTCTTAAAGACAGCAAAAGAACATTTTCAGGTCTTCTGTATACTCAATATATGTGTTTAAAGTGCATATTCTGCGATCAAAACACTTGATGTGGAGAAGAGAAAGAGAAAATGCCCCTTTATTTGAACACAACGTGAGCAACTATGCTCATCATGCTGAACATGAAAGCTAAACACGAGCCACAGATTTTATAAATAAATCAAATTACTTTTCAAAACATGGGGTTATGATTCAGATAATTCATGCGAAGAACACAATGACATGCAAGTTGTTTACAGAGCAAAGCAGATTGATTTTAATAAGGAACTTTAGGCAGTAATATCACATAAATTAGGATACATCTTTTATAATAATTGCTATTTTTATTTTACACCCCCGAGCAAGTCTATTTAAACTGGAATGTTGTTAATCTTTGAACTAACTAAATAATAAAATTCAGTAAACTATTAAATAGTTCTAAGATCTATGAAAAATAGAATAAGAACAAATACATGAAGATGGGCGTACTTACCTTGCCTGTTAGATAGAAATATTCCACATGCTTGTGTCTCCCTCCTGTAAAGAACTATTTCTGTGTAGGTTTGACTTTAGTTCTGTGATGGACATCAGTTCAACAGAAGAGACCCCGCAATCTGATGCATGACTGAGTCTGTGTGTATGCTCAGTCATGCATAAGAGATGCAACAGACAACATGAGATGGATTCATGTAACATGACCATCTAATACATTGAATAAAATTGCATCAATAAAACTATGCACAGGGTATGGAGGGCTACTTTAAAAGTGTATTTCGGTACAGCTACAAATAACTTAAGAAAAAAATTGATCAGTAACGTAATCCAAGTATCACAATATAAAAATAATGTAGTTTGATTGCTTTTGGATTACTTAAGTGTCACATGTGTAAATAAAACAGAAGTCTTTTCATTTACATAGGTGGCTAAAAGCTGAATATATAAAAAGTTATTAAAGAGGGCAGCAAGATTAAATTGAAGTCCTAATTGTTGTTTATTGACTTTGATATTGTTATCATGATTTTTAATGTCAATTAAAACAATATATTATAAATATCATATTTGTATAGTCTATGTAGATAAAAGCTGAGAAGCATTTACAATTTTTTTGGGCAAGTTTTATGGATTTGAAAACATGAAATTGTGTAAAGAAGTATTTGCACAGCATAAAAACACCCTACACATTTTAAAACAATTACGTTTTGTAACACTTGTAATCCTGCAAGTAATCTGATTATTTTGTTTTTTTCGTGCAACTTTAACGAATAAAGTAACACATTTTTGTATCCTGATTAATGATAACTGTAATCTCGTTACATGTAATCTGCTTCTCCCCAAGCCTGACTATGTATAGCCGTCTATATTTATGTAATGTTTATTTTGAATTTAATATAACATAATATATCATGTTTATGTTTTTCTTTTGTTTGGACCTGCTTTGGACATGACAGTGGAACGATTTTTTGGGAGAGTAATTACTTTGTTCCCAAATGCATCTGATTCCATGACCACATAAAGGCTCCCACATAAACATCTGGATCATATAACGCTCCTGAGAATCCGCTGGCTCTCCTTCTTTTAAATAGTTATACATTTATGAATAAGACTGTCCAACCTGTGTGCTGTTGTTTTGGAAGAAATGCAAGACACATTTGCAGAATGTTTATAAAACCTTTCTTTACAAGACTAGAGCTGTCACATTAGCTTTGATGTAATTGATGGCAAATGTTAGTGGTTATAAATATGTTGAATGAATTTTGTTGTTTTTCAAAGGTTGCATGAAAAGGAACTACATAAAGAATTTGAACAAAAAGTGTTTTATCTTCCACACATAAAGTTGTATTGCTAAAATATAGAGCAAGACAAATATAAAAGATTAACCGTTACTTTTAAAAACCGCATTAAATAAAATTGCACATTGTAAACGAGTTATTTATGTAGGTAGATATTTATTTTTCAAAAACTAACGGATGAGATTTAATATTATTACTTGATTCCACTTTCCATGATCATATGAAATAATAATGTAAAGGACAGTGAAACGTAGATACTATACAAATTTACAAATGTAATCAAGAAAAAAATGATATTGTCTATTTCCTACCGCTAGTTTTTAATAACACGCACGACGACTTTTATTTTGTTAGACGAATCCGCACGTGGTTGTACGCTGCTTCCGGCTTCACAGTACTAAACAAACTTCAGAATGTATTCAAGTCATATGTGAGTATAAACAAAACTTATTGGCATTATATATGTAATACAATTGCATCTTCATACATATTTTATGAGTGTATTTATTAATTAAACTGGCGTTATTGGCATTATTCGCTGATGTTGCCGGTTCGAAAAGTTTATGTGGTTTGTTTAGTTAGCTTAAGTAACGTTAGCTAACTCACCCTTATAACACTCTTAAGACTTACCTAAATGAAACCACACTGTTATTTCTCTTTACGTAAACATATTATATTGTAGCTTAATCATTATTATATTTTATTATGTTCGTATCTGAATTATGTTTAAACATGAAAATTATAAATAATGTTATGGACATATTTGATATGAAAGATATTTATTTACTGCGGCTTTTTATTCCAAATTACTTCATTTAAACTCTATAATGCATATACGATTCCAATTAAAAAAAGATACAATTACAAAGTTTAAATAGATGTTTTGGTGAGGGTCAAATGTAATCAGAAAATAAATGAAACAAATGAAATATAACCTGACGTCCTAAATAGCCTTTTCTTCAATGAAGAAGGAGTAAAAGTGAAAGAATTAAATCATATTCTACTATGTACTATATAAATAACATGCTTTATTTTTCCCAGGTATCTTCACTGAAGAAGCCAGTTTCCTGCCATGTCGAGCGGCTACAAGCCAGATATCCTGTGGTCACCGCATCACGCAGACCGCTACGTGATCTGTGACACTGAACTCAGTCTGTACCGGATTGGACCTGCGGGAAGCTCTGAAAGCAAAGCTGGAGCTCTTGCCATATCCGAGGAGACTGCAGCGACGCTGTTGGCCATCAACTCCGATACTCCCTATATGAAATGTGTGGCCTGGTATCCAAAGCACGAACCGGAATGTTTGCTGGCCGTGGGACAGGCCAACGGCAGAGTCGTCTTGACCAGTCTGGGACAGAGTCACAACTCCAAATGTAAAGAGCTGGTGGGTAAAGAGTTTGTGCCCAAGCACGCCCGACAGTGCAACACGCTCGCGTGGAATCCAGTGGACAGTAATTGGCTAGCGGCCGGCTTGGATAAACATCGGGCTGATTTCTCAGTCTTGATATGGGACATAAGTAGTAAGTTCTCCCCCGAGGCTGTACCCACAGAGAAGCTTCGTCTGTCCGGAGACACGGATTCTGGGCTGGTGGTGACCAAGCCGTTGTACGAGCTGGGTCAGAACGACGCGTGTCTATCTCTTTGTTGGCTGCCCCGTGATCATCAAAAGTTACTCTTGGCCGGAATGCACAGAAACCTTGCCATCTTCGACCTGCGAAATACCAGCCAGAAGACGTTTGTGAACACCAAAGCCATTCAGGGCGTCACGGTGGACCCACACTTTCAGGATCGCGTTGCATCCTTCTTCGAAGGTCAGGTTGCCATCTGGGACTTGCGAAAGTTCGAGAAGCCGGTTTTCACGTTGACGGAACAACCCAAACCTTTGATCAAAGTGGCATGGTGTCCCACGCGCATGGGCCTGCTGGCCACGCTCACGAGAGACAGCAACATAATCCGTCTCTACGACATGCAGCATACCCCCATGCCCTTCGGCGACGAGGGGGAACCCACCATCATCGAGCGGGGCGTGCAACCCTGCAGCGAGAGCATCATCAGTAGCCTCGCCTGGCACCCGTCGGCGCAGAATCGCATGGTGGTGGTGTCGCCCAACAGGGTTATGAATGACTTCACGGTGTTCGAACGGATTTCATTGGCCTGGAGCTCCACGACGTCTCTCATGTGGGCTTGTGGGCGGCACCTTTATGAGTGTGCGGAGGATGCTGGGCCTGGAGCTGCCGCTGTTGAAAAAGACATCGCCACTAAGATGAGGGAGCGAGCGCAGTCGCGCTACGGTCACGATACTGTCCAGGTGTGGAGAAACCACATGCTGGCTGGAGGAGACGACCCTCAGCTGAGGTCAATCTGGTTCACGCTGCACTATATCCTTTACTGCAATTCTGTCTACCGTTTTAATCAAGAAATCAGACCAGTGGACAGATTTAATGATTTTATTTCATTTACAACCAAAGTTCCAGATTGGAGTTTAACTGGTTCATGTTTTCATAAGGTTTGGCTATTTAAATTATATTTCCTATTGGTTATCACTTATGAAACAGTACACCGAAAACATGGAGCAGAAGCAACAGGTCAATAAACAATCGCTCATTTATTCGGGCATCAAAAACATTGCAAAGACCAGCTCTGGTAAGTGATCACAGTTTAATATTCAACATGCTGTACAACTGGTGGATTTCCATCAGAATCCCTAAGTTGACTCAGATGGTATTTGTCACCTTTAGGCACCACAGAGACGCGGCGGTGCTGGTCGGGCTCAGACAGACAGACGGATGTACCGAGGTACCACAGCGAGGAGCGCAGTCTGGCCCTGCAGTTGTGTGGCTGGATCAGTCAGGGGCCGGACATCGATGTGGAGCCCTTCCTGAAGACTCTGGAGCAAGAGGGCGAGTGGGAGAGAGCCGCTGCTGTCGCCCTCTTCAACCTGGACATCCGCCGGGCCATTCAGATTCTCAATAAAGGAGCATCTTCAGAGAAAGGTACGAGCGAGGAGATGCCAAGTGACAAAAGTGTGACTAGGGGTGTCGCAGTATACCCGTATAGACTGTACTTGTATAGTTGATTACTATTGTAAATAATTCAGCACCCGTTTAAAAGTTTGCCTAAGGAACCACGAGGATAACAAACCTTTTCTCTGACCCCTCTAACCCATTTAAGTTATTTATCAGCTCAGTAAAAAACAAAACCTCAAAAGACATACTTGCAAACTAGTCGCTTTTCGGCAAAATTCAACATTTTGAATCCAAAATAGGTCATTTATGTTACTCTTGTAAATCCCAAGAGTCTTACGCATCTACTCTAAAGTGTCTGAAATGTCTTTGGTCCAGCACCTAGAATCGTTTAGCCAACCAGAATAAAGATAACAGGTATCTATCTGAGTAGTCTTTTATGGTCTTTGGGCAAACCAGAATCGCTTTCAAAACGTCATGTTTAAGCCTGTGCTGAAAGGGACGCCTGCAAAGTGTCTGTCAAAGAGAAAACGGCGTAGATATTTATTATTCAGGTCGCCCGTGTGATGGAAACGGCTATGTTATGAGAGACAGTTGCTAGTCTCCCTTTCGAATTTCCACTTCTAGAGCTCTGCCCTTCTTAGTGAGTAAGGCACTTGGGTGCGATTGATATTCCTCCGAAGTTTCAGCTGCAGAAACTGTAGTTTACAGATGATATTTAAAAATGATTTTAGAGACCGATCAATTCGCTTCATAATACGTTAATATGCCGCGGGTATTCCTTTGTATTGCTTGTATCTGCTTTTTGACCTTTCTTTTTTATGAAAGCTCTTATAACTCGCATCATTCAGGTCCTGCACTTTAGCTCTCTTAATAACTCTCTTAACATCAGTCCCGCACTTTATTTTCTTAATCCTGCATGTTTCAAAACCAAAACCCCAGACGTGCAAACACGTTGGTACCGATGGACACGCATCCAGTTTGTATTAGGAAAGGTGCACCTCTCAGAAAACTTAAACAAATGAATATTATTTTAGATGTTTAATGATGACTTGGAGCATTGGGATCGTGAGACGAGGGCAACCTATTTATTTTTTATGAAAATCTCAAATTCGAACAAAATCCATATTTTTCCTGTAGTTCAAAATTGTTGTCATGTGATTAGCTGCTGCTCCATTGGTGTCATGTTGTGTATTTAAAAAATGTGTGCAAGCCAAAAGCCTGAAGAAAATGACAATACAACCCCCTTATATCAATCCCCCTCCTCCTTTCACCTCTTCAGAGTTTGCAGGTAGTTATTGTGAATTATTTCGGGAAAGATAGCAGTTTAGTGAAATTCTCATATCGTGACAGCCCTAATATGAGAGGAAAAGTTCATCAAATCATCAAAATATAATATCTAATCAATAGAATAGCAATAATGATATAAACTGATAAAACTATCATAAAAAAGAAATATAAAACGGATAGAAAAACATTAGCCTGATACTGATGATATTTAACAAAACGTCTACTTTTGGCATATTCTGAAATTCTATTGTGTTTAATTCAAATGTATTTTTATAGCGAGTTTCACAATTTCAAACTGTTGCAAAGCAGCTATACATAAGTATAGAAAGTAGTAACAAAATGAATGATGTATATATGAAAGATAAAGAAACATTATTGCAAAACAATGTAAATTTAAATGGTTGAAGATTATAATCTGACTGTTTTATTTATTGTGCGAGCAAGAGTTGTTTATATCCAAGTTTTTGTGAGATTTTCCAAGACTAATCTTAATAAAATAACGTCTCTAAGATTATAATCAGTTTCTACTCATGAAATACAGACAAACACATCAAATATATCATGTTAAAGGGAGAAATGTTGGTTCTTCATCATCGAGGTCAGTGCGTTAGGATTCATTACAGGGACAGTGAAGAGGCAAACACCACCAGCTATCTGTACATATTGTCTCATATTCAAAATGAGTTGATTGACACCAGCACGGTGCCTACGTTACACAATACCTTTTTGAAAAGCGGTGCTGCTAATACTCTAGAGTAAATACCCCCAGGCCGCGTATGCGTCCAACATATGGGACTGTTTGCGTCTCATTCATAACTGCCTATTCATGGTTGCATTCGAAGCACAATTTGTTTTGGCTAAAAGGTTTTTTGTTTATGGAGTATGATGCCTTTCACAGGCTTGTATTTTTTTGCGTTGTGTCTTGTTTGTCTGAAGCAAGGGGTTTCCTGTGTGTTTTGGTTAGGTGACCTGAATCTAAACGTGGTGGCCATGGCTCTGTCGGGCTACACGGATGAGAAGAACTCTCTGTGGAGAGAAATGTGCAGCTCTCTGAGACTACAGCTGAAGAAACCCTACCTGTGTATCATGTTTGCCTTCCTCACCAGTGAACCTGGCACTTATGATGGGGTCTTGGTATGTAAAAAATTGCGATTTTTACCCAGCTAAGGGTTGTTCCTATACGTAGCGTGAACCAGAAAGAAACTTGTCATTGTCCAAAAAATCCTGGATCTTATGATGAGTTGACACTTCTTTTAATAATCAGGATGAGTCTTATTTACATAGAAGGTGCTGTATGGTTTTATTTACAGTATGAAGGTCGTGTAGCCGTGAGAGACAGGGTGGCCTTCGCATGCATGTTTCTCAACGACGCTCAGGTAAGAATCACTCGCCCCTTCGTTTTTTCGACTCTTTCATTGATGTGCAGTAAATAAAACGCTGCCATTGTTTCTCTTTTCTGCTCAGTTGCCGCGTTACGTAGACAAGCTGACCAATGAGATGAAGGAAGCTGGTAACCTGGAGGGCATTCTGCTCACGGGACTGACCAAAGATGGAGTGGATCTGATGGAGAGTTATGTGGACCGCACTGGAGACGTGCAGACGGCTAGTTTCTGCATGTTGAAGGTAAAAAAATCACAAGGATGATAAATAACCCCCTCCCCAAAACCAAATTGGTGTTATATTTTCTTATTGCCTCCCCAGTGTATTCAGCCTTCGACTAGGATCTGTGTAAATATTCTCAATTTTATCATGCTGAATCTTGAAGCCTGAGGTGATTTTGGGGTCCTTATCGCATGCTTATTCTTATTATTAGTCATCCATTTCAAAAACATGTTTCAAATTAAGAACGCTATATTGTTGTCATCAAAAGTAATTTTGGCCATCAAAGCATATGCCTACACACTGCAAAATGTTACATGAAAAAAAATGAAGAGAACATTGTTGAAACAAATTTTACAATATTTACACACCGTATCAAACCAGCAAAACTGATGCAGGTTCAATGTTAGATCACTAAAGATAGAGATGAGTAGATAAAATACTGTTGGATGTGATGTTTGTTGTAGGGTTCCTCAGGAGAGGTACTGAAGGACCCTCGAGTACAGTGTTGGATCGAGAATTATCGCAACTTGTTGGACGCCTGGAGGTTTTGGCATAAACGGGCAGAATTTGACATTCATAGAAGCAAACTGGATCCCAGCTCGAAACCACTCGCACAGGTTTCAATCATGTTTTTTTTCTACAAGTTACATTTTGAATTTGAAATGCAATGAAATGTTTGTTGCAGTATGCCTTATGTTTGTAAACATTATTCTGTGTCTTCAGGTGTTTGTGAGCTGTAACTTCTGTGGAAAGTCGATATCATACAGCTGTTCAGCGATGCCACACCAGGGCCGTGGGTTCAGCCAGTATGGGGTCAGCGGTTCACCTACAAAGTCAAAGGTCACCAGTTGCCCGGGATGCCGCAAACCACTTCCGCGCTGTGCCCTCTGTCTCATGAACATGGGCACGCCTGTGTCCAGCTGCCCAGGTATGGTCCATGTGAATTAATTTCATGAGGTTCATTTTGAAGTCTATCAGCTGCCACAAGGAGCGCTGTTGTCAAACTTTGTCTTTTAACTGAGGGTTTTTCGGATCGATTCAGCAACAGTGTGAAATATTCTTACTATCACTCAAATAAAATCATTATTTCATGTGTTAAATAGCTATGTGAGCTGTATCTGTGTTCACTGTGACCCTCATCTCATCAGGAAAAGCAGATGAGAAAGCTGATCTCACACGAGACAAAAAACTCGCTCAGTTTAATAACTGGTTTACCTGGTGTCACAACTGCCGTCACGGGGGTCACGCGGGTCACATGCTCAGCTGGTTCAGGTACGCATCGCCATATTCATTCACAAATTTTGATTTGTACCGTTGCAGCAAAAAATATTTCAATATTGCAAATGGTTTGCCATAACGTTGAGCGTCATTATATTATTATACCAAATAAATTGTTACATTATAACTTAACACAAACCATCTATACAGTTGTGGCTAAAAGTGATGTCTAACTTTGGACAATTGACATCTTCACTTTTATTCATATATTATATTAAAGATGCATTAAAATGTTTGAATACATGCTATAAACAGAAGCTTTGTGTTCATAAGAATATAAGGAGGCTTGATAGTAAATTACACACAACACATGTGAATAAGTTTATTAAAGACAATGCCTAGGAGAAGTATTAGAGCATTATTAATACATCAAATTGAAGTAAATGTTTGCATTATTTTCTGTGAGTCTTAGTTTTTCTATGAATTATTTGTATTTTGTGAATGTATTTTTGTAATGACAAATTCACGTTTCTGGGTTTCTCAGCTGCGGAAATTGTCATTGTTGGATAAACTTCTATACCGGTGAATGGGAGATTACCACAAATATATTTTGTTGCATTCTCATTTGCTCAAACAGCAAAAGAAAAACTTACCGATAGTGTTTTCACTACTTTCAACAAAATGACAAATAAAAATATTCTGATAACGGCAGTCAAAAGAGAGAAAGTCAAATTTACTGTGACTTACATAGACCCTGTATAGGTCACACGCTTGGATTAGCGTTTACTATATTTTTGTAAATTTTGTAATTTGATGCAAAGGTAATATAATACATATTATAAACAGTCAGTTCTGGTCCTTGATTCTGATTACTCCACTTCGCGTCGTGCCACAACGCTCTAAGCTGTAATGAAATGCACTGTAAACCACTGCTTCTTGAGACTTAATGCTTTAGTATAGTTTTATGAACGTACATGCATTAAAAAGTGAAAAGGTCTGTACAATTTGAGCCATTAAATGCATTAAAGCGGCCGAGCAATGGTGTTTCACGCATTCTGACTTCTTTACAATGTTAAACGTGCTGTCATCTCATGCCTTACATGGTCAACTTGTCAAAAAACGAGTTGGGCGTATTACAAAGTATATCTGTGCTCAATACACTCCCCCAACGATCGTACAGGTTTCGGAGCGTTTTTTAACAACTTTTCTTAGTCCCTTATTACACCTCCCCCCTCACGTGCCGTATGTATTCGGAAACAATCTTAAAGCTGTATGTATCTTTTATAAATGTGATCAAACTAAATACTCTTCGAAGATACGAGTGTATGCAATACTACTCTATAGGTGCTCAAGATAAATATGAGATTGGCAGAAACCCTGTGTATTAGGGCCGCTTTAAATGTCCATTTTGTAGCATACAACTCATATTTGGGTTTAAACTTACCTGAAGGGGCATTAAAGCAAATATTGTACATAAGGAACAGTTCCACCAAAATAAAGTTAATGGACAAAAAAACAACATCAATTAATAAAACTAAGACTGACGAATATTAATTTAAGCTGCAAAAATATATATGTCAAAATGTAATATTTTGTGTGTAAGTTGCTTTGGATAAAAGCCTCTGCTAGACGAATTGATGTTATTGTTTGTTCATGTTAGCTAATGCAATTACTAATGTTAATGAATAACAGAATTACAGAATATTTAGGTGGAGTTATCCTTTAACAACCGTAGATAAACAAAGCTTTAGTAAACGTCAAATACCACAGTGGTTCTATACAGGGCTCGAGACACTCTGTAATCTCAGTGTCAGATATATTAATTATTATGTATTTGTCTTGTTTTTCAGAGATCACAGCGAGTGTCCCGTCTCCGCCTGCACCTGTAAATGCATGCAGCTGGACACCACAGGCAACCTGGTGCCTTCTGATAGTGTATAATGTCTTTACTGCCCTGTGGCTCTTTTAAATCTCCCCACTTTACTAGAAGTCTGACATGAACATATGTGTCTTTCTGACAACTATGATGTGAACTCTGGCAGTAATGAGAAGAAAAGCTGTTTGGTTGGTAGGATTATGTAACCTATGGTTAACTCATCCCACCCACAGACCGTTTGCAGAGACTTTCAAGCTGCTTGAGGAAGAATGTATGTGAATGTCTGACATGCCGTCCGTGAAATGTGGTTCAGAAGTGAATACAGAGATTCGCTATGATAAAAACATTTTAGTATCGTCGTCATAGACGGGGAAAATGCTATAAACTGAGGAGTTTGAATGTATGGGAGCAAAGTTTTGTTTTTGTTATTTGTTGCATATTAAAGGGACAGTTCACCCAAAAATGAAAAATCTGTCATCACTTACTCACCTTCGAGTTGTTCCAAATCTGCATTAATATCGTTGTTCTGATGAACACAAAAAAAGATGTTTGGAAGAATGCTTTTAACCAACAGCTCTAGGACCCCATTGATTGCCAAAGTAGGAAAAATTACTCTTTATATTTTATGTTGTGTTGAAAGCAAAGGAAAATATTTTGAAGAATGTAACACAGGAAACAGTTCTGGGGCACTTTTGACTCCCATTGTAATTTTTCCTACTATGGTAGTCAGTGGGGGACATTCTTCCAAATATCTTTCTCTCTTTTCATCAGATCAAAGAAATGTATACAGATTTGGAACGACTAGAGAAAATGACAATAGGGTTTTTATTTTTGGGTGAAGCACTCCTTTCAAACAAAATGAACCTCAGTGTGCTTTTGAATGTTTGTTTGATTTCTTAACGAACAAAGATCTACAGTAAGTAGTTTTTTTTACTACCGTCGTAACAGCAGCAGAAACCCTTCAGTTAACAGACTGCAAAGCACTAAACTTCATTTAAATTGTTTTAAAATGTGTTTTAACAGCTTAATACAAAAAGTATTTTTTTCTGATTCTGTAGTGTAAAATCCGTAGCTTTAACATAAGTACCAACCGTTGAGTTTTTTGTTTTTATTATTAATCTTAAGGGATTAAAATGCTGTTTTGTAGCGCTTACCTTAATTTATTGCACAATCAATGCAACAACATCCTAGTATTTAAATGATTGTGTATTTATTTTTTTCGGAATTATACACTAATGTTATTAAACACATTGTTACTGTATACAACAACAAATGTGTCCTGACAACTTCTTGCACTATCTACAGTATTGTGTAGATCGATTCTCCTGCCTATGATAAATAATTAATAAGAAATAAATTTCAGAGCTGGATAGATATGGTGAGAATGAACATATGGTAGAAGTGAGACAATAAAGTCTCACTCCTTAAACTTAGATTTCAATTAAAGATTTTTTATACATATTGGTTTATTTTGCATTCACTAATGTTAACAGATCTGTTGATGATGTGTATTGTCACATGTTGAAATTAACATGTGATACGATTAATAAATAATGTTGTCTATTGTTACTCCATATTAGTTGACTAATGTTAACAAACACAATGGGTTTTAAAAAATAGTCAAACATCATCTTTTATATCTCAAACATACAATCAAACTTTCTCTCAGATACCAAGACCCTGAGCACCATGAAAACACAGCTGATCAAATTCTCAAATGCAGTGTGTGCTCTTATCTCCACACACAGCTAAACTCCACCCCAACAGGAACTTCAACTGGCCCATTGGCTCCTCGTTGTAGGAAAGAAGACACGAGCCAATAACGAACAGGCGACATGTGTCGGACTGAACACTAGACCTGTTTGCACTCACACCGATGAACTTTTTCGTGGAATAAAAGCTGTGTAGCAGCTTAAGAGGAAGTAACGTGTCTAACAGCTTTACGCACGAACGCTTTTTCGGTTCTTTTAACTCCGTGCGCATTTACGCAGCAGATGTGACAGTAACCGAAGCTGCACCAAAGAACCTCAGCAGCTGAGATGGAGTGACCGTATGAGATCTCATTCATTCTGCTTTATAAACATCATTCTTCATCACCATCATATTCATCAGATGCTGTAGATATGAAGCAGATTCTTAAAGCCACCAGGATGCCAACAGAGTCTCACCTCAAATCAGGAGGGAGAGGTATGGAAAACTAACAATAGCAACTTACCGTGTGTAGTCTTTTGTATAAGGACGTTAACGTTACATTTTAACCCGATAAAACTAGATTCAGTGTGTCCTTAAACTCTCAACTGCTTAACAAGACACAAACAACAAGCATCTGAATCTTTTACTGTTTACTTGATTTATTTGAGTCACTTTTCAGTTTCTTTTCAAGTAGCTTGAGATTTGACTACTAACCCAATCAATGAGGTTTTAGTCACTGAAGCATATATTATTTAGTTTTTTTAAGTGTTTGCATACGTATGCATATACTTGTTATTGTTGTCTATTCCATACATGTTTGTTGTAAACATTTATTGTTTACACAGAGTTATTTTGCTTTGTGTGAAATTGATCTTTATCAATTTTAAAACCCGGTTTCTATATAACTTACCTGCTATAAAGATTTACGTTTCTGTTATCATCTCACCTCGTGCTCTCTTTCTTCTCACGCAATAAAAAATAAACTCGAAAATCGTACGTAAACGAATCGTATATGTATCGGTCACAAGTTTTAGTATTTAATTTTAGTATTTAGCGTACCGTGTTAAAATGAATAACATTTTTATTTTGCGATAATGTTTAGGATACATGTGCGTTTTCTGCATTTTCTTCTGTTACTTCAACTGCATTTTGCACCAATCACCGGCGCTTGCTGCGCAGAATTCCACATCCCACAATGCAACGCGTTCAACTCGTTTTTTACGCGTTAATTGATAAGGATGGCAGTAGAAAATGTGACTCTTTTATTTCCAAACTGTGACATGACAGCTATTTAACAATGTAGGGATCGTTTTTGGTCTGTAATGCGTTTTGTTTCAAATAGGCCTACTATTTTTAGGGTTTAGTATTAAGGACTCTAGCCGAGCCATTAACTCATCTACTTTTGTTTTGTTTTATTGTGTTAATCTTTTGTGTTGAAGTTCACATCGTTACAAAAGAATTTCAAAAACATTGACGATAATGTACATTTTGAAGCCCCGTCTTTATATCACTAACCTACTATTCTCCAAACTGTTGTGATGTACATATGAACTCAGAAAGCTTTCTGTCCGTGCACAATATGCACATGGAGTGTATGATGCTTGTGTGGATTTGCATTTGAAACGCTTCTCTTCCACACAAAGGCCTTGCAGCTGCCTCGCAGCAATCTGCAATTGAATGCAGCCGTCCCCCCAACAAATGCCAGAAAAAAAGGTGTGTGCACCGAAAATGTTTTTGAGGTTGATGGTTCATCCAGGTCGTGTCAGTTTGTCAGGCTGTACTGTAACCGACAGGACTGCTGAGTGACACTTACAATGTGTTTGTTTTTTCAGTCATGTAAAACAATGAGCAAAGGGTACAGACCATACAATGGCATTTCGATGGCTCTTTTGCATACGTTTTGCCGTTTGTGCTTGCACAGGCGTTTGTGTTGCAGATGCATGTGCTGTGGGCAGCGTGCAGGCGGCTTGTTATGATATTCAGCTGTTGCTGCATGTGTGTATATGAATGTGGGTTTGATGAGAAGTTTCATTTTGTTTCATTTCCTGCTGTGTGTCTCGGAGCGGAACCCTAATGTAAGAACAGTCTTTTAAAGGACACCCGCTGAACCATATACCATTGTTTTTGGTTTGTGTTCTGTATTTGTAAAGCTCTTTCTGTGTAATGTTGTAGTACATAGTATATTTAACTACGAATTGGCTTTCTTAAAGGGATAGTTCACCCCCAAAATTAAACAATTCTGTCATTATTTACTCACCCTCAGGTTGTTTCAAACCTGTATAAATGTCTTTGTTCTGTTAAACACAAAGAAAGATATTTTGAAGAATGTTAGATATTTTCAGTTCTGGGACATCATTGACTACTTCGAACATCTTTCTCTGTGTTCATCAGAACAAACGTTATATGAAATTACATGAGGGTGAGTAAATGATAACTGAATTTTCATTTTTGGTTGAGAAATTTATTTTGGACATTAGTGTGATTTCTTATTGGTTGCGTGCCAAGGTAATATATTTAAATATTACGCTTTAGCTTAAATCACGCATTAACCTTTCTCAAACATTTGACTGACAGTTTCAGCCGAGTGGATGATAAATGAAAGAAAAATAAAAAAAAATCACACATTTGACAAATTTTTTTTTTTTCTTTTCGGTGCATGCACAGCATTTATACACCTCATTTCTTTTTGCTTGAATCAGTTAACACAACCTGTTAACCCAATTTGTATTGTCCCGTTGGGAAATCATTTACAGGAATAGCAATTGCTTCTGAAAACGTGAAGTCTAGTTTCTGTTCCATTATCACCTCTGTCTGTTTTTGTGTGTGAACTGTCCTTTGACCGAGCAGATACAAGCTCATCACTTTCCATTGACACCCACCCAAACCGACTTCCTCTCTATCACTGCAGTGTCGTCATGTCAGTGGCTATTACCTACACAATCACTTACATCCACTCTGTGTCTTCTCAACAGCACGATCAGCCAGTCGACAGCCAATCTCATTGGACGATCTTCCCGAAAAGTACCTGATGGGACAGTGGCCTCGAGAGCCGTACCATCCCCGGCCCTCCTCCATGAGTGATAAAGCCACACAGGTGAGACGATGTTAAACTGTGTGAATTATTGCGTTATATTACAAATATCAAAGAAAACGAACATGTGATGCTTTCCTGAACCGTTATTGCAAAATAACTTTGACTGACTGGTGTCAGAGAGGAGTGTCTATGAAGTCAGTTCAAGTTCA
The DNA here is from genome assembly GCA_008369825.1 of Triplophysa tibetana. Lineage (NCBI taxonomy): Eukaryota > Metazoa > Chordata > Actinopteri > Cypriniformes > Nemacheilidae > Triplophysa > Triplophysa tibetana. The sequence goes on from CM017916.1 coordinate 3,116,510, forward strand.
CACATTCACAGATGTCTTAGAAGAGAAACCATGAGTGTCATTGATCATCACATGATCTATGAACTAGAAAGTCTCTAATGTCTGTTATACTATCACAAATTGCAGTATAACAAATTTCCTTTCATGAAATGTTTTGCTTGAAAAGTGGCATGTTATCTTTCTTGATTTAAAAAAAATTAATTGTGTACAGCAACATTTACACATTTTTAAATGTGTGGCCACAGCCCATTTTACTTCTGTATTACCGAGTAAAGAGGATGTGAGACAAGATGTTGGAATGTACTTTTATGCATCGGGACACAATTAGTTTATGAAAATTTAGAAAGAAATTAGAAATAGAGCTTGGTAACATCAGCTGAAGAAAAGTCACGTTGGATGCAACCTTAATGCAAAGTTTTTTAAAGGTTTACAAAGAGTTGAATGCCTGAATTAACAGCAGACGAGGAGATCAAGAATGTGAACTGAGAAAGTTAATGGTGTAAGTCCATGCTTACTAAGTAAATTAATCTGGATTTGGGAAAATTTGATGAGAAATGTTAGAGTTCATATTGAGATCTTCAATATATTGACGGTTGATTGGATGCTTGGCAGATCTGAGCTTTTTGACAGCTCTTCTGAAACACAAAGGCGGTTGTGAGATTTCTGTAGAAATATCTGAGATCGGGAGGACTTGAATTAAGTGAATGAAATTTAGTGGCATCAAGTGGTGAGGTTGCTTATTGCACCCAATGGCTCACTCCACCTCTCCCTTTCAAAGCACTACGGTGGCTGACACAGGATAAAGATGTTGTCACGTTTTCGCTTCTTAACGTATTTACAAAACACGGTGTATAGAGCAGTTTGTCCGTTTAGGGCAACTGTAGAAACAACATGGCTGATTCCATGTAAGGGCGCAGAGTATGTAGATAGAAATATCTTGTTGATTCTAAGGTAAAAACAACATAGTTTCATTATGTAAATCCTTTAATCATCTCTGAAAACATAGTTATGTAGATTATATTGCATTTCTGTTAATATACCCTCCAAAAAGTCACACACTGGACACTTAAGTAGGGGTTTCCACAATCTCATTGATGGGAGAAATAACCAATTTTTCTTTTGGGATATTCAACCAGGGGTTTACTTATTCATTTTTGGCTAAAATAATCATTTGTTTGTGCTGAGGCTTATAGTCACAACAGCATTATGAAGTCTTGACTGCTCTGCAGTTTGGCTTTGCCGAGACCTCCGGTCCCCCTAAAACAAAACACTCACAAAAGCCCAATGCTTCACGGCGGTCTGCAGCCATACAAAGTTTTTTTCTGGTCTTGTGTGCAGTGAATTCTTTCTGGAGGTGCAGCAGTTTGCACCTGTCGTCCTGTGTGTGTGTGTGTAGGTGTGTGTATGTTGGTGTGTGTGTACACAGTACCTAAGGGTTGAGAACCCACATGGCTGTGTATCTCCTCACCACCTGGCGCTCTCCGACCGTTCTTTGTGTGCCTGCGCTGAGCTGCCTGCAGCGACCTCCATACATATGCTAATGTACCAACCGGCTCGCGGAGGCCTCGTCATCCCCGAGCGCAGAGAATGTCAAAATAATCCTGTTCCTCTCGACATCTCTTTCTGTGTCACACCACAGGACGGGGCTCTGCGGCCCTTTGTCGACAGTCGCAGCTTTTGTCATGGTTTAACATTATAAATGAATAAATGATTTGTGTTTTAAGAGTCTCGAAGAGAACATTAATTTAAGATTGACCCTAGGTTATTCTTTTAAAGGGGTCATATGGCACGAATATGTGTTTTTCTGTGTCTTTGGTGTGTTATAAATTGCCCATACGTGTATTACACACTTAAAATTGCAAAAATCAAATGATGCGAATATGGGAAGAAAAGATGCATTTTATCCAGAAGCGAATGCTCATCTGGATCTGCCTGAAACGCCTTGTGTAACCACACCCCCACAAATCTACGTCAGTTTGTGGTATGATTTGACCAAGACCACCCAAATGTATACGCAAGTAAGGTGGGTGTACCTGTCAGTACAATTGTTTTGGAACCTAATGTTCCAAATATGGTAAGAGGCGTGACATTTCCCGGACCAATCACTACACACTGGTTCACTGGCCAATCATAGCACACCTCGCTTTTCAGACTCTTGAGCTTTGTAAGAGGCGGGGAAAAGAGGAGATACAAACATGGACAGTATGTGGAAAATATTGCGTTTTTCAACCTTAAATCGCGTATACTTACTGCATTGCAATCTAAAACAAACAATAATATTCTTTTCAGCCTTGTCATACGATCCCTTTAAAACTTCATGATCTAATCGTTGCAACTTCGCATCCAAGAAGGAAGATTGTATTGCCCCGAGGTTTCATAGCTCCTGAAATGTGTTTTTCGTTGTGTAACATTTTCTTGTAAAATTGCTTGAAGCAGCAGTCTGTAGGATTGGCCTCTTTGTCGCCATCTCAGTTTGTAATCGCTACTGCAGGTGATGTGCGCAGGTATTTCTTTACGCGAGTTGTGATTCGGCACTGTCCAACTGCGCGGATGAGTTTGATGTTGTGAGTCGTGGCCTGTGACAGTGCAGAGGTGAGAATCTTCACTTTACACAAGTAGCGCATAATAAACACCGATAACATGGCAGATGAAATAACACGAAACAAAAAAGAACATCAATAGACCCAAATAGCGCAATTGGACGCTGTGTTGAAGTGTTTCGATATTATTTCGGGTGGTGGGTCATTTCCAAACCTGCCGTTTTGGCCGGGATTGTCCAGTTTTGTTATTACTCATGGAAACTACCGTAACGTGAACCGGACAGAAGGTCCCCGAACGCGTGTCTCAAATGCTGATAGGCACGGTCATGAATCGTTATACACAATACAACTATATATACTATATGCGAAGCCTTGCCGTCGTATCTGGTATATAATCACAGGCTTCACTTGTCGGTGCTAATTCACGCCACATGAAATACATATGTGGGGAGGTCATTTCTAAATCACACAAGGTCCCCTGATAATACTGATCCTGTGCAAATAGGTCTTAAATTACATTTATCATAAATGCAGCTAACAAAGAGGAAGGAACAACCGATAAAACTGTACCTGTCTGTATTAAAACAACAAGTGCGCTAACGATTTTTGTGTTATATTGAAATATTGAAATGTCTTACCTGTTCAGAAGAAATAAAGCTATGTCTGCATCCTTTACAAACCATTATTACAAGCTTTCCGTGGTGAATCCAGCAAGGGTCATGACACAGTATTAATCACCGTTCTTTCATTTACTTGCTCAATAATTGGTTTTAGCTCATTTTTACTCAAAGAATTTACAGCCACTTTAAGAAAAATACAAATGAATAAAAAAATTGACAATTGTTGAAATATAGGAAGAGTGTGGATGTGTAAAATGAATGTAGATTTTAGGGACGAAATAATCTGGATTAGAGTGAATTTAAGGAGAAAAGTTTGAGTTCATATTGAGATCTTAAATAATATTGATTTTGGATTGCAGACTTGACAAATCTGAGCTCAGTTTGACACTTGGTGGACATCTCTAATGGAGACATGTATGAGATATAAGGTTGATATTATAAGGTTCTATTTGCTCTCAATTGAATATCATTGATATCTGGGGAAAATACACTATTTCTAAGAGATACTGTTAAACTACTTGAACATTTCTTCATTTTATGGATTCTTTCTTTTATGTTAATTTAATTCTGCTTTGCAAACAGCTTCCATACAATGAAAAAGTTTCTACATTGGACGTGTGCTTACTAAAACAGGCTTTAATTCAGTTAGGATGTAACCGAAGAAGGGAGCAGACTGTGTAGACAGCAGGCTATTGGAGAAGAGCCAACATCTCTCCAGATCAAAAAGAGCTTCAGTTAAACCTTAAAGGGACCCGCCATGACATTTAACTTCCTTGCACTTCGAGTTTATCTTCTAGCATACCATAAAATCAAAAAGTAAATAAAAACCTGGAAGTTCATGTTTTAACTCTACACGACGGTTTCTTTTGAAAAATGAAGAATGGGTGTCAGAAGAAAGACTGAAGTTCTTATTTTGGGTCATGATGTCCATCTTGTTTGGCTCTTTTTGTAGCTTGAGGTTAATCAAGTGTGTACGCCTACCCTTTCCAAAACTAAGTATATTTATAAAAAAAAAACGAATTCTGCATAAGCGTGTTTAACGTAGCAAGTACTAGTATAGTTGTAAGAGTAATATTTTAAGTGTACGTATTTAGTACTACATTATTTAGAACTAAATTAGCCTACTTTTTTGTTAAGAATAGTAGGTTAAGCTTTGAGTTCACAACTTTGATTTTTTGAGCAGATCAGTACAAGCAAGTATATTTTGGAGAAGTACACAGAAGTATTGTGTTTCTTATTTTTAGTTTAAAGAAGTATAGTACTAGCGCACTTAATAAACGGGTCAATTGAGCAAAAATTTTTTGCCAAATTTAGGGGTTTCGTTTATTTTGGGGGATAAGACTTAATATCTTACATAATTTTCCTTTTCAAATAAAAATATACTTTTTTTAAAACTTAGCATTTTTCTTGCTTCCCAGTAGAAATATTTAAGAATTTCATTTTTCACAACATATTTTATTGTATTTGTGATGTTGAAGGCATGTAGGATCAGTAGATGGCTGTTTTGGGAGGCAGTGAAAAACATTTTTGGAAATAAATGTAGACTTACTCTAGATGTCGATTCAAACAAATGTGATAAGTATGGAGGAACTGTATCGCAGAAAGTGGAAATTTACAGTTTTGTTCAAGAGCACTAATAGCCTTAAAACTGTTTGTGTATTTCACACATATGATGCCAATAATGTGTAAATCTTTGTCCAGTTCTGTGAATAGACTGTGTGCCTGCTGTCTGAGATTACCTCATGTTTTTGCTGTTCATTGCCATAAAAACAGAAACTTCTGCTTCCCAAACCCTGATCTGTAGCCAATGCTTTATGACACAATGTGTGCGTTTGTCTATATGATCTTACCCCCGTCTGATGTTTATTGTAGACGCCTGGCTTCTGGAGTGATGATGGAGAGATGAACATACACAAGCGCTCAGCATCATGGGACAGCGCTGACCATCTCATGGAGGTAATTTTACATATAAAAACACATGCGTATACACATACCGACTTGATATATACTTGATATATTTAACCTGTATGAAATACTGGCTGATTACGTTTAATGATTTGTGCATATAAAAATTGACTTAATGCTGGATAAGAATCACATTTATTTAGCTTATTTGGATTTACAAAGTCATCTTCAAAAAGCTCAAGTTGATGAAATCTATAATGTTAGATGAAGTCACCATTTATGCATTTATGTGGATGTTATTTTCTGTTGCAACTTAATGTAAACAAGCTATATGCTTTTTTCGTTTTGAAGGAATCAAACCGTCAACTATGATCAACTGACTTACAGGAACATAGATTATAAACAACACACGAGTAGTGTAGTGATATCTGGTAAAGTTCGGGTTTTGTGCTCCGTGTTCCTTCCTTCCTTCTGTTTCTGATGGTTAATTTGATTTGTAGATCACTAAACTCCGCCAGCAGCTTCAGCGCAGTTTGAAGGGAAGCCGCAGTGTGAATGAAAAAGAAGACGTAACATCCACACAGCCGACACAAACACAGGTGTGTAATTGTGTGTTTTTTCTTTTGCTTTACTTCTCTATGATCTGTTTTTAAATGAAAGCGTATTTATTTGTGTTTTTTCAGCCAAAGCATCTCTCAGCATCTTCATCTAATCCGGTCCTTTCACGGCCTCTCATATGTAGAATGCCAAGCAATAGTGACTGTATTAACCAAGAGTTAGAAAATGTGTTCGTCTGCGAAAATTGGGGGAGGAAGGAGGAGAAGGTACACACACACACACACACACACATACACATTCAATAGCCGTAGAGTTTTTATACTGTACAAACTAGTGATCAACCGATATTGAGTTTTTATAACCGATACAGATACCAATTATTTATCCGAATATGCAAAACCAATATTTATTCGCTTGTTATACGGTTTAAATTTATAAAGGAGCAGCAACACTGATATTAACAATAGGCAAAATAAGTGTAGAAAGTCTAATGAACGTAAAAGGCAGGAGAGAAATTGAATCATTCATTTTAAATAAAAGTTCTGGTGCTGTTTAATAGGTTGAAAAGATTGAATAATTCGCTGGATAATACTGGAATAAAACATTGTTAGAAGAGTAACAAACAAAACTCCGAATGCATTATTGGATTTCTCAACTATATGTTATGTCAGAATTGTTAATAATTTTTGTCAGCCTAGATTATGAAATGCCTGCTTGCACAATGGGGCCATCAGGTAAAAGTTTCTTGAACACAAAATTTAGTCAATCAGACGTTCATATAAAGGCAACACAAATCAGCAAATCATGTGTTTTAGGAAGCAGGAGACAACTGCAGTCATAACAGCGACAGAGTTGAACAGATCGCGTCTTTTAATTGAAAAAGCATAGAAAATATTGGTCTGTCTAACAAATATCAAGTCAAACGTGTGTCATATATCTATTTTTTTACTTATTTCCTAATGAATACAGTTTAACAAAGCCCTGTGATCACATAGGTGAGCAGAACTGAACATATTTGTAGGCATAAATTGGCATTTATGTAACACGTCTCATTTTTTCTGCAAAAATTACTGTAATGTTAAACAAAGTTGATTAATTATAGCAAAACAAGAAAGTTGCAAAAAACTTGCTGTACTGTTGTATGCAGACCCTGTGCTGCAAATGGCGATCCTGTACGCAATTCTCAAAACGGACACAAGTTGGCCGTGTTCATAGGTGAATCCGATATTAGAAAACTGATCCCAGATCATGGAAAAATGCTTAAATATGGGGGGAAATATCAGTGAAATGAAATATCGGTCGATCTCTAGTACTAACGGATATTCTAGGCACTTACCCGAAAACTAATTCTAACTTTCATAGGAAACTTTCTGCGTCTTAAATAAAGATCACAAGGACATTGGCATGTACTCATAAAATAATAATAAAAAATTTGTATTAATAATAATCCAAATTCAAATGTACAGTATCTACTAAGTAATATAGTTATTTTTGAAGATATGCAAGTGTATGTATATCTACTTTTTTATTTATTGAATGTCTTCAATTTTATTTCTGTACACATTTCACATTTTCACAATTTTGCATTGTTCCAAAAGAGGAAAACTATAAAACCTAAAAAATACATTGTGTTGCTTTTAATTCATAATGTGTACAATAGCGATACTAAATGTGAAAAAATGTTTATATTCACTGTGATATAAAGCAAGTGTGTTATTAGCTTTTATACATAATACACCTCGCCTAATATGTTAGATTGTTACCATTTTCATCCAAATGTTCTTTCGTACGTTAATGCTTTATGAGAAGACATTGTAACAAAAAATATCTTTATGTATCTTCAAACACCTTATCCTCTCAGATTTATGATTTTAGTAACACCACAGATTGTCTAAAAATGTCATTCTCCTTATGTTCTTCTGGTTCAGGCGTTGGAGGTAAGAGATGGTGGGCGTGCACCTGTTCCACCTCTGCATCACAGTGATGTTAACCCTCACGACACAGAGGCGCAGGTGTCCTGCAGTCCGTGCGGCTATTCTTCTCCATCTCTGGACACTGAGAAAGGTACAACTAAAGCACATACAAAATGTCACGCCACATGAATATAATTATCGTTTTTGCGCTTAAGAGACTTCATTTTGCTTTTCAGATTACACAAGAGATTCACCTTTCCCCCAACTCGCCTGCTCACCCAAACCCAACCACAGTTACACATTTAAACGTGAGCCTCCCGAAGGCTGCGAGAAAGTCAAAGTGTTTGAAGATATTGTGTAAGTACCTTCCTGTCCCTCTTGTAATGCGTGTGGTCTCATGAACATGTTTTCTGACATTTTCTGAAATCTGAAAATTTGGGCTGAATTGTGGTGTCCACAGCTGAAAATTCGGATTTGAAAAAGTAAAGAAAGTTTACAGAATATAACTGTTTACACAAAATGCAACATTTTTCTATGTTGCAATTAAAACGCATTGACAGTTAAAATACCATCGTTTTACCATCAAGGGATGCACATTTTTTCTGTGTCTTTTCATGAAATTCGGTCTAATAGGATTTTTTTCTATTTAGTACTTGTAGGACACAAGGCTTTCCCATCTTCTCCTGTCCAGACAGAAACAAGGTGAACTTCTCTCCAAGCGGTTCAGCGTTCTGTCCCGTCAAGATACTGTGTTCATCGTTTTTCCCAGCTGAACGCACCGCTCGGGCGGGTACTCTGGATCAACAGAACGCAGGACAAACATCCACCTTATTCACGGAGGCCACGGCACAAAACGGCTTCCATCCAGTGCCTTCTGAACACTGCAGTATTAGAAAGTGCCTGCTGCTTAGTTAGCCAATCAAATCTGATAAACTGGTATATGTAAGCTATCTGAAACAACCTAGAGAAGAGACTTGCTAGGGCATGTTTGAAAAGGGTTGTACAAAAATCTCCTGTGTACTTTGTAGCCGTTTCACACTGCACAAATCTTTACTTAACCGCTCCGCATCATTTAACAAACCTGGTTATGAAAGTTAGATTTAAGTACTGTCAAAGGTTTAGCATTAATACTGCTATCAATAGATCTTAAAGGCAAATAGCCAAAAATCTCACATGCCTTAAACACGTAACTCGGGGGTAAACCTGCAGAAGGGTTGGGTGATAGTGCCAAACCTTTTCAGCCTTATGATGATATCCAATACATTTCTTGATATTTATTTGAACTTGCTCAAACCTGCTGAAAACTGATTTATTTTTTCCTTTTTTTAATAAATCAGCTGAACGTCATTTCAACCAAACAGTCGTTATCAATTAGTAAAGGCAAATACTTTGTGAATGTTAAATACTTCATTCAGCCTTAACTTCAAATCCTGTGTACTGAACTGTGATTACAGCTCTGTGGGTTTTATGTGACATTGTTCTTTAACCATCAATGGTTCACTATACTGCTGGATCCTCACATTAAAGTGACCTTAAATGCATAATATTTGCATATATTTACATGTGCTTCCTGTGTTTTTATTACAAACTATCCCCACTTTGATTGACTTTTATAACACCTGTATACCTGAATACTGTAATAAATAAGGGCAACTTTTGAATTTAAGTTTTTACTTTCATTGCATTATCAATGAACTTAAAAACTTAACTCGAAAAGTTGCCCAAATTAAATTGAAAAATATAGTTGCATTTTTTTATAACCTTAATTTATAAGTTCGGTGAAATATAACTGAATGTTTTAAATGTTTAATATAATTTAAGTTCAAATAACTTCTAAAGGCAATTTGATTAAACTTAAAATTTAAGTTGAATTGGTCAAATTTTCTACATTGTAGTAAGCAGTGAATATTTGTAGACAGTCATGCTCTAATATATTAGATTCTCTTTTATTTTTACTTCGTTTCATGCCATTTAGTTACAGCATATTAATGCATAAAACATAGGTATTACATAACGCTTTAAAATAGTACAACATTTAACTCTGTAAATATAATCCAAAACAGCAATGATAAGAAGGCTGTTTGCTCCCATTGTACGTACTGTATTAGGTGTTCTGTGAATTAATTTTGTTTTAATACTATACCTTACCATTTTATTAAATAATGTTTATATGCAGGTTCAGAATAATTTTTGATTTTAGATTCTGAAAATTTGACAAATGAAACCTAACATAACTAGTAGTACATGGGACCCATATCCTCAGGCAAAATTTGGCAAATATGTAACACAAATAAGTGCATAATTCACTTTGACCAACCAGTAACCAACATTCCTAACACCAATCGAACAATAGAGCACAAAAGTATTCCAAAATAAATTAATTCATTTGCATTTTTTTCAGTTGTTTCGCCGGTTGAACTTTTTAACACAGACCTACAATAGGCTCCTAGTTAAGGGATGATATGTGATTTCAACTTACTTAAAAAAACAATTATTAAAGAGTCATAAATCATATTTGATGCTCTTAAGATAAAATAGGGAAATCCCATGATGCCATGCAAATGACAATTTGCATTGAGTCTTCCCACACTCCTAAACAGATTTATTTGTGTATTTAAATCTTTTGCAATAAACTAAGTACATTCAAATATATTGCATTTTACGACTTTTTATGTTATATTTGTGATTTCAATTCCCAAGAAAAGCACAAACTCATAAAAACGTATAGATTGAATTTACTGCTAATTGTTTTGGATAGAAGCCTCTGCCCATTGCAATCATGCAAATTGCAAAATGTTATAGTCAATAAAAGTTGTATATTGTAGCGTCATCTATGATTTGTCATTTGCAGTGACTCATGGGATAAAATTAGTCATCTCTTGGTTTGCAACTCTCATATTTCTTATGAGCAGTAACTTTCAGAATCAACACCACAGAAAAGAGTCTGTTTACTGTATGACTTCTCAATAGCTGCACTTCCAATTTCAGTCTGAATGAGTTAAGTTATCTGAGATGGATGAATTAATGAAATTAACCCCTGTCATATTTAAGGCTTTTGAAGTGCGGCATTAGTCCAAGTTGATGGCACTAAACTAGGATATAATGTCAAGTTTTATGTTTATAAACAACATTTGCGAAAACTATTCACCACATTTCATTCATGCTTAACCAAGGCTAAATATTTTAAATAAATAATGATAAAAATATGGATACTTGAAATATTACAGTATACAAAATCAACATATTATCATTCAGTTAATACACAAAAAGTTATAGCAACATGCCTCAATAATACTAGCAATGGATAGAGACATCAAATCAAGGCAGAGCAAATATCGTTGAAGTTTGGCAGCAATTTTGTTTTTCGTGAAATAGTTATGGTTCTTCTATAATATTAAAAAAGTTGTATCTGATACAAGTCTAATACTGGCATTTGTAGGTCTCCTACACATGTGTAGTTTTGTATATATGTCCCACAAAACCTGGACCACAAAACCTTGTGGATCAATTTGAATATAACATCTGAATAAATAGGCTTTGCATTGATGTATGGTTTGTTAGAATAGGACAAGATTTGGCCGAGATACAACGGCTTGAAGATCTGTAATCTGAGGGTGCAAAAAATCTGAATATCGAGAAAATCGTCTTTAAAGTCGTCCATCAGAGCAGGCCGTTGCTAAGAAGAAACAAGTTTGTTTTAATGCTCTCTATTGGTTTACCGCTGTAATGTTGTGGAGAGCAGATGAATCTGAAATTCTAAGCTTTACATAGATAACAAACTTGAGTGGGTAATTCCCAAAGAGCGAGCAGCAGCGAGTGAAGTTTGTAGGCGTGTTTCCGGCCATTTTTGTTTGCGATTTTGCTGCATCTACTCACAAAAATAAAATTTGATATATTTCCGATAGGAAATTTACTTAATATCTTCATGGAACATGAACTTTACTTAATATTGTATTGATTTTTGGCATAAAAGACAAATCGACCATTTTGACCCATAAAATGTATTGTTTGCTATTGCTATAAATGTTCCTGTGCTACGTTTGACTGGTTTTGTGGTCCATGTAACTGATGATTACGCATTAAGCAGCTCCCGTTCCTCGTCTGTTCGGCCAATCGCATCTGGGTTCGACAGCGGATCCAGATCGGCAAACAGGTTGAACCAAGCAGAGAGATCTTTTGAGCTTTGATCTGTAATTGTGATAGGATGCATATTCATATTTTAAACAAAACAAACATTTCTGTACATTTCTTTGACAGATACATGGAAATAATAAAAAACGTACAAGGCTGTAAATGTTTAATCAAACTTTGTTAAAGATTCTCTACTCAATTTTGCAATCATAAGTCACAGCATTAATATATATAATGAATGAAAATGATCAGGAGCTCATTTATTGGTAAGTACCTCTTGCTGTAGGTCTGGAAGAAATCTGGCCAGCTGTGTTTTCGGATGTATTCTGCGGAACGGCTGTTGGCCAACCTACATTACAAAACAATGAGATATTTTAATATGGACAACCAAGGGGTTCGGCCGACCAGAGTAATCTGTGTTTTATACTTTATACTGATAGTCTGGTTTGTGTAAATCAGACTAATGCAGACGTTTAGCTCACCTGAGACAGTGGACTGTAGATCATTCATGTCTTGATCGAGTAGTTTAGAAGGCAGAAAGAACGCTGATTCCTCCTCCGGCTGGACATCTGCTCTGTTATTACTGGCCGGCTCATTTTCACCAAACACCTCCTGCCACTCCTGTGAGAAACTCCCCTCCTCCAGAGAACTGCTGCCCAGAATCTCATTCAGAAGACTCAACATATCCTTCTCCTGACTGGAAGAGAAACACTCATCCTCTCCTGTACATACATACAATGTAAAGTTAGGTCTTCATAACTTAAACACAATGTCTGACAGTTTAGTTAATGTGTATTTCCAGTACAAAAACAAGATTCAAACTTGTAGTTTGTCACATACACAGTTAAACTTTATACATACAACCTGTTGTGAAATGTAATTCTGTTAATCTCTGTAGACACTGACAGTCCAAAAAAACGTGAAAAAAATGCATTCAAAAGAACTAAGGCTAAAATGTTAAATAAATAAAACATTAAACATGTGAAACTGAATTATCCAAAAGTGAATATAATTATATATATTTTTTTATAAAATTAGGGCTGTCAAACAATCAATCGAGTCCAGAATTAAAGTTTTTGTTGACATAATATGTCTGTGTACTGTGCATATTCATTTTGCATTCATAAAAACAAACACCATACATATGAACGCATTTATTTGTATATGTATAAATCATTTAAATTGTTGGTAAATAATTAAACATGTAAATATTTCCTAAATATGTTTACATGTATATGTATTTTTAGATACAAAATTAATAAGCACAGTACACAGATGTATATTATTTAAAGATTTAATTCTGAATGTGAATAATCGTGATTTATCGTTTGACAGCCCTAAAATATTCATTAAATAATTACAATATTATATGCTGTATCATAAATTGTAAAAAAAAAACTATTAAAACTGGTGTGACATTCCAAAAATGTTCCTGCAAGTGTAATAATTTTATTATTTTGACTCTAGACCCAGTTTAACATGGAGAGGGCCGGGGTTTATGACCTGTACTGCAGCCAGCCACAAGGGGGCGATCCATGAGCCCACAGCTTAACTTTTCAGGAAGTTTGAGGCACACCCGTGTTGTATCTATGTTCACGTAAGCGTTTTGTTTTACAAAGATGTTTAAAGTACATTTACCTGTTTGTGTATATGTCCTGCTGTGATTTTCTTCTTCGATTGAAATGAGCCTAAAATACACAAGACAGAAATAATCAAGTAGAGTTTTGATTGACAGGACTGAATAAAAGGAGAAGAGAACATCTCTTACATCTCATCTGTACTCGGTCTCGTCTCCTCATCTTCTGCCTTCGGCTTCATTTTCTTCTTCAGCTTTTTCTTTGTGCCCTGATCTGAGCCCTGAAGCATCAGAAGACAGATTAGCTGATTTGTTGAAATTAAAGGACAAGGGTCTAATTTTTGTACCACTTTAGGCAAGTAACAATTTTGTAAATCTGTTCGTTTAAGCTGATTAATATCATAATATTATCTCAATAAGCAAGCAAGTAAAAACAAACATTCAGTGCATTTTTTGGACATATCAATAGTACACATGTATACAGTAACTGCTCTAATTGGTCTGTCTGTCTATGCATCTGTCTGCCTTTATAACCTTTAATGCCTTAAAAACATTCTTCTTCACGCAGGACAAAACAACACCGTTCGTCTCGATAGCTGTTTCATGTCTAGTTTCATTTAAAGCCTCTCACCCCCAGTGTTGAAATGTCATGACAGCCTTTGAAGCTCTCGTGAATGGCAGCCATAGTGTGAGATGTCTTCTCCCAAAAATGTAACAATGTGGTCTGTAATACAGGCAAGAAAACACAGATGTTTATCTTAAATTGTGAGAAAGAAATGATAATTTATGCTACCGTTCATGATCTAATCAGAAAAAAACTCATTCAGGCTTATGTTTTCTACTTATACAGAACATTTACCATGTCTATAGCAAACGTATATATATATATCGAATGCATTTAAATTGCATATATACACTACAGTTCAAAGGTTAAGGGATCATGTTTGTCATGATCTAAAAAATCTTTGGATTTGAAAATGTATGAAAGATTGAGGATAAAACATATAATTGTAAATAGAAACATATTAATTGTATTACAAAAAATATTGAACTTTATGACTGTGACTGAACAATGAATATAAAAATGTGTGCTTAAAAAAAAAAATGTGTAAAAAACGCTGCATGATAAAAATGTCTCCAAATTCCAGACAAAGATATTTTTTTTATAAATGTTATTCTTGGCCATGACATAATTCCCACAGTTACATTTTGTAATTCCACAATATAATTGAGTTTACTATTATTCTAAAATGTGGATCAAAATATAAAATTAAGTGAGAATGTGAACTTTCGTGATGTTATTATAGATACTGTACTAAGGTAAAGAGGATGCAATGCAGATCCGAAGTACACCATGACATATAACTGCCAAACCACTGCATGTACCTGATAGGTTGTCAGGACGTGTGAGAGCAGATTGCAACGACTGGCTCCGAGCAGCTCGACCTTCTGACACACATCATTCTTCAGTTTGTCAAAACTTGTCTTGGTGTGACGCACCTGAGTTTGAACCTTACAAGTATGAAAAGACTGTAAGAAACTTCATATCAAAAGCAACAAGCAAAAAATATTTTCCAACAGACAGCTATATTTACAAATTACAAAAGCTTTTCTTGAACAGTCAATTGATCAGAATGTCGCCATGCAGTCTGATGTATTGTTTTCATGTTAAGGAAGGCAATAATGCCCCTGCTGGTCGATGTTGTTACTACACCCTTTACCCGCTAAAGGGATAGTTCAACCAAAATTAAAAAAAGATCCAATTAATGTAATTCCTTATCTGTTTGGTTTTCTTTCTTCTTCAGAACACAAAAGAAGACATTTTAAAGAAGGCTGGTGACCAAACAACATTGGCCCTCGTTGACTCCCATTGTATGAAGCAGAAACCACGGAGACATTTCTCAACATATCTTCTTTTGTGTTCCACAGATAAAAGTCATATACAGGTTTTCAACTTCATGAGGGTTAATAAAGTTGTTTTATATTTTTATGTAAACCATCCCTTTAAGATACACACCACTCAACTCGGCTCCGGAGGCTTTCTCTGTTTTTCAGAGTTTAGCTTCAAGCCTGATCAAACACACCTGAACAAGCACATAAAACTCTTCAGGATTATTTGACAATGACAGGCAGGTGTGTCAGATAAGGGCTGGAATCCCCCTTTTAATTTTTCACCCCATTGTGGTGGACATCACGTAACGCTCATTGCGAGACTTACAGTACCTTACGAAATTTCTCCATCTGCTTGTGTGTGTCAGGGTCCAGTTCCTGAGAGACGTCCTTCATCCAGAGCAGAGCTCCTCTGTACTCTGTCCGTGACTGCTCCATGCGGTTCACCGTCAGCCACGTGTCAGAGATCGCCCGGTAACGGAAGGTTTCCACCTCCTGGTACAGACGACTCAACGGAACCCGTAATGCCAGTCTGGAGAGCCAAATGTTTGTCAAAGGATTGTCATCTTCAGTAGAAGTTTATTTAGTTAATAGAAATTAGGTAGAACAATGTATATTGGGGTGCTGTTAGGCAACTTTTTTTTTTTTAATAATTCTGTTTAAACTAGTTTATAAAAAACTGCTTACATTAGTCTGCACATCAGAGAATAACTATGCATAAATGGTCAAAATTAAGTAATCATTTTTAATAATAAAAATTAATAAAGTTCTATCACGTTTCATGACGGCTTGTGCGATTGTGATTTAACCTCTTTAAAAAGTGGTTTCCGTGAAGAGAACAAACGGGGCATCGATGCTCCCTGGCTTAGCCGTACATTTTGGGGATTTTTAGGGAACGAACGTTTCTGACTTCTGAACAAGGGACACAGGGTATGATTTGAATGGGAACCATTTTTTTATTTCTGAATTGTGCACAACACTGAAATATAGAATAATATTCCATTCTGAAGAAAATGACATTTGTTTGTGTTTCCGGAGATCATACAGAAGGTTGGATGTACAGAACTGACCTTTGCTGTGAAGAGAAGCAGAGAGCTTTTCCAGTGGCCTGCATGATCTTTCCAGCTCTACTTTTGTCCTCAGAGCCTTGTGAGCGCAGGAACCGACCCAGTTCATTCTCCTCCTGTGATAAAACTAGACAAAATCCAAACCTTTACTTAACAACAGGCATTTTATGTTGAAACTAGATTCAAAACTCTTTAACGGTCAAGCCGTCTGTAAAGTCAACCACATGAATATTCATAAAATAATCTCAGGTTTACTTACATGTGATCCTTCTTTGATATTGTTCAATCACTTTCAGGAGCTCCATGCACGTTCGTTGTACCGAATGAAACACCTGATAGGATGATTTTAAACAAGATATATCTCATGAGCAGATATAAAATGATTTTTGTAGATTTATCTCTACTTTAAGATAATATTAGGAGACACTAGTGAGACTGGGGCTTTTGAGTAGCTAGACATTCTCACTTTACCGAACAAGATGAGCATATATCTTATATTTAGATAAATATTATAAACGCATACGCAAAGGTTTATTATTAAACGCTTAGGAGTATAAATTGACTTAAAGGAACAAAACATTTTGTCTATGAAGTCGCAGTTTGCTCAATTTAATATCACTGCTAGATAAGGATCATTTAATATACACCATATTTTATTTGTCTGTTTTTTCAAAAGGATAAACTGAACATTTCCACCTCAAGTTTAGCGTCCAGATCCGCGTCTGATGCAACAACATGTTCATCCTCCTTCTTTCCAGTGACTTTGATTAAAGTTTGCTTGGTTTTCCAGTATTTCTGCTGGAACTTGTTCACCACAGATGATTCTTGACTTGAGAGAAATTGATCAAAATGAGACGTACCACTGCGAAAACACAACAAAGCAATTATAAATGCCCGTTTCATTTGAACATAAACATGACTCAGCCTGTGCATTGAATAGTCTCCGTATACTCACTGGTTCCCTTTGTCCATGTTTTCTGTTCTCTGAAACAAATATAGAAAACAATAAATTATAGATAGATAGATAGATAGATAGATAGATAGATAGATAGATAGATAGATAGATAGATAGATAGATAGATAGATAGATAATAATTATATTTTCACTCAGTATTATATTAGTTTAGAGAAGATAATCGTCCATTATCAGACATGTATGATTACTGTAATAATGCAAAGAATAATTAACATGACACACAGGCCTGGTCATTATCTTTTGAACTATGATCAGGTGTCATAAGAGGATTCAGCAGATGTACAAACAATGATGTGCTTAGAGATGATAGCTCCTATGTGCATTTCTCCATGGGAAGAGATGCTCTTATTATCAAACATGTTTTATAATATCTGATAAAATATCAAATTAACCCTTCATGTAATTCCAACATCCGCATTTCATTCTGTGCCGGACCAAAACAAATACGTTTTCTCTCTCCTTTTAGTATATTCTATCACACATTCAGTATCGAAAGCTGTTTTTATAACTATACCATTCATTTTTATGTTTTGACTTACCTCGGAGATCTGAACTGCTGGCTGCAGCTGTTCAATACATCCTGTAATAAAAAAATAAAACCATTTACTGTATCACTGCGTGTTCTCAGCTGCGCATACTCACGCAGGGGGGGTGACGTCATCGAGCGCAGTGCTACCCGATGCTAAGGGAAAACAATCGAGTAGAATAGCATTTAGCATGAAACGGCGTGTAAACGTCGATGGGTTTAATAATAATTGAGGAGTTTTAGCTGATCATTTATTAATGTTTATTCATCTCCTAACATCCGTTTAATATTCGGTACATTAGTACAGAGAGTTGCTAGATCCGTCAGGAGGCGTATTGTCCGGTGTTACATGTTACTTTTCTCAACGCTGGCCAGAGTGGACCAGTCATAGCCGTTTGCGATCATTGCCGGTGAATTAAAAAATACTTTTGGGGGTTGATTTTGGTGTCCATCTCAGGTACTAGATAGTTAAAATGAATACAATTAAACAATCAACACTTTAATGTATTAATATATGCAGAATACAAAAACAACTAAATTAGTGTCAATATGCAAAATTAGATTTTTTGGTGTCATCTATCGCCCCCTCGAGGCCCACAATTTACCCCAGAACATTATGAATCACCACACCTTACAATTCAAGATGACTTATATTTCATAATGTGTTATATATATGTACTAGATTACCTAGATTAACACAACAGGATAATTCCTAGTTTTAAAATGTTCATAGGAAAGCTTTTCAAAAACAGTAAATTAATCAATTTTGTGTTTCTTTAATGAAACGTATAATTTGCTTTTACATTAGTTTTAAAATAAAAAACACTGATTTTAGGTACTTTTAAATAAAAAATGTATTCAAGCTATGCATTTTATATAAATAAAATGCTCAGTTGAGTACGGTTAGTAAGAGAATCTAAGGTTTGTGTGTCAGTTTGTGACGTTTACTCCTTTAATGTCTTTGAACTACCATCATAGAGACTTTCTGACATAAAGGATTTGAGAAACATTAACACAAACGTGCATTCTATATTTATTTTCTTTATGCGATAAGTAATTGCCTAACAGCAGTGCATCTCCTTCAATACATTTATGGGCATTTTCATTAATTTACCAGAAAATATGACAAAATGCTGACACATGATCAAGACAACGCAAAACCAATTACAGGATCCTATTAAGTTTTATTCTGTCTGTCAGTTGAAATGACACATATTCACCAGCGCCTGCCACAAATGAGAATTCTAGTGAGTTGTGCATGGAAACAAGTTGCATATAGTACAAAGACTGATCATCACAATTAAAAAAGTTTGAAAATCATAAAATCACAATACAGTAGGCCTACTTAAATTGTTCTTCCAAAATACCCTTATTACAAAAAAGAATGGTCATGGAGCCAGCTACAAATCTCATAACACAATAGTTGACAGTAATATAATTTAAAATAAAGTATATATCCTAACATTCTCATGACTGAAGTTCATTTGTGTAGCACTTACAAATCTTTTTCTGGTTTGTTGCAGACAAATTGCATCACAAAACACTAACATGAATTGAAACACAATGTAAGACACAAACGTGGATGTCATGACATGAAGACCGGTAAACATTCTCCAGTTCAGCATGAAAACATGCCAAGCATCATTTTTGTTTCATGATGAGATGAAGCTCATCCAGTTGGGAAGTATGGAGATCCACTGTGGTAGTTGTAGTCCGGACAGACTTTCTGCACCAGTTTGTAGTCCAGGCTGTAGAAGTAAATATAGACGCAGATGACTTTAAACGGTTTGGAACAGAGCCATGACACGTGACTGTGTGTCTGGTCCTGATCGCAGCTCTGCGATGGGTCGAACCAGCATCGTGTGCTCCTCTGACTTTTCTCCATCCTCTCACGTTCCACTTTACAGTTAAACATTCTGGATTCCACCGAGCGCAGAACAGATTGTTGCGTGGTTACATTGAATTCCACCTCTTTGGTTGGAGGAACCAGAGCAACAGAGACGTTTCCTCCGCCGGTCGTGTTGTATTGGAAGTAAACGCTGAACGTCCCGTTCCCGTGATCCACGATCTTCCCTTTGATGAGCAGATTCAGACTCGCCGTCTTCACGGTACACTGGAAATCTCCCCAGCCAAACATTTTCTTAGCTTTTACGCTTTTCATGGTATGACGTCTGGTTAGCTTTGCAGGGGTCCAGATGTCCGGCTCGGGACATTGATGTAGGTTATCGGATGGGGTGGAAGCAGAACTGAGGACTTCCGAGTCAACACATAGATGCTTGCTTGTAGATTTTTGCTCCATAGTCACATGACTATTCTCTCTGGTATATCCAGCCTGAAAGAAACAAAACAAAACTCAATAATAAAAGTTAAAACTCTGAACAATATGACAATAACTGAGGACACTTTTGTGAAACGTTCCCTCCTTGAACCCAAGCAAAATGATCTGAAAGCAAATCTGTCTTACATGACAGCTATTTATGAAGCCATTCCTTTGATCAATAATCCAAATATTACATTTTGTTACAGTATATCACTCATCAAAGAGCCGTTCACATCCAACACCGGAGGTCAGCACAAGGTCAGTCCTGAAAAAGGTACGTAAGGAAAATCAAAGCGTGTCGGATGGGTGCCTGCAATGAATAATAGAATTCAGGCCATCAATATCGAGATCAAAAAGGCCTACAGGTGTAAGGGTAAGATGACTTACGCTGGGATAAAGAAACTGTCAAGGTAACGTTATGACGGCTTTCTGGTACTTTGTACACGTTTGAGGTTCTGCTGCTAAAGGAGTGGTTCACCCAAAGACAGACAGGCAGATTAATAACCCAAAAAACGGCCAATTTGCATCCCCCTGCAGCGACGAGCTAATGAGATAATTTACGATGGCATAAAAAACCTCTCTTGTTCTACTCATTTACATTTCAGAATTAAATTTTACGATACACAATACAGGAAGACACGCGGCTTTGCTGTCAGAACACTGTGAAACATAATTAACTTCATCTAGCGGCTGACAGGTTTCCAAAACAGCTCTGGGCAGGATTACGGCTATCTGAAGGCAGATGTACAGGAACCTGGTGTAATGGATCGTTCTCAACACTTCTGCATTATCATCACACTCCAGCTATGAATAAAATTAAGGTGTTCGAGGTCACATTCCAAAAGTGTCTTGAATAAAAGCATTAAAATGATGCAGTAAACTGGTTATAATGGAATTTCACATCAACCAAAGAGCTGTTTTAATGAATCTGTTTAGAAAGACGAATGGAAATGAATGAGTAATTTATTCATCAAGTAATGGATTTGTAAATGTGGATTTTAAAATCTCTTGAATCTTAAATGTAAATACGGCAAGAAAAACGTTCACCGAATCACAACTTGACAAAAGTCTGTAAATAAGTTCACATTGGAAACATGTTGGAAAGGTATATTTTATATGGAGATGCACCGATATATCGGTCAATAATCTTTATCGGTTGTTAAAAGCAAATTTTCACACTGTCGGTTATCTGCCGATAGTTTAAAAACATGCAAGGATCAGGTCCGTTATATCCTGTCAATCAAATGGGGACAGGAAAATGCTATGAATTTGTGCTCTGCGTATAGAGAATGTTAAGAAACATCACCAGTTTGATCTTCAGTACTAAAAGTCATTAAATGAGTTAATAACATAATAATAATTTTAGCAGTTTTTGTGTTTGCTTTTGTCGTTTTAATTTATTTGTTTAATTTTTATGTTGCTATATAAGATTCATTATTTTTCCTTTATTTTTCTTGTTTATTATTATAATTTTAGTTCTTTAAACTTGTTTTAGTTTATTTCTCATTTCTTTTTTAGTTTATTTAGGTCAATATATTTTACATTAGAAAAAATATATATAAGTTGATTTGGTCATAAAATGTATTTTTTTAAAAGAGCTATCCCTTTTAAGGTAAAGGATCTGTACATATTCGTTTCCTACAGTGCAGTCAGTCAAAAGAGGAATGAAAGTCAAGCACAAAGATGAAATCCCAACACACTGTAACTGAGCAGAAACATTCCCAGAGTGTGAGAGAGAATCTCCCTTTGAAACCCACTTCAACCTCAAGTTGAAAAAGAATCGATGATTGGATGAAGAACATCAGTAAATACAACAAGTAAGTCGTGATTTACTATTAATTCTATGAATTAAAGGTGATAACATAAACAGCATATCTGTATACAACAATCAGATAAACACTGTCAATACTGTCAATTGTCCAGCTGAAAAACAGAAACACCCAAAATCGAAACTTATGAAATCAACTCAATAGCTCTTTCACAGAATTCGTATATTGGATCTTTATCTCTAGGGGCCAGACACTTACAGTCACAATTTTATATTTATATAAAAAACCAATAATCCTTTTGAGGCTTGAGCACCGTTGCCTCATATTTTAATTAGAGACAAATCGATCCTCGGTCTGAGGTGTGAGCTAAACCTCATACAGCCTGAAGATTGGGAAGGGGAAATGGATAAGAAGAGGCAGACCTGGAGCGAAAGAGAGACAGACATCAACACCCAACACAATATCTGATTCTACAATAGTAGAATGTTGCATTATTGAAGGTGTCCAGTGAGAAGTCCTGGTTTTTGATGCTAAATAGGACATTTGGCTTCAGAATGAGTACAGCAGAACACCAAAACCTCAAGGCTTATTGATCATTAATGGATCTGAAACAAAAGGGCAAATCCTGACTTTTCTTGGCTGTTTTTTATTCTCTGTCCTAGTGTTTTTAAGACACAAAATAGTATAATGCCCTTTTTATTACACAAAACACTCTACTCCCACATTGCATTATAAAAATAACTACAGTAAACTATACTAAATTGTAGTATAATGTTGTATATTAAACCAACAAAGCATAACAAGTATTCAGTATTAATTGATAAACTGTAGTATCTGGGAATTTTATAAGTTTATTATAGTAAATAATATACATTAAAGAATTGTTATGGTACATTTTTGAATAAAATTCTTATAATTTCTTTTGAGTATTGCTGCACCAGACCTGAATTAACCAATTTATATTATTCAAGCATTAAACCTACTGTATGTGCTTCACAGAAGCCTCATACGATCATAACTGACATTTCGTAATTATTTATAGCACTTTTTATTACATTTTTGAGTATAAACTACATCCAATATGATTCTAAGAATAAAAAAGTCACGTTTTTCGTATTAATAATGTTGTCCAAGAGTGCAACTTCACTTATCAATGACTTTATTAATGACTGTAGATCTTATTTCAAGATCCCATAGAACTGGATCCAAATGACGATTATAAATTCCCATAAGAATCCAGTCAACGTTCCTTTGGGAATCTGTCGCTGTCCGCGGTGCTGAAATCTCAAACATATCACGCGCAACTTCAGAACGAGTCTCGCGCCAAAGACATGTGTTCTAACCAGGGGCGTAGTTTGTGGGGGGGATGGGGGGGAGGTAACCCCCCCAATATTCAAATCCATCAGTTACAACCCCTCCAATATTTCAACATGAAAATCACAGTAGATCAAATGAAAAATAAGTAGAATTACTTTTTTTGTGATGATAATTGTGTTCCTAATCAAATGAGTTTGTCATAATAAATTAGACAAAAAATACTCCCCCTCCATTGAACCGATTGGTAACGTCCAACCAAAGATTCGCACTTTCACCAAAACAACGCGAGTGGTGTTTGAATGGGAGAGCACGCGGGTAATTTAACGTACGCGCAAAATGAAGAGAAGCGCTGCACAGCGGACTATATTTAACTGCTGGTCCGAGAGGGATGCCAAACAAAATAAAGCATGTACTGAGAATGAGGTATGAGAATATTGTGTAATAATAGCTAAGTACACACGATATATGTTAGCTAGCTAATCCATTGCAATGTATTTAGCTATAACTATCAGTATAACAAGTTACCAAAGCAGCCATCTGTTTTGTTAGTTCATTTTTCAATAGTTTCTGTAATTATCAATGACAAAAGTATTCACATTGATTTTTGTTTTCTTCCTAAAATAATCTGACTTTCGAACGAATTGGATGAATGAATAATTTAAGTGTCTCACTCATTAAAACAGTGAATCGCTGCCGCCTACTGGCGCTTTCAATGCTTAATTTCTTTCTTTTTATATCTCTTCTATGTTAGAATTTTATGAATGAGGATTATACACGAATTTCATAACGTTATGAGGTGTATAATCTCTTAACAAGTTTTTTTTAACAGATTTGAGGTAAATATAGCAGCAGGGTAGAAAAGTCAAATTTTCCAATAACAATACACATTAAAAAATAAAAATAAAATAACAGGCAGCATACAACCCCAGATAGCACATACGTCTGCAAGATGTCTGTTAAAGATCACTTCATCTGGAAAGCATCTGCTGTTTACTAACATCTGATAGACATCTATAAGATGTCAGTTTAACATACATTCTAAATCATTACATCTTAAAGACAGCTTCTAACAGGAAACGTCCTATAGACGTATTGCAGATGAGCAAACACTCTAAAAAATACGTCTTCAAGATGTAAACACACACATCAAATAGACGTCTCCGTGATGTTCGTGTGCTATCTGGGACGTTCAACCCCCCCAATGTTCAAACCAAATCTACGCCCTTGGTTCTAACATCAACCAGTCATAAAAATGCACAATACAAATATACTTACCCCATAAATGGAGACGAGCATCGTAAGAAATGTCCAACTCCGTGAAATCCTCATCATCCAGCAGATTTGTTACTCTAACTTTTCTAACACAAATCTCACTGCCTTTCCGTTGAAATCTCACTTGTTTTCGCTTGGAAACTTCATCGAGGAGGAGGATTTGTTCGTGGAGGATGGCTCCTGTCTGAAGAGCTTTTCTGCCACATGGTCATCGAGTCTCATCTAACACTGACAGATGCTCACGGGCGAGAGGACGAATTTAGAGCGAGCCGATCCAGCTCTACCATTACACTTTATAATAACTTTCATTATTAGTGTCGTTCCCACTGCGCGCCACATTTTCATCTCCCAGTCATCGATGTCTTAATATTCCGGATAAAATTTCACATCTGTGTCTTCATATCATTTGAATCCAGTACATTCTGTGCTCATCAAAAAATATAAAATAAGAAAATCAAGTTATGGTGATATTTTCATGTAAACCAACTAATCTTCTTCTCTAGTAACGGGTGACTTTAGCTCTATATTTCTAAATGTTCAGCCATTGGATAGAAAAAGATGAAGGTTAGGTGTCTGAATTTAATCAGAGCATAAACATCTGACATGCCCCTTTTATAATGAAACTTCCTTAATTTACAAAAAGGCATGTTCATTTTCTTCAAGTTCAAAAGTCATGAATAGGCAGTTTAGTTAAACAATGTTAAATTGTGTATTTGTAAAAGGCACTCATATACCATCTTGAGTTAGAAACGAAAGAACACAGGAAAGGGAAAGACAAAAATGATAAACGTTTACACTGCTTTTGACCAGGAAGAAAACAGTGTTTCAATAAAATACCATTATGAACTATTTGCTTTTACCATTAAAACTATTTGGAAATTAATTTTTGTAGTGCGTTTGGGTCATTATTCCAATGGGATTTAAAAGTGTTTTATTGGCCAGCCAACATTGTAGAATCCATCACGCGAATGAAACCCAATAAAATTACCATTATAGCCATTTAATACATTACATTTCTGTGATGGTTTCAATTGATCAGGGATGTATTGTTTTCGATGATAAATAATAATGAATAAATATGAATACGTTGCAATCCAAGCACTGAAAACAAAAAGTTTGGTCTTTAGAGTAATTCCACCTACCTATATACCAGAAGGGCAAACAAAAAAATATATCCTTATTACATCATAATACACCAGTATTTATTATCTGAAGGTCATCAAAACATAAACAAGCTGTACAAGAGACCTTAAAACTTGACCTCTGACCATAATCAAACAAAACCAGTGCAATTTGCAATAGATATATACACTAAACGTTTCTGTGCGCTATATAAAAATCATATATGAATAAATGAATCATCTTTTACAAACAAAACTTTATCAACTGAATAAAATGAGGCTATAATGACACATCTTTTATATCACTGGAGCATCTTAATGGACGCTGTCAGTGGGATTCATAAAACATCTTGAGCATAAACAAAAAATGACATTGCTTTTATCAGTAAAATGTCTTATTTAATGTAAATTCGATAAATGCCATTTTCTAATGTTGAATACACAATGTATTTATTTTTACATTTATTTTCTAACTTTTTAGGGAATAAACAGCATTGTATAATACATTTAAAATACTTTGGATATACAAATTGAATACTGTTTAATTATCCTCTGAGAAATAATTTCAAGTCCACGTACAGGAGTGATTCACGTACGTTTCATCCTTGTGTAATATCTACAAATCAGGTTAGACAAAGTGCTACAAATGTACAGTGGCCCTTAAACATATTTCAATACTTCATTTATTGATTTTATTGTATTAGATACACCAAGTGCCACTTCTTTGACAGATAGATTTCACAAACACACGCTTTATGAAGAACATTTCAAACAAAATAGTTTTTTGTAAATCATAAAACAAAAGAACAAAAAAGTTTAGTTAATTGCTTATATATTTTGTTTAGATATCAAATTTTATTCGACTTGTTATTTAAGCTTTTAAATACATTTTAGGGGCACTGTATTTTGCATGACCGTTGTCAGGTGAGGATTTGGCAACCGTAAGTCACAATACTCAGACACCTTTCATATTTCTTGATCAATAATAAGGCAGAAACTTGTCTTGACACAGTATATATCCCCCCAGCAAACATTACAATATCGTCACGCATTAACCCCACATCAACCAATTATATATAGAAATGCATAAATGGAAAACTTTAAACAACAACATAAAATATCTTTAACGTCTGTTGGGTATCAGACGCATACAATGCACAAAGGAGTAAAAACAGAACGTGTCCCATTCGGAGATTTATTGTACACTTCCTCATCATCTTGGTTCAGTTACTGTACAAGTGTTTTTTCTTGAAGAATCGCTGCTTAAGACATCGTTCAATGGCAATTGTCAACTGTGCTGCACTAACATAGTGCGGAATAACCCTGGTATCAGAGCCGAGCTTCCAGGAAAACTGGATTAGTCTTGAAGCATCCACCTTCCATAGAAAGGCTGCATTCCAAACGTTTTGTGAGCAAATGTAAGTGATAATTAAGAATTCGTCCACGTGTTGTAAGTTTTGGCATTGTTTATTCCTTCTCCAAAAAGTCCTAAATACAGAAAAACCTCTCAGCTGGGAAGCACAAGTCGGAAGAAATTTGTGCCGATAAGATCTTAAAGAGACATCTGACCATTCGTAGCAGACTGACCGAAGTTGCATAATCAAAGAATACGTGTTATGAATTAAGCATGAAGCGAAGGCGCGATCTCACAGCGTGTGGCGATTGTAAAGGCTCTTCCAGAATGACAATGTGAAGCAGAAACAAGCAGAAGGCGTTTTTTATTAACTTCTGTTACCCATAAATGTTTCCTCTTGTACGCAATGAGCATCAGCCTGATCCAGTTCTGATCTGAAGGACTGAGTTTATCTCACCAAACCTGAACAACAGGTTGATTTTATGAATTAAGTTATTGTTTATGGTAATTTAATTAAACATAATGATAGTAGGTTTTACTATGATCTAATTGAAATTACATAATAACATCAACAATAGGAATTTTTGCTAGATAATATGTGTGTAATAATTTCACAATGTGATTTATCTCATGTTGATTTTGTGAGATTCACCCGTCTTCAGAAGGTGGATGATGTTTTTGTGGTGTTAGTTCTTCAGGTTGAGCTACATGTCCGCATCGCCGTCATACGCCAGGGTCAGAGGTTTCAGTCTGTTATTGTTTTGTCTTCGCTGAGGTTTCTTTGGCTTTTTGCTGAAAGCAAAAATATATATTTTAGAAGTTGACATTATAGAGAGGACCTGATAAATAGCTAAATATGAAGTGTACTCTTGAGGGCAAAATTAGTTTATGTACATTGAGCCTTTATACTATTGCTAGTGCATAACGTACATAAAGTTTGAAGCACAAACTTAATGAACCTATGAATATAAAAGTCTGATTAATAATGTATGGAAAATGATTCTTACAGACAGTATTGATAATATGTCTTTTGGAAGAATTTCAATAACATAATAACTGTATTTAAATTACCAAATGATATTGGAATATATTCTATATTATTCAAAACAAAGCATTTATGATTATACATAATCCTACATATTTTTTTCTGTACTTCATTTTTTCTTTCTCTACATTACTATTATTCCTACTACTATACTATATTTATTGCTGTCCTTTCATGTGTTTCTGTACAACTACTTTGCAACAATGCAAAACTGTAAAAAGCACCACATAGAAATAAACTTAAATTCCCGGTGTCACAGGCTAGTCCCAGACTAAAATACATTTTGGTGTTTTACCAGTAATGTTTTTCTTAATGCATAAGTGACCTAAATATCCCAATTCAACTAAAACATAGTCCGGTTTGAGCTAAACCTTGTGAAACCGGGCTAAAATCTATATGGCAGTTTAAGTCACAACTCTATATGCGGCTGTAACTCTCAGAACTTTTAAGTCTGTGCATGGCGGAAATATGGCGTGCAACTAATACAAATACAATATCATGAAATACAATATTAAAAAGATGACTGAGAGGACGAAAAATGGAATGATGGATGAAATCTGACAGGTGCCATGATAAATGCAGTAAACTAGTTCTGCGAGATAAAGCAGTCCGAGTTCAGAAACTTCATCAGATTGGCCTGATTTATAGAGTACCTCAGAGATGAAGTATTTTTGAATGCAAACCCCGGCAGCAAGTTGGCATTTTACCACTTCCGGTTCTATCGCCCCCAAAGTCTATTGCCATTTCCAAATTAGGCCCCTATCACCTATATAGTACTCTGCATCAGGTGTCTGCCATTTTTTAGTGTTTTCCAAATTCTAAGTGAACAACTCATTCCCTACATTCCTTCACTACTTCTTTCCCACAATGCACTCTGATTTTAGTGTACATCTGATCATCTGATAGTAGTATTAGTAATTCAGATGCAGCTTATGAGTTTTTTTATGTTTTTTTTGATAAATCGTCTGAAATACGATCTGCAGTTATACAAAACCTCTAAATATTTTCACATTTAAATCTATGACATAAAACGCACAAGTTAGAACCCGCCCGTGATCTTTTGAAGCTTTTTGTGTCGTAAAACCGGCCGTTGCTAAGAAGTTACTAAAAGTATCATCATTCTGCGGGGACATTAAACGCCATTACGCATATATATCTCACAATAATGCATGACCAGTGGCGATTTTAGGCACGGGCGAACCGGGCAGCCGCCCGGGGCGGCAAATTTTCACGACACGTGGGGGGCGGCAAAAGCACTTGAAAAAAAAAATAATCTGCGCCGCTAAGCGGGTTTGTATTATCTATTATATAACTGTCTTTGTGGGGAATTGGCAGAAGCTGTGTGAAAAGTGTAAAGGGGAGGGGCCGCGCACGCGATGGACAGTTCACCTCTCCCAAATAGAGCGGACAAGGAGGGGGGATCCACTTAGTGGGCTAAAGTCAGTCACACCTTGACTTTCTTGCAAATAAGGCACATTTCATTCATAATATTAAAGCACAGACCTTTAATTGCATGTTTTGTTTTTTTCTGAATTGTGTGTGTGAAATGGCTAATAAAAAAAGGAAATCCAAAACGATTATGTGGAGGTGAAGTGGTTTAGTCTTGACTTCTGGTCGTGAGTGACAGTGTTAAGGGATGGGAAATGTGTTGATTGTCGAGTGCCAGATAAACACAGTGACAGCGACGGAGAGAAACAGGTTAAAGCCGTCAGGTGCCCGATATAGGAAAAAAGGTATGCAACTCCGTTCTCTCTGTATGATTACGGTATCCATGTCATCAATCAAGTGCTAATATTAATTGGTGGTATAACGTTAACTCTTACGTTTGTTAGCCTTCTTGTTATGATGCTTGCTATGCTTTTACAACAATAATTCGGTCTTAACTCAACAAACACGAGATCTAATTTCACCATAAGATTGTGCTTT
Source organism: Triplophysa tibetana (assembly GCA_008369825.1). Classification (NCBI taxonomy): domain Eukaryota; kingdom Metazoa; phylum Chordata; class Actinopteri; order Cypriniformes; family Nemacheilidae; genus Triplophysa; species Triplophysa tibetana. The sequence goes on from CM017916.1 coordinate 3,146,315, forward strand.
GCAACAAAACTGTTACAAGTAAAGTTATTATTTATTTCCATCATTTGGATTAATGTTGGGTCCTGTAATTAGCCAACGGAATTTACATATGTGTAGAAGTTTTAAAGACGAACATTTGCTATAACTTTGTTGCTTGACAAAGAATATAATTCGAGGCAGTAACCAAGGAGCTAATTGTTCCTCCCTTAGATTAGATTATTATAGCGTCTAATGAGTCATGACAGACATTTGTCATGTAAGGGCATGTTTATTTAAATTTGCAATTCATAAGAGTTATACTGTAGCCTACGGTCTTTTTATGTCAATTTCAATTGCAATTCAATTGCAATTTCAGGGGCACTTCTAAAATATTTTGGAGCGTCCTCTGCCACTGGTCAGCCATCAGCCTCCTTGAACTTATCACTTTTATGCATGATAAGGATCTATCGGAGATCTACCCCAACTTTTCTCAGGATTGCACTTACTCTGCCAGTCACCGTGGCTCAACAGAGAGAAGCTTTTCAAAACTAAAGTTGATCAAGTCGTACCTGAGCTCAACCATGTCTCAGGAACGGCTCACTGGCCTTGCTATCATCAGTATCAATCACTCAATAGGGGGCAGATTTCGTATGATGACATTATTGATGATTTTGCATCAAGGAAGGCCAGAAAGGTCAGGTTTTAGTTTGTGTTTTCTGTTCTTAGTGCAATAGTGTAACAATTAGATTTGCTTTTGTGTGATTTGTGTGATGAAGGATTTGTGCTATTTAGAATATGTATTCTATATTTTATTTGTATATTATTCTTAATATTTTATATTATTGTTGTTCTCCGCTCATGTTACATCATCATTGTACATATGTTGCCACTTTTATGTATATAGAGTATATTTAAGTTCTGATAACTTATACTGTTTTGTGCAGGATTGTAATTTTAAAATGTTCTGTTGAAGGATTTGTGCAATTGAGAAATATAAGCTTGTCTTACACTTATATAGTTATGGAAAAACATGGCTGTTTGTGTAAAATTTAGTTTTTGTTTTTTTCTCGGATGGGTGGGTCAGGTGGGGGAGCACCCAGAGGGGATCTCGCCCGGAGAGTGATTCAATGTAGAACCGTCACTGTGCATGACGGACACAAATCGGTAAAATCGTTGTTGGGGATTCACTCACAGAGTAATTACTTACTCGGGGAACACGTTTTTAATAAAGTTGTAAAAAGTTGTCGAAGGCTTGGTGGTGGTGACGTTGTATGTCTATTTATAGCCTTTGTAAAAGCGATTGTATTTAGTTCTCAAAGTAATAGATGTTGTGTTGGGTTGTAAAGATAATCTTGATAGACGAAATGTGTAAACATCATAATGCTTTGTGAATCACAGATCTTATTTTTTGCGATCTTCATGAAAGGCTGTGGGAAAAATGCAGATGGTTCTGTTCGAGGGAACTTCAGGATTGGTCTACAAAAATACGTCATCTCTGAGGTACTCCATTTCATGAGACAGTCACTCTTATCCAAAACCTAGTGAGATAACTACATAGACAGCATCTTTAAGGCATCATGCTCTTAAAGGTTCATGTGTCCTGGACACCTCATTTTGCCAGATTTTATATACACATCACATGCAGACAGCTGACCAATCGAGAAAAACATTGATTATAAACAACAATACATTTCATTCAATACGAACAACTATTTATAATGTTTTTCTGTATACTCTTACATTTATTCTTGTTACCTCAGCATATAAGCAAGCTCTAAAAGCAACATATCTTAGGTGATGTGTATTTTTCAAATAGGAAGTTGCCTTTGAAGGCTGTTGCCTATGTAGGCATCTCACTAGGTGACAGTTTAAGAATAAAGCCACAGGCTGCATACCGGGCGGCTCATGCAGAGCTGAGACGGAACATAAGGCAGCGTGAGGCGGAGGCAACGGGGTTGTGATGGATGGAAATCAGGAGCCTTTAACTGGCTCTAACTCTCGACCTGACTGTTGGCACTCAGGACAGGTGTACGTCAGCTCGTGCGCATCCTGCCCCATCCACACCACAGTACCATTCGAATCGGGCGTCCCGAGTGACCGACGGATGGCACAATCCCTGCTGCTCGTAATGGATGAGGGAGACATGCGTGATGGGTTAAATTAAAACATGATCGAATGAATGCGTGGAACAAATGAAGAATGTAAAGGTGGCGATGAAGCGGATGGAAAGAGATGGTGTTCTTACCATGCGAGGTAAATCATGGACACTATAAAGACCAGGAGGACGAAAACACCTGCCGCCACACCATAAACCCACGTCTTCAGCTTACCGTCTGTATTATTAGACACAAATAAGATCTCTTTAACATCTTCGTTATTTGTCTTAAACATCAATGGTATTAAATGGGAGAGAAAGTGGAAACTTCTGCTTAGGTCTCATCTGCATCTCAGATATTTCTCTTGGGAAAAAGAGTCAGACATCTCACAAATGTCTCCATTGGAGTTTAAGACGAAATCCACAAAATGAGCTCAGATTTGTCAAATCTGCAGTCAAACGTCATTATTATTCAAGATCTCAATATGAACTCAAACATTTCTCATCAAATTTTCTCCGATTATTTGATCTCTACAATCTACAGTACATTCGCTTTAAATCTTAAACATATTTAAAATTCTGAAAGACATTCACCTGGTCCGAAGGGTTGAAGGTACCACGTGCGTCCGACGCGGCCCGGTTGTTCAGTGGTGGGAAGGGTGGGGTTAATGGCCCGGCTGGTCTTCACATCGCCCTTCTTGTCTCCTGCGGTGGGGATCTCGAGCACTGGGATTGGTGTACACTGCTCCAAAAGCCCCTCCGAAGTCAACACTTCAGTGAAGCCCTCCTCGCACACACACAAACCATCCTGCAGGGGGCAGCAAAGATACGCAAATAAATCCATGCTCTCCTCTCTCTCTCTCTCTCTCTCTCTCTCTCTCTCAGTGCTTGCTTTTAGTGCGTAGTATAGAAATATGCAAGCTGTTTAATACATTTGGATAAAAGTGCAAACGCCAAGTATACATATAATATAAATACATTATGCTAGCAGAGACCATTGAGTATGTAAAACTGTAAAAACACATCATAAACATTTTGTGGGCTTAGAATATAAATACGTTTTGGGGAATACATTTCACAGCAGGCATCTTTAAGGGATAATGCATTTCAGATAAACATTTAACCAAAGAAACATTCTACTGAAATCACTCATACCTTTAAAGGAAAGACTTATACATTAAACAGTTCAACTTAAATGACAGTTTCAGTTCCTTATAACGTAACCAGCCAGTTGTCTAGTCGGATTCACTCAGATGATATTAATAAATAAAAAAGTAGAGTGTATGACCTTGACATCCTGACCGGCTCCATTATGATAATTGCAATTACAGCCTAGCTCCCAGAATTAAGCAAATCCCACAATCCTCTTGTGTTTTACCTCTGAACACAATGACTGCGGCTTGTCACAAGGAGGATCACATGACTGATCTGAAGCCGGTGGCAGGGTCGGAGGACATCCACCTGTCATAAAAACGGCTGTGATCATTTCAAGTTTTTGGAAAGTTATTACTAGTGCATTGCATTGTGGGGCACAGTATTGCATGCAGTGTTTTTTTGTATTTCAATTGTAAAAAGCGATATAGAAATATCCTGCACACTATGGAAAACATAGTAGGTCGTTTGAGCATTCAAGTATTCAGAAAAAAAGCATAATATGAAACACTAAGACTGCGCCGTATTCACATGCTATCTGTACTAAATAGTTTTTCGAAATAAGAATTAGTATGTCCCAAATCATAGTATGCTGAAATTAGTATTCTTGAAGAACCCGATGGTCTACTGTTTTCTGTACAATTTGAAGTGAAGATCCGTGGATTATTCAATGACTACTCACCGCGAGTAGACAGAGTTTAGTGACAATTCGTAGCATTAATAAATTAAATAAGTGATGCTTCACTGAATTAATAAATCTAAGTGTACAGTAAACATTACATAAGAAATAATATGTGAAGAAATATTGAAAAGTAAAGGCAACATCAGCCACTCCGTTTTGTGTGGTATGTCCCACTACATACAGTACATTAAGGGCATAGTATAAGTAGAAAAATTGGGACCATCTTATGACAAATGTGCACTATAAAAGTAAAATGGTAGGTTGCTATTGTGCACAACCTCAATAAAAAAAGAACATGACTTATTATACAGTTTGTAGTAGAGCACCTGTTACGTTTATTCCATCTGAACGTTCACACCAGATGAGTTGAGAACTGCCCATCCATCTGTACTCCAAACACTCTCCATCTAGAAGAATTAACAGGATAAATATAAATACAATACACAGCAGCCCTTTGCTACTGAACAGCAAGCGATTACAGGTGACATAATTTCATGAATGTCAATGAACACAGAGGTAAATTTGAGATTTCAGAGAAAAGTTGAGCTGCTTAATAAAACGATTTGTAATGGTTAAATACACTGACTTAGACAAGTATGCTTTTAAGTGAAGGGGCTGTAGTTATTTAATACACAATACATTCTCCACAAATAATTATTATATTAATAGTGTAATGAACTGTACTTTACAGTAATGTCATTTCATTTAATTTAATATAATTTCATTTCATTTAACTTTGGGCCAGGCGTGTTTGTCCCATGAATATTTCATTATCAGAATTAAGGAAAAACCTTTAATACAACTTGGAAATAAATAAAATGTAGGAAATTATAATCTGTTTTATAATAAAACTTCAAAACTTAATTAAAAACATTCATTATTATATTATAATAATTAACATATTATTATAAAACAAGAGCATTATAGAATTTTCAAAAATGATGGCTAATGCAAGCTAGGTTAAAAAACATAGTACAAGTCTATGTTTCTTTAATTCATTTGCACAATAAGACACATATAAATGACAGCAATATAAAAAAAAGTTGTATTATAATAAAAAATCTGATTAAAGCTGCGTATGCTGTATATAAGTGTGTGAGAGTTTCTCACCACTGCAGGGACGGGACTGCCACTCCTGATCTGGACATTGAGCGATGTTTTCTGGTTCCTGAGCGACGACGGCACGTGACCGGACCTGCGATGCAGAATAATCCAAACGCTGTCCCTTCACGCACACGCTCTGACACGAGCCCCAGTCGGACCACTCCATCAGATAACAGTCACCTGAGAAACAAGAGCTGGTTTACTTGACACACCTCCAGCAGTAAATTACTAAAACAGAGTATTTAACTAATTAACTATCTTTCATGAGATGATAAAATCATATAATTAAAATAAAACAAAAGGGGGCTGTACACCGAATTCAGAAAGACTTGTTTTTAGCGACACCAGTGGCCATTAAGTGAACTGCAGCCGACAAAATAACACAAACACAAGGGCCAAATTAACTAATAGAATTGACAAAACAGAATTAAGTAACCAGAAGACAAAACACATCTAATTACCAGGGCAGGGTAAAGTGCAGGTCTCCTCCAGAACGATGTTTTTATCCCCATCGACAGCCTGTTCCAGTCCAGAACACAGATCCTCCTCTACAGTGCTGCTTTTCCCCTCGCTGGATCCATCAGATACAAAGCACGACAGGTTCCGGAAACGAAGGCCCACCCCGCACACCACCTCCTACAACACACGAACGCACAGCGAGGTCTGAAACGGCAGTAATAAACGCTTTCTAAATCCAGAGATCAAAAGGAGGATAGAAACAGGGGAAGATCAGAGAGAAGAGATGAGAGGATGAGGATGACAGCGAGAATGGAAAACAAGGCATTTGAGAAGCGAGGTGCGTCTGCTCCGGCGCAGGTAGTTAGCGAGTTCGGCTGATGGGCGCTTGAGTTATTTAGCTCTGTTGTGTGATGCGATTCAATAAACACGAAAGTGTTTTGAATTTCATAAGCCACCTCGAAGGTCGGCAGAAAATAGGACAGGCAAGAATGCACAACATTTCTGACAAAAACAGAAAATGACTATATCAGTTGAACTACAGGAACACGTCTAGCATACATCACAGAAGTAAGAAAGAGAGAAAGAGAGAGAGACCTCGACACGACACTCTGACCAGGGGCCGTACTGCCATCTGTAACAGGGCTGAACAGGACACGGCTTCCACTGCTCCATCTGGGACGGACACGGCCTGCCGTCTCCCTGAGATGCCTGGAGCACCGTCCGTCTGCGCCACATCTTCCCTAATATATATATATATATTGTATACTTTGAGATCATCATGAAGTAAAAATATTCGACAGTTCAAACATTATTTTTAAGTTTACATTACAATAATGAAAAGACAATGCAACAATTTGAATGCCATTTTATTCAATTTCAGATTTATTTTTTGAATTTAGTGTGAAATAAGGTTTTGTGGCATTCACCTATACACACACACTCACACATCTACACACAAGAATGTCTATACACATATCTCTGCACATCCAGACGCACATCTCTGCACACACCTCTACAAACACACACACGCGTATATTCACAAACATCTCTACATACAAAGACAGACCTCGGTACGCACACACACACACACACATACACTTTTTATACTGTCCAAACTCGATATTTTATCCCGTACCCCTAACCCAACCCCTTAACCCAGGGGTCTCCAATGTCGGTCCTGGAGGGCCACAGTCCTGCAGAGTTTAGCTCCAACTTGACTCAACACACCTGTTTGGAAGTTTCTAGTCTGCTTTGTGAGACCTTGATGAGATGTTCAGGGGTGTTTGATTAGGGTTGAAGCTAAACTTTGCAGGACACCGGCCCTCCAGGACTGACTTTGGACACCCCTGCCTTAACCTAAAGACTATAGAAAACATTTTGCAGTTTTAGATTAAAAAATATATATTGTGTACAATTTATAAGCTTTTTTGCCCATGGGGACGTCAATTTGGTCCCTACGGTGACTCGAGTCCCCACGTGTTGGTGTACATTCAGGTTTAGGTCCCCATAGGGATATAAAGACATGTCCACACACACAGACAAATCTCATTACACAAACGTCTCTATAGAGACCTATTCTGTTAACACCTCCATACTGGCAGACAGTGACAGCCGTGAGCGAATGTGAAATGAATGGCGGAAGCATGAGTATCAAGGCAACAGAGTTCATTGTGCACTTTAACTCAAAAGACATAGATCTCTGCTTAGCAAAACTTAATAGATTAATGCCAGCAGACTCCAAAGTTGAATATTCATTACAAAATTCCTGTTAATTTTTACCACTCCAGGCTTTTAAGCAGTCTCTGGAGTAGGACGATGAAAAGTTGATGAGGTAGTTGTAGATGTCAGGAAAGATATCCGTTTCTTTATTGATACATGTTAAAAGCATCGTAGGGATCTGTTATGTTTAACCTCTTTGTGGTCATTGGAAGGGATAGTCAACTGTGTCTAACTAACGTAATCGACCCTAGCTGTCCTTGTTTGTAGGTAGCCAGTATAACAGTTAGCTATATCACAGATCTTGCAGGTAAAACTTTCCTAAACAACTAAATCACCCTCCATTGAAGCCATCGATGGTGTTCAGATACAGCTGTAAAAGGAGAGTGCTGCTCTCACGTGTCTTGTTTTGGATTTGGCAGGAAAATGACAGAGAGGAAGAGATAGCGGCGACGTGTTGGTTAGAACGTTATATTGCAGTTAACCATTTAATCGTCTATGAGGGATTCGGGATCCTTAGGAATATGATACAACGATTTGCTCTTTGCTTTCCCGCGCCTGTTCTTGCACTCCGAGGCACAGGAACTCTCCATCATGTTAAAATAGTACGATTCGTCAAGTCCATACAGTCTAAATTACTGTTTGACTACTGTCAATACCAATGCTACAGCCGCTCTAGCGTTCTCCTGAAAGTCTGACAAAATGGTGGAGATCAGATTGCTTGACGTCAACCTCCGGAGCTCGATACACACAAATCTTTACACCAAATAGACACACACACACAGACTCTCATTTTTTAGTTTCCGTCTAAAGGCATGGCTGTCTCAGATAACCTGCAAGCTCATCCCCCAGGTTTAGCATAAAACTGCACAGAATACATCACCCCCTCTCTCTCTCTCTCTCTCTCTCTCTCTCATCATTGAAGTGTTCAGCAGTCAGGCTGTGAGTTTCTGTCTAATGCTGATTCTATCTCTAATCATACGGCAGAACTGTCTCAAAGTTTAGCATTTCATCTCAGTATTTCTCGTTATCTGTTCTCATACATCATTTCACTCTCCTCATGCACAGACAGTCTTTCAAGCAAGGACGACAATTTTCAACACAACGTACGTTTGCTGTACATACACAGAGCCAGACTTCTCATTATTGCACAAACACTGAACAGAACGGTCATGTTTTGTATTACCATCGAGGCCACAGGTCTGGGAGCAGTCCGTCCAGGCTGACCAATCAGAGAGCTGGCAGTTGACTGGACACTCCACCGTACAGGAGGCGTTCATCTGCCACTTCCTCTCCAAGCCCAGCTGTGAGTGAAAACAAGAAACTCTTCAGTCCTGTTGCAGTTTGAGACGACGTTGAGAACTGTTCTGAAACTCAGAGAGAGACGTGTGAGATATCTGGAGTCACTTTGTCAGACGGGAAGATCTTGGTAAACTCCTGCTGACTGAGACCGGCTGAAACTGGATTACAGGTTTAATATGCTGTGGAGCAAATTTTTCTCCGCGAACTCCAATTAAAGTGACCAGAGCTGTTTGGTATTGAATGATCTCTTGCCAGACTCCTATTAAGCCATAACTTAAAATGGCAAAAATATATTTTCATTCAGTTGGATCATTACAACATTCATTAGGTGCAAATAGAAATTCTGAAATTTCTATTTGAACTTCACAACCTTTGCTCACTTCCTTGAGCATCGTTATTGCTATTGCTTGATCTCAATTTAATTCAAAAGTATTTCCATAGCACACTTTAGCACTAGAAACATAAAAGTATAGAACACTATAGAAAATATTAGAATAAACACTAAAAGTAATAATTCACTATGTGCAATATAATATATCAATTATAAAAAATGAATAAAGATACATGGTATTATGCAAAATGTATTTTTCAATGTACATCAGGAATACTTACTTAGATAATAATTGTCTATATGACTGTGCCTGGTAAGTTATATTCAAGCGCAATTATATTTTTTTATTTATTTAAATGAAACACGAAATAACATGCAGTACTAGTCAAAAGTACAGATAATATTGACAATATTGTTTCTCATGATCTTGAAAATCTTAATCTGAAGGTTCAATGTTCGGTCAAAATGTATAAATGATTAATTTAATTTACACATTTAACAAAAGTACTTTAATTAACATAAAAAATTTAATTGATTACTTGGACAAATTTTTTTATAGAAAGTAGCAAAGAAGAGCCCAGCATAGATAGAATTTTCAGTCTTTTAAAAAGCTTCCTAGGTTAAGACCTCAAAAGCTAAATGAGTAAAAAGAACAATTTTGTACTTTGCAGACAAAGGGTGACAAGAAAATTCTAAAATAGACAGTAACAGAGTTAAATTTGTTTGCACGTGTTTAGTCACAAGTTCAACATAAATCCTAGTTACAATTGTGTTGTTTTAGGGTTTCTTACTACAACTCTTAAATGTGGGATAATCTAAATAAACAGCAAGTAAGTGTTTCCAAACCTTTGGTACTGTATACACAGAAAAAGGAAATGGGTTAAAAATATACAAATTAATATATGGTCACATTAGCAGGGTGTCAATAGTAATATAAAAATCCAAAGATCCCATAATAGCAACATAAAATATTTCAAGAAATATACACCCTCCCTAAATTTCTTCACAAGACCTAGCTCATTGATACTGCACTCTTAGCATGTGTTAATTTTAACAAATTGTTTGCGTTATGCTATTTAAGACTTGATGTGTTATTGCAACACGTTTTGTATTGATTTTGTGTGAAATAAATGAAAGGGACAACACAAGTTTTACTAAGAGTAACACAAAATGTGTTGTCCCAAGAAAGTCTCATGACAACAACACAGCAGAACAAGAGCAAATGAAGATTTTGTTTTCGAATACTGTCACAAATTTATTAACAATTCTCAGGTACTTAATACACAGCCTGACAAGCGGGTCTGTGAACGTAGCCGTAATGGCACTGGACCAGATGGCTGCTTGCCGGAGCTGGATTATCTTACCCTGTTGCAAGTCATGTCTATGGTGTATTATGTGTATCTGTTTTTCTTTCCACTTCCCTCATGTTTGCTGTATTTTTCTTCTTAAATCCATTTCGTTACACTATACTTGTTATATGTGTAATGAGAAAAAATTTAATCCAAACTAATGAACAAACCTTTTGACAGTACTTGAGGTCTACGGATTTGCCGTCACTTCTAACGCAATCGAGCATCCTTGTCTTCAGACCCACTCCACACACAGCGTTGGCACTTAACTGGCATGTGCTCCAGTCTAACAAAACACACACACACACAGATATTACCCAATGGTTTCTCTTAAAAAACTTCTTCACATCTAAGTCAGATAGCTTGAATCTTCTAGAGAGGAAAGTTTGAAGACACAGTTTCAGCATCTTGACTGCAGAGCTTCGCTCTGATGCTCTTTGGGAGGTATCGTGAATGATGTCTGGGCAGACCGGAAAAGCATTTCCAGTAACGATTCTATCTCCTGAATTATGCATACACCGCGTAAAACGCTTGAATGACAAAATAGAGAGAAAAAACTGTGCTTTTTGAGTTCTGCCCAGACTCCTAGACTGGAAAAAATGCAAGCAGCCACAGAACTGAACATGAAACATCTCACAACCCAGTACATTTGACTTTTTCAATGCAATAGGTTTGTGGATGGAATTAGATTCAATGTTTTGGTTTTCGAATAATATGCACTTATTGAGACAGAGAGTGTGTTTTATGAAAGTAAATATTTGCAATTCTGGATTTGTGGAGAGGTCGAAAACAAAACTGTTTGACAGACTTTGTTAACAGAACAAAATGTGCAGAGTAAGAAAACGAATGCATGATTTCAGTTCAATTATTTTAAAACATTTTAATGTGCAGAGACAACTATAATGAGACGTGGAAAAAATGAAGAGAGCATTTCAAAATCTGTTTTTCTGAATTTACTATTCGTAGGTATAAGTTTGGGCTAAATTATAATTTTTGCTTCATTCTGTGAACTACTAACAATATTCCTCACAAATTTCAAATAAAAATATTGTTTCTATTTACATTAATTTGCAGAAAATTAAAACTAGAGAAACAGGTCAAAATAACAGAAAAGATGCTCTGTATTTTTTCTGACCTCAAATACTGCAAAGAAAAAAGGTTTATATTTACTTTTAGGCAATACTTCGGTCATATTTCTATTTAGGAAAAGTTTGAAAGTCATTTCTCGTGTGAAAATGTGTTTCTATGGGCCACTATACGCAAGTCATATTAAACACATCAGCAGGTTTAGTCAAAAGTAGTGTTAATTTCGTTAATGTTGTAACGTGTTAATGATGACGAAAAATACTCATCAACAACTATTTTCCCAGGACGAAGACGAGACGATGATGAGACGAAAAGTAATACCATTAAACAACAACTGGGACTTTTTCCTCACGTAGTATCATTGACAAAAAATGAAGACACTAAAATGTTTTTATAAAATAACAACGTACTTTAAAACTCTTTTTAGTCTTTGTCGAAAAAAAATTGAAGATGAATATTTCAGATTATTGTACAAGGCTCTGCTGTACGAGCGTTCATGTTTGCGGTCGCCAGATAACAGGAGTTCAGATCCCTCAAACAGGGATGAAAGGTTAAAAAAGTTAAGGTTTTCTGCCAGCGAGTAACTTAATTTCTGAAATCTGGCAACCATACACCAATGCTCTCACTGTGGAATGGATACACATTTATGATGAGAACACCCACCTGTGATGTTATAACTGTAGTGAAAACAGTTGCGGTTCAGGAGGCAAGGTTCGGTCTGCATGCTAACTGGACAATCCTCTCCCTCTTTAGGCAGACGCAGGGCGAAGGCGGTCCTCTCACGATCGCCTCTTCCATTACACGGCTTTAAGAAAGATAGAAAACTGGGTTTTGTTGTGCAGATCTCCAAATCCCTTTACTAGCTGTTGTCAAAACTGACAGCTGAAAGCGTTCAGTATTTCTCCACAAGCTGTTCATTTGAACAAGTGCATCAAAACAGTCTGCTGTGGTGCTTTTATGGCTCCATTGAGGCTTCACGTCTGTTGGCTCTCAGTGAGGGCAAGTAAGCCCAGGATAAAATAATGACCCTGTCGGCATTTCTCAGATTTCTCTGATTTCTCAGAAAATCAGTCTCCTCACCCAAAACAGAAACAAATGAGATGACTGTTGACACATACATAAGAGCAATTCATGTGGATAGCATAGTTCGGATGATTCAAATGTTTGGAAGAGTTTGGTCTTAATTGAGTCTAATCAGTCTGGATGAAATTGTTCAGATGTTATGCAAGCGTGCTGTGTTCTGGCGCTTTTTCAACATACAGAGACACCGAATAAGAGAGCCTCATCTGGGATAGATGTAAATAGCAGGTATAAATATCAGATAAGTGTATTAGAGGTAACCTTACCAGGTCACATGGGGTCCAGGAACTCCAGTCTGATAGCACGCAGTCCTCCGGGCAGGGCAGACGGCTTTCCCTTGTACCCAGCGGCATCTCCTCTGGATCACACAGGTAATCATCCACCCCATCAGTCGGGCCGTCCGCTGTGTTTAACATACACCTGCAAGACCATCAAAAGTGTACAATGAGTACAATGAGACTGCAGGTGTGTAGAGGGTTATTCAACAACTATGTAGAAAAATATTATTGTATTTATTCCATATTTTTTCCTCTAATTGACTGTATATTCACTTGTTTTATTGTGCATATTCTCATTTTTCCCTAGTTTGTCCAAGATGATAGACGAAACCTGCAGTTATTAAAAATCAATAAATTAGGGCTGTCAAACGATTATTTGCGATTAATAGCATCCAGATTAAAGGTTTGTGTTAACGTCATCTATGTCTGTGTACTGGGCATATTCATTTTGTATTTATAAAAACATATACACATACTGTACATGCATATATTTAGAAGAAATAGTAAACAAAAAAATGATAAACATTTATATATCATTTAAATTATTGGTTAATATAAGTACGTAAGTACATTAAAATATTTCCTTAATATGTTTACATGTTTGTGTATGTTTTTTTAAAGTACAAAAATAATATGCACAGTTCTCAGAAATATAATATGTAAATACAAACTTTTATTCTGGATGTGATTAACCCTGATTAATCGTTTAACAGCCCTAAATAAAATAAAATATTTGGGGAAAAAAAGAAAGAAATTGAAATACGAAATAAGGAGCTTGATAAAAAATAAATACAATTGTTGAAATGAAAATTAATCATGAATTCATTTCGCATTAATCTATTTATTATTTATTTATAACGCTTATTACAGTGTAAACTTGTTATTTTTTATCTATTTCTGTTTTAATTTATTTTTTCACATTTATTTCATTCTTTTTTATTTCCTTTATTTTACATTTCCCTGTCCTACAAGGAAATGAGGGGGCGGTCTTTGAGTAGCTCCAGCGCATCATTGGTTGAAAGCTCATATATAGTAGTGTCAAATCTAAGCAAGCTTAAAACTGTCTGTGGCATTTTGTCAAAATAATTTGTAGTGACCATGAAAAACAGAAACAGCAGTACAGTTTGTTTTTTCCAGGTGTGGACCTCCATATTCCTATTGTGTAAGAATGGTTTTCATATTTATACAGTCTTTGTAATTTATTGTTTCTTATGCCTTTCTACCACATCTGTTCTGAGAGCAAAAGAAAAAATGCGAATTTCATTGTAATAGACAACAAATACCTTGAATATTCACCAATAGATCATTAATGTGATGGATGTGATCTCATGGAATAAAACAAGAACAACCTTGATTAACTTTATAGGACCTCTTTAAACTACTGTAGGAAATCCAGTTGGGTTCTCACCTGACTCTTCTGGTCTGCACGCCCTCACCGCAGTTCTCCTTCAGGTCCACATTACTCACTTTCCACACGCTCCAGGGTTCTGCCACCCAAACATACTGACTGCAGTCGCTGACGCACGGCACCACCTCATAGACCTGAACAATGAGATGAGCGGTCATTCACTACAGCATCAACACAATTCACATTTACCAAAATTAGTAATTCTAGTTAACTCTGCAAAAAACCCCAATTAAGACATGAAAGTGGATTTACCTGCGCCTGTGGCCCGGCAGTTTAAGAGAAAAAGAAATGAGAAAATATGATCAGATAACATCTGCGTCTTGAGACCAACACACCATAAACCATGTTCAGTGCATCACTGCCTGAAGTCAACATAAAACTGCGCATTGTTAATAGTTCTCCAGTGTTAATAGACAAAACCATGTGGTTAAGCAAATAGTCAATATTCATTTCATCTGAAAAAACCCATCGTTGAACAGTTTTAGCTATTAAGATAAATCTACTGTAAAAACATATTCTTCAGAAGCACACATTTGTCTCCTAATTTGGGGATTTTTACGTCTAGTCTAAATATTATAATAATAGCTTGTTTCATTTGAATAAGGATGATTGTTTAATGCTGAATGAACAGTGATTAACCTGCATGACATGTATCTTTCAGAGAAAGATTTCCCAGAATGCACTGCAGCAAGCCCAGTTAAAATCGTTTTCAGCAGAGAAAACCGCTTATAAGAATAGCTTATAAATAAATGCATTTAAAATGAAAAACAATGATAAGTAAAAGTTTATTTAAGAAAAGCTGGTATTTTTTATTTTTGCATGATTAGAGTATTAAATTTAGAAACACATTAAAGCCAAATTACTGTATATTGAATTAAACTATGAGTTGAGACTCCTGAGTATTTAGATGTTGGTAGAAAGCACAGTAGAATGCTAGGTTAAAAAAAGAGACAATCAATATTTAATGACTGTATTAGGTATCAATCAATACGTTGGAAATGTGTTCAAACATCGTGTGTGTGTGTGTCAGAATGTACCTGGTTGAGGTGGTCTAGTTTCGGACAAGGTCGCCCACCATTGTACGGCTTTTCTCTGAGCCACTTGGAGCGAACTTTGACCCCACTGCCGCAGGATTTGCTGCAGCGTGACCAGTTGGACCACTCGCTGAGTTTGCAGTCAGAGGGACAGGGGACGATACAAGCCTCTTCTATATAACCTGAAAACAAAGAAAAGTTATAAAACATCATCTAGACCCAGTTCTCTTAGATCTACTACATCAACTCAGAGCTGAATTTAGCGGCATCTAGTGGCGAGGCTGCGAATTGCAACCAACGGCTCACTCGACTCCACCTGCTTCCTTCCTACGCTCTACATCGGCTGACAAAGGACAAAGCTGTCGTCACGTTTTCATTTCTTCGCCGAAACAAGGTCTGTAGAGCAGTTTGTCCGTTTACGGCCACTGTAGAAACAACATGGTGGATTCCATGTAAGGGGACCAGCGTTGTATGTAGATAGAAATAGCTCATTCTAATCTAATAAAAACATAACGCTTCATTATGTAAGCTCTTTATACACCTCTGAACACATAGTTATGTATATTATATTGCATTTCTGTCAATACATCCTTTAACCCACTGGACCTTTAATGACAAATTTACTTCTACTTTAAGTCTTTAACTGCAGGCTTGGTTTCTATTTGACAAAAAATATATTTTACCATACATACAGCAATAATGATTTTAAGCAAAGAAAGTATGAAAGCAGCTGGTCCAAATGGTAATATTTTTTTAAATACCGAATTTCTCTGGTGGGTCAGGGAAGAAGATCTGCTGTAGCTGATAATAAAGAATTTTACCACTGCTGTTTACACAGTCATAAGATGCCCACACACTTTTTCCAAGAAAAAAAATCACACACTCACAAGTGTGCGTTTCAGAGCATCCTTTCAAGAGCAGCCAAGTCTTGGCTCGCAACACCCAAATCGTCAAGCCAAATGTGACACTATGATAAATTATAAAACAGTAGTTGAGGTTCTGGATGCTGATTGGTCAATTAAGCATTCCATCCATACTAACAGACATGCTTTTGATGTGACACATCTGTTCACCTGCTTCTGTATATAATACTGCATAGCACACAATACAGTATTCCCTAAAAACAGGACAATTCACCCAAAATAAAAATTCTGACATCATTTGTTCACTCTCATGTAGTTTAGAACCAGTGTGACTCTTTCTTCAGTGGAACACAAAATAAGATATTTTGAGATTGGTCAACAAAATGGTCAACTGGGTCCAATGTTGCCTGGTTACCATCATTCTTTAAAATATCCTCTTTTGTGTTCTTCAGAAGAAAGCAAGTCATACTGATAGTGAGTAAATGAAGAAGGATTTTACATTTTGGCACCTCAGACACTGCTTCTTTACAGGCTACCGGCCAGATTCTCTGCAATGGCACCTGTTTGAAAAACGTCATCATAAGTTTGTTCCTCAGATGCCAGGAATGTGCATCCAGTTGCCTTTTCCATTTTATATGAAAAGAAAAGTGTGGGCATCAGTTGTTCTTTCTTATTGTTTTTGTAAATGTGTTGCAGTTACAAAAGTTTTTTCAGCCAAATGGACTGTTTTACACGGATACACCAGAGCCAATTATTACTAGCATTTGGCATATGATGAGGGATAATTTTGGTCCCTGGATGTAAGTGAGAAACTGTGAGATAATGACTGATTCAGTCTCATGAATCACAAGAATTTATGTTTGCAGATAGGTACAGAAAAACTACAGTGCAGATTTCACATCAAAATAAAAACAGAAAAAATTGGACATAATATAACTAAAGACACTTAAGGACAATTCGTCATTTTGGAATTATAAGGTTCTGAATGCTGAGCTGTTTTGAGATATTCAGCTTAAAAGTTTTTGCATTTCATTTGACTTTGCAGACAAAAGTCCCGAAACTTTCACAACGTAAAGAAAAAACATCACATAATATAAAGAAGTCACAGAAAAACAATATTTGAATAACACAATATTGACAAAAATGTCAGAAAAAGCCCTTTATAATTCCAAGGCAAGAAATTGTTTTAAATAGTGACAACATTTCTATAATTGTTAAAAAATGTTAAATTCAAAAACATTAAATTAACACTATCACATTTTTATTTTTTCTTATTACTGTACATTTTTATTGTATTTAAAATGCAATAAAGCAAATTTGTAAAAACAGATTTATAAATAAAAATAAAAGGAATTATACAAATATTTATATATATAAATATAAGTAACACCTTGATAAAAGTCTTATGAGAATCAACATTGAGAATAACAGTAGGTCTTTGTCCGGAGACATTCCTGTATTAAGAATCGCAGAGAAAATCAGCCTAAATAGCAAATAACAAGTGATTGCATGAAAAATGTTTCAGGCTAATAAAACAGACTTCTTTTAATGCTAAACGATTTTAAAGGCTTCCCTGGAGATCGAACTCATGACCTATATCACCATTACCTTCCCGCTGAGCCACAAGAACACTTTAAAAACGGGAAAAGAAGAACATCGCCTCTACCTGACATTCAAAACTTGGCACAGCCGCTAACAAGCATTTGGAAACCAAGTGGCGTGCCGTGTACCCACAGGGCCTTCTGCATGGAGACGGTGATTGAAAAATCAAAGCAATTAATCAGAGAGGTCTGGGGTGAGTTTCACAGCTTCTCCTCCCCTTCCGGAAAGATTAACCAGGATCTGACACGGTGCTGACAGGCTAGAGGAGAGTCGGTCCCCTGGGAGGGAAGCCACAGCCACCCGAAATATCCTTCTGCATTAAACCGCTTCTTTATAAAGCTCTCTCATCCCTTCTCACCCCCGGTGTTACGCATTTACAAGACATGTCAGCTTGTTACTTTGCTTAAACAGGGTAAACGCCCTCCAGGAAAAGTAAACAAGACCCCGCCACCCGAGTGCTGACCCTTGACCCGACGTGCAGCCGTCTTTATCCTTACAGCCAGTTCAGAGGTGTTATAGCAGACTTCAGAGCCGATGGCTTTTGCAGAACATGGCGAGCCTTGTGACCTCATTCTTTCAACGCAATCCACAACGTGTCAGAGTTCTGACCCTGGGCGACACCAAAGCGCAATGCACATGCTGCGGCGTGAGACTTTCCAAAAGAACGAAAACCAATTCTGTCATCGTTTACAACTTTCTTCCATTTCTGGAAGAACAAAACACTTGTTTTTAAGAGTGTTCATTGTTCAATTACAATAGCGACTAAAATTGTCAGGCTTCAAAATATTTTCATATTTATATTTAAATTATTAAAACAAGATCGCACCAAGAACGATAGAAAAAAACGTTAACTAAAATTCTTCCTTTAAGTATTGAACGTTGCAGAACGTGGTGAATCCACTTGTTAAAGCTTAATAAAATGTCTGCGATAGCAAGCAAATAAAACATTCTTGTAATACACAAGCTAACGTCTAATTTATCTGTCACATGCCGTCACGTGTGAGTGAAAGGCACATCAAAAACATATCAAAGGAGAAGTATGACTGCGGCAGATAGTGCAAAGCAGCATTCAAATTAAATTTCCCTCAATAAATAGCTTCAGAAAACATTGGGGAAAAAACAGGCAGACCCTTTTTCTTGATGTCTTCCAGAGAGGAGAGATAAGAGTTTTTACCGATTTCTCAGTAGCCTACGGCAACATGTCGGACAGAGTTTCCTATTAAGATGAACTGTGATGATTAACCCGGGGGAGCGAGTGAGAGAGAGAGAGAGAGAGAGAGAGAGAGAGAGAGACCTAGCGAGATGTCTTCTAAGCGAAATGGAGCCTTAAAGGGATAGTTCACCCAAAAACGAAAATTTTGTCATCATTTACTATTGTTCCAAACCAGTATAAATTTTGTTGTTCTGCTGAACACAAAGTAAGATATTTGGAAGAATGTCACTAACCAAACAGATAACATCCCCCATTGACTACAATAGTATTTATTTTCCCTACCATGGCAGTAAATGGGGTGTGCGATGTTTTGGTTACTGACATTTTTCCAAATATCTTTCCTAGTGTAGTAGAATCACGAAATTTGAGTAAACGATGACAGAATTTTCATTTTTGGGAGAAATATAACTTGATTTGAAACTGCATCAAGTAGGTACATGATGCCTTAGAATGCTGTCTACATAAACAAAAACCCTAGGTTTGGAACAGAGAGAGTAAAGAAATTGAAAAAAAGGTCACGGAGAGGATTAAGAGATGGTGAAAAAAAGGATAAATAAAAGCAGATGAGAGACCTTCGATTTTAGTCTCCCTCTCTGACTTACTAACTTATCTCATGAGGCTAGTTTGTCTATTTTAGAAAATGTTAGAAGGGTTCGATGACATTTTCTGATGACATCATTCCTTCTAAGTCTAAGTGTTCACAAACTACATATCATCCCACATGGACATCCTTCGAAATTTGCTTCAGTTTGATATCCAATCATTACTCTCGAAGTGACAAGAATAACAGAAGAACAGATCAGATAGTCTGTTCAGGAGTCCGATGTTGTTTGGCAAATAACTTGACTTCATTCAATAACCGGGTTGAATTCTCAAGGCTTTGAACTGCTGTTGGGAAATAAAGTAAAGATTATAAATTAATAATTGTGCATCTGTGGATTTCACAATGATTTTTTTCCCCATAATCACATTTATCGTGGCAACTGTCAGTACAGTCTCTAAACACCACATTTCACAGTTTTTAGAGGATATTTTTGCAGTGAACAGTGAAGCAAAACTGTTGACATTTGAGCTTTTGGGACTCCAATTTGGTGTCTATAGCTCATGTGATATTAAAGGAATATTTGACCCAAAAACTGATAACATATATTTTTTCCCTAATATCATTCCAAACCTGTAAGACTTTCCATATTTTGCATAACACAAAAGAAGATTTAAAGTTGGTGACCAAACAAAACCGGACCCTATTGACTTCCATTGTGCGAACACAAAACCAGTTAAACATTTCTCAAAATATCTTCTTTTCTGTTACACAGAAGAAAGAGTCGTATAGAGGTTTTGAACAACAAGAGCATTAATTTTTTTGAATTATGGGTAAACTATCCCTTCAAAGCACCTACTTATACAAGCAGCCTCTGTTCAGTTCCTCATCTGACTGTTTGGGCTTTTAAATTCAATACTGCGCCCCCACATTCCACTACATGAATAATACTGTGAATAAAACTATGTGGCTTTTTGAGGAGAGGTGTGCTATGACTTCGAAAGGGAGGACGTATACAGCCAGTACTTATCTGGTTTTAGATTTCAGAAAAAGCACATTTATCATATGTTGAGGTGTCTTGTTGCAAATGAACGTGACTAACTCTATATCTAATAAGACGGGAATATTCCAGACTTTAAATAATTAACCATTTACATGCTTAAGACATTTGTGTTGTAATAACGTACCGTGAGACTTTAGATATGAAAACGGGGACTGGTAAGTTACTGTTTCATCATTAATATGTGATAACTCTCTATTAATATAAAAGAACGTTTGGGCATACCAACATGGCGGCGCGGTAGCTTCAGTGTAATGACGTCAGGAGAAATCCAGTCATTTATATAGATCAGTTGCTAAAACCCATCAAAACAGCTTAAGTCTGGTGGAATATTTTGCACAGACAAACACCCCTCAGACTCTCTCACAATAGATCAAGCGAAAAAAATGCCTGTATCGTCATGACAACAGGAACATATTAGCTGCTCTCATAAGTTTGTACTAGTGTCATTTTCATAGAAAAGATGAACAATTATTCAAGTATCTAAAAAAATACTCATGTGAAGTACACTGGAAAAAGGTTATATACAGCCACGGAAAAAGTAAAGAGACATTTTCAATATTATTTTCTGGTTTTCTGAATGTACTGTACTATTTATAGGTGTGTGCTTTGGGTAAAATGATTGTTTTTGTTTCATTCTGTGAACTGCTAACAATGTTTCTCCAAAATTTCAAGTAAAAATATAGTTTCTTTATGCATTTATTTTCAGAAAACGAAAACAGGAGAAACAGGTGAAAATAACTGAAAAGATGCTCTGTATTTTTCAGACCTCAAATACTGTAAAGAGAACAAGGTCATATGAAACAACAGTTTCACTTTTAAGCAAAACAACAGTATTAAATCTACATTTTTTATGTGATAAATTTGACTTTTATGACAGTTTTTGTGTTTCTTTTCATGCTGTCAGTCGTTCACATAGGATGAGTTTATGTCACTCCCGAGGTTTGATTTTGTTGAAATTCAACAGACACTGGGGACTGGAATGACCACAATAGATCTAAAAACTATGATTGGATGAAAATTTGGAATGCTCTGTTGATTTTTCGCAGCTGTATGTATCCAGGTCATAACCATAGTCTGAAATCACAACCTTCAAAACTAGTTTTGACATCACAGGGAAGACATGAGCCTAATGTTATAAAGTTACGTTGAGAGACGTACCGTGACTGTTACATCGTGACGTCTCCACAAGTCTGTTGTCTTGATCGTAGCACACCATGGCCTGGTATCGGTAGCCCTGCCCGCACTCCTTAACATCTCCCTGGACCTTCATGCCCAGAGCGCTTTCCACGCGGCCCTCGGGCAGAATACAGTCGGACCAGTTCCCCACCGGTTGGGCGTTGTATTTGTCACACGGGCAGTACTGGGTCTCGCTCAGCGGGTACATCTGGCTGTTCTTACATTTATCCTTCTTCTTGCTTTTTCCTGTAATTAGAGATAGTGTTGACCAATGAAACTCGCTCCTCTGACTCCCCACCAGTGCCACATCTGCCTCCAGGTGGACACAGTACCATGGTAATATCTTGTTTTGGACATATATAATTCAATATAGTATACAATTATTACTCTATACTTGGCAAAAATGTTTCATTACCGACGAGAACTCTCTTCCGCGTTCGGACCCCAACGCAGTCCGAGCTGCAGGGAGAGAACTTGGACCAGTTGGTGAGCTGACAGTCGTCTCGGCAGGGTAACTGGCAGGACTGGCTTGCAGCGGGCATAGTGTTGGCAAACCTCAGACAGTGCGCGACATCCACCAATGTAGCATCCAGCTGCCTACATGAGATAGCTGCAGAACACACGCATACACGAACGCAGCGGTAAGATTCAACAATCCTTCAGATTACAGAGAGGATATGGCACAGTTCCATACGGCACAGGAAAGGTGCACGCTCGGTTATTTATAGGACAGAAACGAAGAAAAAAGTCACGCTCTTCACTTGGATCAGTCAGCTGTTTGAAGGGAAAACATGTTCTGAATTTCTGTATTTGTATCAGCTTTCACCGTGGCATATTATATGACAATAATGAATCAATAAAATAAAAAAATTGATAAACAACAATATTATCTGAAAATGTTGAAGATAATATGGCACAATAAAATGCAAATCTAATATCAACATATTCATAAAGAGTGACAAAAGCACCGAGCGGTTTATAGTGTTCCTGTTTTAGTGAAAACGGCATTTTAAAGGAAAATTCTATAATTGTTTACTCATCCTCATGTAATTCAAGAGGACTATGACTTTGTTTCCTCAGATGAACAAAACATTTTTTTCTTTATAAAAATATCCATCAATTTGTCCATACAGGTCCCCAAATGTTGAAGCTCCATCGTTAAAGTAATTAATATGTTATCTAACTGATATCAGTGGGTTAATAAATGTCCTCTGAAGTGAAAGGATTCGGTTTTAAGCATTTTTTTTTTTAGTTTTTTTAAGACATTAACTCTCTCCCCGCCATAGATGAGTTATTACGGCAAACTGTGTTTGGACTGTTATACAGCAGGTGGCGCTGTTAAGTACAGAAGCTCTGAGCCTTGAACCTATATGTTTTATCTGTTTTTAATGATGGTTCTGAGTGTAATCTGGTTGGAGCCTTTGACCAAAACATATTTATTATCTCAGCTGTTTAATCAAAGTGATGCATTTTGGAAGAAACCTACCCACTTCCAAGGGGTGATAAAAAGGGCAAATGAAGATGCAAGAACACAGTTTCTTTTGTTTGAAAGCTTTTCTTTCATTTGATATATTGTTTGTCCAGAAATTAATTACAGAAAATGTACTGTGAGCCATCAAAATTTTGTGAATATGTTAAAAACTCGCAACTTATTTTTAAAAAGGCTGGCGGGGAAAGAGTTAATCGTGTTATTTGGATTACCTAAAAGATGGACATATTTGCTCTTTACAGCTTCAACATTTTGAGACCTTTATTATGTAAATAAAGTGAAAAAATATTTAATACATAAAAAAACATTTTTGCGGGCTAAATTCTGAAATGTTCATTTTTTATTTTTGGTTGAACTGTTTCTTTTAACTGATGTCATTCCTGTAATGATGTAAAGCATCATGTTGAAGTGAAATGTGACGTGAGGGCGAGCAAACAGAAAGCAGCAGTTCAAACTCTGAGCCACTACTGAGTTCAAGAGAACAGCATCAACACTGATGACAAAACAATGACGTCTGTCCGCAATGTCAAGACCAATCAGATCACGACATTGAGGGATTGCTTCGCTCCTGACACTCACTGAAGGGCAAATGTGAAATCTGGAGTGACGGAAGCTTCTGTCAGACCAATGTTTACACCAGTATATGACGCAGACTTCTGAAGAGGCATTGACGATTTCAAATAAACTTATCAAGAAAATTGATAGAAAAGGGTATTGAAAACCCAAAACTCCAGGTTGCAATTCTAAATAAAAGGTAAATGCTCACATGAAGAAAAATAAAAACATTGAGACATTTGTAAGATTTCTAGCTTTCTGTCTGAGGAGAAATGTAGGAGTCTTAAGTTCTCCATTTGCTCTCCGTTTAATCTCATCGATATCTAAGATATATAATTGACATATGTTTTTCTATCTTCCTACCGTAGGGTCCCTACGTAGTGTGTACTGTTCCACACATACCTCGTGTTTGAACTCCAGCCCCGCAGTTCTCCTGTGCTCCTCTACTGTCCCTGCGGATGCTCCACGGCACCAGTTGACATTTTCGCCACTTGTGTGTTTTCCATCTGGAATTTCAGGGTAATTACGTCTTTATGATTAAAAGTGGTTGTTTGCTTATCACAGTATATCCTCATTAGCGGACTTGAAATAAGAAATTTCAGAAAACAGATTAACGAAGAAAATTAGTCTGTTTTTATTTTTAATCACTGTGCAGAACCCGTAGCAGACTGTTATTTTTTGATGCGTAGCTGCGAGCCGTGCCTAATAACTCCCTTCAGACGTGAAAACATTCACAATATAGCACAGCCTCTTATACCCTTCTGCTTTCAAATAACACACTTTCAATCATTTTAATTTGGAGTACCAAGAAATGTTTTTAAGCACAGATTCATCCCCATGCTTTTTACACAGGGCAACAAATTACGATACAGAAGAGTAAAACCGTGGATTGAGATAGTTGATGTAAGTATACTATCACCTGTAAGCTGGACAGACAGATGGAGTCCCACAGTCTTTCTCTTCATAAAGGACGTCTGGACACTCCTGACCTCCGTTAGCAGGCATCTGGATGATCACTCGATAGCGAGTCTGTTTACTATTCTGCCCATTCACACCTGCTGATTCAAACGCTCTGGTTAATATGATGAATTAAACTGCATGCATGCTACATTATACCAGTAAAGATATATGACAGACAAAGAGACAGACAGATATTTAGTTAGTACAGGATACTATATATCAGTATTTGTACAACAGACATTCAGCTAGACAATTTACAGTATATGAGTATATGCAAAGATATTAATATTAACAGGATGTGTCACTACTGAGGCAAGGAATGAAACGCTAAATATGGCTGCTCTAGCGAAGTCCCGCCTTCCAGTAAAACGAGCCAATCGTCTAACAGTAAAGACTGACGGGGCTCTCGTGAGGTGCTTGCCAGCCTGTGCTTGACTTTTAGCGCAATTTAAGCTTAAGTTATGATACAGTTCATGTCATGTTTAATTATTGAACGGAAATATGCCGTTTAATTGTGATTTATGCCAGCGATTTTGAAATTTCTGCCCTCCCCCATTCAAGTAGATAGGACTGTGGACGTGCAATGACGTTTATAGCTGCCCAGAGGCATTACCCAGATGTTTACATACACTACAGATCAGTTTTTGTTTAACCCTACAGTAAACTATATACATACTATATAAACAGCATACTTTATATCAGTTTATGTATAACAGACAGTGTAATATGCTCTCTATTTAGCTGTTTTTCTAAACATGGGACACATGGTATGGTTCATTTCTCAACAACCCATTTGAAAAACCTTATACTACTGTATATACATACTATATAGATCAACAGTATACTTTACTGTATATCAGAATATGTACCGTATAAAAAAACAGACACATAGATAGTAGTATATACTTCCCACCTGTAAGTCGCTTTGGATAAAAGCGTCTGCTAAATGACTAAATGTAAATGTATATGTAGTAGTATATAATATCATATATAGAATTAGAACATGTATAACAGATCGACAGTATATTTCAGTATAAGGGGAAAGATATGACAGACGGACGCTTCTATCGGATAGACAGATGGGTAGGTGGGTACCTGCTTCACAGGACGTTGGGCACTGTGTCCAGTTACTGAAGGGTGTTACTATACAGTCTTTCTTACAGGGTATCAGACAGGGTCGTACTGTCTCTGGACGAGGGGCATCTGGACATCTGAGAGAAACAACAGAATCACTGAATACAGCTGACAAAATTCATTATTTAACACTCAACGCAGGTTGAGTACCCAAGAACATACTGAATGAGATACATCGTCGGTTTTATTTAGCGCAAGTGTTCAGGACACTCCATCACAAATTCTCTCTTACACATCTTTGCCTGCCCAAATAAAACCATTAGACATAACACAGGCAACTAAAACACATCCCAGTGATCACAAAACGAGCGAAACAAGAGATGAAAGCCAAAGCATCATGAATTACAGCAGAAGCCTTGCTGAGCATGACTCGGTTGCATCTGTAGCACGACAATGCCTCTTTCAATCTTGTTTTCCATGCTCCACGGATGCATTATGTAGGAGCCAGACGGGGCAGATAAGACCCCGCATTCTGCCACAGCATTCAGTTATCGTGTAATACTCTTCTTTTATTACCGCTACAGCTCCTGACAGTTTATGATCAGGGGTTAGCTTAAATCCGCTCCTGTATTTTAAGCACTGCTCCTGGATAAGGATAAACAGGGATGCAACGGTCCAGCAGAGGGACATCCGGTAATCTGATCTCTGATCAAATCCTCCAGGTCTGGCATCCTGGAAAGCGAGTTGCCATGTGCTCGGTGTTTCATGAGACGTGAAGTTGCAAAGCAGCTGCGATATAATAAAGCAACGGCTATGTAAGGGAGATTTATTCGTAATGCCGACGGAAACGGTAAATCCTGCCAGGGAGACAAATCCGGTTTGGGTGTGCAGGGCTCTCCTGGAGATTGGGTACATTTCTGACAGAGCATTAGTTACACTGCAAGGGAGGCAATGGCTCATTTAGATGATTTTCCTCAAGAATTTAAATAAAGGATGACTCATTTGGCTGTTCTTACCTGCTACGACTGGTGCAAAGAAATGGCTATACAGCAATGAATCTCTGCTACGTGACGGAACAGAAGATGGAAATGATTCATGAAAACTGAAAGGGATTTCTAAATGTGTTACTGTAGCAAACGGAAGTGATTAAACTAGAATAGGGTTAGGAAATGTCCCAAAAGCATCATTAAAAAAGTTAATA
The DNA here is from genome assembly GCA_008369825.1 of Triplophysa tibetana. Taxonomy (NCBI): domain Eukaryota; kingdom Metazoa; phylum Chordata; class Actinopteri; order Cypriniformes; family Nemacheilidae; genus Triplophysa; species Triplophysa tibetana. Next base: position 3,173,086 of record CM017916.1, read on the forward strand.
CGTTTAACCACGACGCAGAATAAATGCCCTCTCTCACTTGTCATTATTTTTCAATTAGGATTAAATTTCATAAGGGCCGATGTGAAAGCATCACACTTTCTTTCACAAAAGCAGTTCATTAGGGTTGAGAGGCTGTTATAAATATAGTTTGTTAATCGCATCTGATAGGATTATCTGTTAAAGTGAAACTTGTTTGGATAAGAAGTGTGGGAACAATAAAAGGATTCTTAAAAGGAGAATCATTTACCGCCCAATGGCATTTCTTTCCTCTAAAGAACACGTGGAAGAATTTAGGTTGAGTTTATTGTCTTCTATCAAGTCACATTTTGTATACAATAAATGTGAGTGGCGACTCAAGTTCTCAACATTCTTTCAGCATCTTGAGATGATGGCCATTAACAGCCCAAGTACATCAACAGCTCATGTCTTCAGGAATCTCCAAAACCATTTATAAAAACCATCAAATAATAACAGACATCAAATGAAAGCAATACAAATCTACTTCAATTCATCATCACAAAAAATAAGAAAAGGAAGAGAAAACAGCGACAACAATCCGCCAAAATAGAAACGTCTATGCGTTTCTGAAAGGTTGGATACTGATGACAACGTTGTCAAAAAGTTTTCTGTTCACACAGATCCACGAAAAGGGCTAAAAACACTGAATCTACAGAACCATGAATTTTAAACTTCACAGCTTTCACAAATTTGTGCTTTTACACTTTACAGAGAAACGTTAACGGTATTGTTTTCAAAAGCTTGCACATTAAAACCCAAAGTTTGCATTTTCATGCCCCCAAATCTTTGCTCCTCTGTGAATGAACGATAAAAATGCCAATAAAGTTAGCAGTTTTAGTTAGAAACACTTGTGTTTACACCCTCTTCATTTTTAGCATTATAAGTGGCATAAAAGTCCTTAAAAGACTCAGAAACTGTCAGGAAGTGTAACAGCAGTTGTCAGTTGGCCTTGAGCTTTAACATCTCGTCTGTATTTTCAGGACTTTTCCTCTCACCCTGACACCATGAGTGACACAAAGTGTCTCAGGGCCTGAAAGCCTGCAAAGACAGCTCTCAGTCATCCCAGAGCCGGTAAGAAGCTTGACACCTAGAAACGTTTATGGATTACTCACACTAAGATGAGAGGTTTACAATGAAACACAAGTCTTCAAATTTAGATTTTTTGTATTATTCAAAAATAAAAAATCTGAAATACTTCTTCAACCTTTACATTACATTCGACATTCACAATGCAGCCTTCCTAGCCTGAAACAAACACACATTTGACATAAAACCAGTGAAAAGTGCAAAATTACACTTCAGTTTTACACAGCTTTAATTTTTTCTACTCCTGAAACGTACCGCTGTTGTTTTCAGAAAGGATGTGTCTGGGGAATAACAGCTCGGTGATGTTTTTTGGGGGGGGTTTGTTTATGGTAAGTATGAAGAGGAATTTCATCTTGTGGTGAATAAATTGCATTAAATAATCAAAGGCATTTAATTACCGCCATTATCATCAATAGAAAATAAGTAGAGTCTGAAAATGACAGCGCTAATTACCATGCGTGTAACTGTGTGTGTGTGTGTTCAGTGTTCAGCCGTCTGGTTTGCCTGCAGTGGAATGATAGAGGGGTGAGCTCAATTACCATCTGTCAATCAAACACAAGCACAGCCCATTTTCATCAGGACCATTATCCATCATCCGCTCAAAGGAACTCAATTCATACGCGTTAACAGAGTGTATTTACGTACAAGGTCAGTTTATATAAGGGACTTTAAGCAACAGCTGTGGATGGAACGGCAAAGGCGTTCTTTCATTGTATTGCACATGCGTGACAGCGCTACTCCGTGTCTGCAATGGAAGAATAGAGCTTTTGCCGTAGTGGTTACTATGTGACAAATTAGGGAATCAAAGGTTATGCATTTATGTATTTTAAATTTTTTAAAAACTGTATATCTTTTAATGTAATCATGTGTTGATATGTGTTGATATGTTTTAAACGCAAACTAATGCTAATGATTTCCGTTTGTTAATAAGAATATCTACTGTTGGAAACAACACTTCAGGAGAGCTGACCTAGTTGTTCGATTTGCTTAGTGATTTGTGCGTTCGTGACTAGGCAATGCAAGGCCAGTTTATTTATATAGCACATTTCATACAAAAGGTAATTCAAAGTACATCAAATGATTGACAGAGGAAAAGTCAAATACATGATGCATAAGACAGCATTGAAATGCAGATGATGTGAAATAAAATTTATTTAAAATGTGTGTATATAAAAAAGTATAAAATCGAAAGAAAATAAAAGTGCAGTTGAAACTACAGTGGTTTAACCGCCTACTTCCAGTCGCCATGGCCATTCTCTTGCTTAAAGTCCCTATTGTGACATGCATAGCTGTGCTGTTTAAACAAAATATTACATCACATAATGTGATTTATACGTCATTTTACGCATGTCACCATATGATTAAATTTCAAAATACTTTATACAACCAGCTAAAACAACAAAAAGTCTATTTCTTAATATTTGGGTTTTTTTGGCCATGTTTATGCATTTATTAGTACAGTGATTTGTAGAGAGGACAGAAAGCGAAGTGGACGAGAGTGGGTGGGTCGGGAAAGGACCACGAGCCAGGATTCTAACTCAGGACGTACCGGTGCCATATGTCTGAGCACGAACCACTCGTCCAACGGCTCAGACAGTATTTGGTTATTTCTAAAAATATATACATCTTGCAAGTTATGCAAAGCTCTTAGGGGCAAACCAAAATATTTGACATTCAAAATTTCACAGAAAATTTCAATTTAATCAAAATTGCATGTGGTATTAGTGCCAAAACAGCTCCCTATTATTCAACATTTGAATAATAAACCAGCATTAAAAGGGATACATTGTCCCAAAATTTTCATCATTTATTCATCCTCATGCCATTCAACACCTTTATGACTGCCATCCTTTGTAAACCACAAAAGATATTATTTTGAGAAATGATTCAGTTGTTTTGTGTCCACATAGTGGAAGTCAATGGGGTTCATGTTGTTTGGTTACCAACGTATTCAATATCTTCTTTTGAGTTTTGCAGACGAAAATCACAAATAGTGAAATACTTTTTTGAACTATCCTTTAAACAAATATTATAAAAACAGCAAACGGTATCATTGGATGCACGCGTCTGGCCCAAAGTTAACCTCCGGTCTGGGCTTGATTATCGGTCTGGCTAGTGGATAGTAATATAACAATTTATTTTATATTTAATTTATAGTAATATTAAGTTATAATAATATTTTATTGTTTATTTAATATTCAATAACATGATTCTTTGCCGAGGTCTACCGGAGTTAAGTTTGGGCCACACAAGGTTTCATTAACAAAGATGCTATTGATGTTATGTCATTAACAAAACTGGAAAAGTTTCAAAGGTTCTTTCGCACAATTAGACTTACTTTTTGGGCGGCACCTGTCCGACGTTGACTTTAACGCAGATGACCTTGCGTGTCTGCATTCCCATGGCGCAGGTGGCTCTGCCCGCACTGGAGGAGGTGTTTAGGATGGATGTGCTGGTGTCCTCAACACACTGTCCCCATGAACCTGCCTGCCAGTGATACACCACGCAGGGATGTTCGTTACAGTTGCGCACCTCTTGCAGGGAGCTGCTGTTCGGACAGCTGGCACCTCCTGCAGGAGTAAAGTGACATCCATCAGGTTTGATAATGCTTTATAAAGAAAGTGTCTAAGATGCCTGTCACAACCATTATGGACCAATCAGCTGTGATCTTGAGTACACAGCAAATACCAAAATAATGCCCCTCAGGTCTGGTTCCAGTTCCTCTTGGACCCCAATGTGATCTGATTGGCTGAATGACTTTTAACTTATAAAAGTTACTTTATAAAGTACAGTAAATATATTGTCTTAGATAAATATACAGTATACAAAGATGCCTCATTAGCACAAGTCTTCTGCCATTTTAAGACAGTTTAGGAAGCAATTGTAGAGGCTGGACACATCAATGTGTGTCTGAGGTGGTCGACACCGGCAAGCACACGATTTCACACAAACAGCACAAGAACCCTGATGATCGAGAGGAAATTAGCCGTCTTCTTTGCTTTGATTTTCATTCCGTGTATCCCTTTGAGTGAAACAGGTCAAGTGTTAATTTCCCGCCATCTCAACGTAAGCGCGACATCTCCAGCCGCTTAAGCTTGTCGTAAATTGATTGAAACACTCCACATAATTGCCTCCTAATTCCTCACGAGTGGCATACAGTCAATGCAGCTGGTGGAGAGGAGCTCCCGCGACTAAATAATGGATGACTTTTACAGGTTTGTAGATGACAGAGCTGCCCGGCGCACCTGTGAATCAAAGAATTCTCATGCTGAGAGAAGCTTGCACATACATCCACAGTAATACATTTATTTCACCTTATTATTAGGCTTCTATTATTGAAGGGCAACCTTGGGTTAGCCGATTCAAAGGGACACCCAAATATAAAAATTCTATCATCATTTACTAACTCTTGAGTTGTTGCAAATCTGTATATACATTTCTTTGTTCTGATGAACACAGAGACATATTGTTGGAAGAATGCTTGTAACCAAACAGTTCTTGGCCACCATTAATAATAATAATAATACATTTTATTTGTAAAGCAAATAACAATTAACAGTTCCAAGATAATCTCAAAGTGCTACAATGCATAACCACAAGGTAACAACAGTTAGCTAGAGATTAAAACATAACAAAGTAATCTAAACATTAAAAGACTTTTTAAAAAGGTTTATTTTAAGACCCTTCTTAAAACTATCAATTGCTTGTGGGACCTTCAGATGTAAAGGGAGGTCATTCCAGAGGCGGGGGGGGGGTGCAGCACAGAAAGCTCTGTTCCCAATGTTTCGGGTGTTAGTCAAGGGGGGGAGGAGCCAATGGGTATTTACCCATATTTATCTAATGGGTAGAGAGCGTGATGAGTCCTGAGAGCTCGAGGATCTTTAAGGTAAGTAGTTTCCATGGACACACTAGTGCGTGAGAAGGGAATCTTTATACTCGTTCCGGGCAGAATTGGGAAGTGTAAGAATTGGCGTGATATGTTCATGTTTACGTACTCTCATCAGGATCCTGGCAGCACTGTTTTGTATGTGCTGGAGTTTCTGTATACTCTTGCCAGGGATCCCGGTGAGAAGAGCATCCCAATAATCCAGTCTGGAGGAGACAAAGGCATGGATGAGTTTTTCAACGTCACGTAGAGAGAGTGTGGGACGGAATCTGGCAATATTCTAGGTGGTGAAATTAAGTTTTGCAGAAATGTTTGATGTGAGCCTCAAAGGTGAGATGAGGGTCAAACCTGATGCCGAGATGAGTAATTAATGGAGATAGGGGAATATCCTTGCCAGAGAAAGAGATACATGTTTTTTTTCATGGATTTTTTGGTCTGATGAGGGGAACCAAGGAGGATGGCTTCTGTTATAGAACTGTTCAACTGGAGAAAGTTATGATTTATCCACGTGCTAATCTCCTCCAGACAGGCGGTGAGTAGGGGTAGGGTTGTTGTTGATGGTGATTGAGTATCCATTTTCAAGTAAAGTTGCGTATCATCTGCGTAACAATGGAAAGATATTCCAAATGACTGATGATTTTGCCAAGGGGTAGCATATAGAGGATGAATAAAATAGGTCCAAGGATCGATCCCTGTGGAACCCCGCAACCAACAACATGTGGATGGGCCCTTGAATTTTCCAAAGCCACAAATTCCATTGACAAACATAGTATGAAAAATGACAATGGTAATCAAAAGTGCCCCTGAACTGTTTGGATTCCTACATTCTTCAAAATATCTTCTTTTGTGTTCAACAGAACAAAGATATTTCTAAAGCAATTTTCCCTACTATGGTGGCAAAGAACTGTTTGGTTGCAACTAACAAGCATCCTTACAAATAGCAGAACAAAGAAAATGATAAGATTTGGAACAACTTGAGGGTGAGTAAATACAATAAGAATTTACATATTGGGGTGAACTTTTCCTTTAACCCGTGATTTCTTAAGCACTACAATTCAACATCAGTCCTGCCAAAGATACACAGGCAATTCTTCAAACAGGAAAAAATCATAAAATGAAATTTCTACATTCCAGTCAAACGAAATGGTGAAAAGCAGAAGGCAGTTTGAAGCGGCTTTCACATTTTGCTGCTGCGCTCTGTGACAATTACCCACACGGCCAAAGGAAACAGGGTGTCCAAGTTAAACCAAGCGGAAAACAAATGGATGAATTTTCTGAGCTGTACAATACAAGTTTGCATTGAATAGCGACATCAGGAGGAACGCTGTAACATGGAGACATATATACATTCAAGTTGGCATGTCAGGTGTTTTTTTTTGTCAGGTAGCTTGTTGTAGGTAGGGAACATGCATGTGCAATGGACACGGGCAGCTGCAGCATGTCGTTTTTTCCCTCCTCTAGCCTCCTCCACTTAATTGAAATAAAGCGCAGTTGCGATAGAAATGTATTGAACTGAACTCTTGTAACTTTGCTCCGGCCAGCACAGAAAAAATCGAAAGGCTACACTCAGTGTTTGAATAGTGTCAAATCTCTTTGGGCATCCCCTAACCAGCCCTTGAAAAATTGCTATCGATCTTACTATTATTTTTCTATTTTTAATCGTACGTTTTTAATCACAAAAACAAATTTCTTAAGACTTAGCCTGTTTGATGTCTGTCTTGCTGAGATTTAGCTTTTTCCAAAATCTCTTACATTTATTGAGATTAACCATTTCTTCAAAATTGATGATATAATTTTTCTTACCAATTCAGATTTTTCTTTCTTTCCCTTATTTATTTATTTATTTTCCTGTACTTTGATTCTTGTTCTTTATATTACTGTAATGGAGTGCTGTTCCTTTTGTTTTATTATAATAAAACAATTCATTGGAACGAGTGAGGGAGAGGACACGTCAAAATCAATAGTGGCTGTTTGTATAATCCTGCCAAACCAGCCAGTTAGAAGCATATAAGCGTTTTAAACATGATTCATCTCTTTGTAATGTAGATCAAGTGTATGAAAATATTCTATGTGGAGTTAATGTTTGCGCAACGGAGCGCAAAATAATCTATAGGGAATGCAAAGGTTTTCTGAAAGAAGTTAAATATTCTTAGGCATTTTAATTTGCTTCTTATGAGATTTGGACAAATAACGGACAACAGTGTTTTGTTTAAGCGTGATAATTTGACAAAAATAATTTAGACCTTATGAGGGGTCCCTTAAGGCTTATGAGGGCTCCGGGACCGCCCAAGCCCCCCCTCAATTCGAACCCTGGCTATGCTGAACCCAGTGGCCATCGCAGTGCATTTCTCGTCCTTAGTGTAGGCCGCAATAGACATAAAGTATGTTTCCGATCTGATGCAATGTGCTATGGTGGCTTTAGAAAAATAATATTGTTTTTGTGCATGTTTACAGTATGAATTTCATTACACTCATGACTCCCTCACAAATCGACTGTGATGGATATACATTATGCATAAGGTCTCAACGTACAAATGGATGCATTTGGCCTCTGTACCATCAGAAGTCAAGCAGAGATGGATTAAGGAGACAACTAGTCACGGTCAGATGAAAATATCTGCCTATTTACGGTCTTCTACTTCTGAAGTAAAAGTTTATTGTTTTATTTTGTATCTTTATTGGGGACGCAACTTGTATATTCAATGTTTTATAAACAAAGAAGTCCGTTAAACCTACACATGCACAATCTATTTATTCTTAACAATCGGATCTAAATCTACGCACGGCACACAACAGATGGAAATAAAATGAGATGTACCGTAGAGCTCTGGAAACTTGGGGACCCTCGTTAGACCTTGAGATGAAGCAAATGTTACGGCGTCTTTGCATACATCTTTACACACCAGTGGTTAGATTGCGAAGATTTCAGCAAATACTACACTAGTACTAGAGACGTTTAGACGACAGAACTCAAAGCATGTTAAAAAACCTAAAAGGGCTTCTAGAGAAAACTACTCTAAAGGGTGTAAAGCGTGAGAGGGTTTCACACATTACCCTCCATAACTGTTATCCACGCCACTACCATTGATGTCACTGTGAAGAAAGAGACAAACGGCTACAGTACAGACTCCACTGAGAGGGTTATGACACAGAAACGACAAGAAAAAATGATCACTATTTTATCAAAAAGGTTTTTTTGCTTTTCAGATGACATCACAAGGTCCTTTCACTTTAACAACCCGTCTCGTCCAATCGCTTGTCTTACTTCATGGGGTATATTGGCCACTTTTCACTATCCAATCAAGTACCATACTATATTTTTAAAAGATCCCCTTTGCAAATCAGAAATATGTAAGTAAATACCTAAAATAGGTTGTGAACAATATTTTCTTGTCTTCAGTGGCTCACTAATGCTTAAACCTTGTTGGAACAGAAGTGTATTTCGGAGACCTGAAACACTCATGATGATTTCACAGAAAATCATTGCTGCCCTGAGCAAATCATCCATCAGCAAACGTTTTACCTTGACAGTTTTCTGTCAGAGTCTAATCTTGTACACAACAAACCGCAGACAATTCCAAGGATTTGAAATGCTCGCTACATTGGGCCCAAAAAGGATTTGGAGATTTACGACACTTAAAACGTCTGAGTGTAACAAAATATCAAACCAGTTTGCTCTTATTTGCTTTAAAGTAATACATTTCCTTGTAAGAAGGTTGTGAGGTTTTAAATGACCAACTAAAAGATATCTGAAAGAATGCTTGTAGTCAGTTCTTTGCCACCATTGACTTCCATAGTTGCAAAAATGACAATGGTAGTCAAAAGTGACCAAGAACTGTTTGATTTCCTACATTCTTCAAAATATGTTATTTTGTGTTCAACAGAACAAAAACATTTAGAAAGAAATCTCCTTCTATATCAGTCAATGGTGGCCAAGAACCGTTTGGTTAAAAGGATTCTTCCAAATATCTTTCTCTGGGTTCATCAGAAAATATACAGATTTGTAAAAAGAAAAATTATTTTTGGGTGAACTGTCCCTAGTACAAAAAAGTACAAAAGAGCACTAAAAAGGACTTCAGGAAAAGGAAGAAAGGCTTCATACCTCAAAATGAAACAACAATAAAATGGCATCTACTAATACATTTTTCATGAAAACAAAATGGATTTGGATATTTAGAGAATTAATGTGTAAAAAAGTAAAATAATGGATTTGATTTTGGTTCAGCGAAACAAAGCATTTCTATCAAGCCCCATAACAAACCTGAGGTGCCAACACGACAACATCTCAGTAAAGAGAAACACATTAACTGAAAACAGGCTTGTACCCGTTTGATGTTTGTTTACCTTCTCCTGCATTGTAAGCCAGTATGGCACGGGTTCTCATCTGTTTGCCCTCTGCGGTTTTGCTGGAGCAGGTCTGGGAACAGGTGGACCACTGTGTCCAGATGCTGAGAGCGCAGTCTTTAGGACACGGGACGGTACAGAGCGCAGGTGCAGGATAGACGGCACCAACACACAGCTCCCCTTCCACCTCTTTACCTGAAGCCGACCACAGTATCAACATTACAACACATCATCACAACAAACGGTAATGTTAACACAGGATTACAACATCTGCTCACAAAAAGCACCTTTAAATAATGATCGACTAAACAAGGAGCGGAAACACTAGCCACAACTATATTGATAATGCACATTGGCTCACAATAAAATACTTGCATTAAAGTGATAGTTTAACCAAAATGAAAATTCTGCCATCATTTGCTCATCCTTTTGTCATTTCAAACCTATACAACCTTTTCTTCCGTAAAACACAAAAGAACATATTTCAAAGAGAGTTGGTAACCGAACAGAACTGGCCACCTGTGCTTGTTTACATGGGGTCCAGTTAACAACAATCTTCTAAATATCTTCTTTTGTGTTCTGCATAAAAAAGAAAGTCATAAATGATGAAACTATCACTTTGATAACATTTGCTTAATGATTTTGATATGCTTGAACAAATGATTAGTTGATGGTTTCAACACAAATAAATCATCTTCATTTTAAAAATGATTCTATATATTTATATTGATGCAACAAAATGAATATTAATCATTTTATTTAATATACAGTCCCTCAGGGGCTCTCCATTTCCACCAATTTAGGATGAAAGATTCTAACAAAACCATGAAATAATGTCATCAAAACAATCCCATAATTCAAAAGAATCTAAATGGTTTTAGTATCATTATTTTATCTTTAAGCAAAATGCCATTTTATATTTTTGTAAATGTTGTGAAATTAAATCTGTTCTGGTTGTTGTTAGATTCCCCGACATGTTTCTAATGCACTTCACAACACGTCTGTATTCCACATGACTGCTTTTTTGAAACGGTGCCATCCTAAATTATTAGCACACAATTACACCGACAGGCACAAATGTGCAAACGTTGTCAGCGCGTCTGCATGTGGCACCATTTGGCATCGAGCGCAGGCTTCCTCAAAGAGTTCTCTTGATCTCTCACAGCGAGCCAGAAGAGAAGAGCATCAGCTTGGATTTGGCTTAATCATGGGGACATTCGCTAGAAAAATAAATATGTGCCTGCGCAGCGAACCACAAACACCCAATAAATATTTCCATCAAACACAGGGACTCTCCAAGCTTTCCTTGTAGCAAACAGCGATACAATATTAACATCGATCTGTGTCAGACGCCTGGCCATTTGTGAAGCAATAATGCATTCTCTCTCTCCGTGTTGAAGACAGTCAGAGAAGAGCAGATGTCAAGTCTGCTTGAAAAAAACAACTACAAGATCAATTTTAATCAGAGAATGATGGAATCAATCTGGCACACTATGAGGTCTACAGCAGAGGCAGGTGACGGCGGGACGAATGCGTTAGATACCTCGCAGCAGATGCCGGAGAACATTATTCCAGGTTTTTATTTTATAGACGTCATATCAGAGATTCTGAGTGAGGATGGTCACGTTACAGTGCCATTTTTTTAGAAGATGCTCTGTTTTCTTAGTAGAAATCGTGATAGTTTATCTGTTTAGATGCATAAACATAGAATTAGGTGAGGTCAAAAAATTATGAAAGAGAATATTAGGTTATAATGTCAGAGTCTGTATTTTTGGAAAACAATAAAATGTGACATAATGAAGTAATGTGATATTATTTGTAAGCCTGGATCACAAAACCAGTCTTACGTAGCACAGTACCATTTTTAGGAAAAGCCAAAAATACATTGGATATGTCAAATTTATCCATTTTTCTATAACGTCAAAAATCATTAGGATATTAAGTAAAGATCATGTTCCATGAAGGTATTTTGTAAATTTCATACCTTTTATATATAAAAGCTTTATTTTTGTGAGTGGATGGCCTGCTACAGTGCCTCAGATTCCAGAGTTTTATGCGGATATATCTCCGCCAGATACTCTCAAATCCTAACAAACCATTCATCAATAGAAAGCTTATTCTGCTATCGGATTATTAAAAAACCTCAATTTCGAAACATTGACCCATATACTAGTATAGTCGTCAGGGTCACATTTGTTAAGAATGTATCATTGTTTTCACATTTATGATATAGTCCTGCAGAATAACAAAAACCAAAACAGTTAAGATTTTCTTATATATTTAATGGTTACAATAGGAAATGTATTGATAGAATCTTTTTGGAAACTGTAATGGTTTCTGTGGGTCTACATTGGTAATGTGTTCGGCTCTCTTGGACATTAACTGGTGGGGTGTTCTCCTATTAGACCAACAACACTAAATAAACGAATTTTGTAATGGACCAGTTAACAGTTGACGGATTATACTGTTATTTGAAATGGCAACCAATATAATTTCAACAATAATTTCTCTAGACGGTTACAAAGCAACAACACAAACAAACGTTACTGTGCACATGCACTTTTGTGGCCCAAAATTAACATCCGGTGAACATCCGCAAAGAATAGAGTCCCTGGAGATTCTTTTTGATAACAATGACAAGTAAATTACAGTAACTAGCAAGTTAAAAGTATGTCTAGCCTGTATTATTTTGGGTTAAAGCAGAAGGACCGTTACTTGGGTAAACTTAAAGTCCCCGTGAACCGGAAGCTGCGATCGTTTTACTTCCGTATTTTGACGCATTTCCGAATGAAATGGGATTTCGAATGAGAAACATAGTGTGTGTGGCTTTCGTCTTTCTCTGCGATTTAATTGGATGTATATAAACAGCCGTTGTATTTTGAAATTGAACTGGCAGCAGACTGACAGTTGAAGGGGAGGAGTTAAGGGATGCTCCGCCCAAGCTTTAACATTTAAGATGGATAGTGAGTTCAGGAAGGAAGTGCATATTCAGATTTTAACTGAAGATTATGATGGGACACAAATTTTAAAAAGAGAATGACCCACATTTATAAACTGTTTACAATAAATGCAGCAAAATCTAATTGTAAATTTTTATTTCACGGGGACTTTAAATGTTATATAAAAACGCTATATGGCCTATTCAACAAATTGTTTATTTCAAAAATGCATATAGAATACAATTCAACAAATTGTTTATTTAATACAAATATTATACAATAAAATATGATTATAATTCAATATTAATATAATATCAATAAAATAAAATAAAAATAGTTATATTATAAGCCGCTAGCCAGAATGATCAAAACTTCGAGCCAGGCACCTGCATCCAATGAAACTGTCTATAAGCGAGGATGTCATTTACTGTGAATAATTTGAATAACTAATCATCACTTTATTATATAACTGATCTAATTAAACATTCTTAAATGATATATTAGTGCATTGACCTTGTAGATTCAGCAGCAGACGAGGACACACAGACAGAAGGACACGCTTGTGCCAAGGAGGAGAATTTATGATAGTAGAGATCAGCTTTAATGGCTGTCTTTAGCCGGTCTAATTTATACGAGTGTCTCTCCAGCAATCGCTAAAATTGTCTTTCCCGAGCAGCTGGAGGACAGGATCACCATTAGCAAGATGTTTACACTCCTCCGTCGAATTACCAACGTAAAGAGCTCCCGCAGAGAAGGAAAATGTTCTGGACACAGCACACGAGCTGAGAGATGAGACAGGGACGATACTGTTTCCCGGAGGCTAATTACCGGATTCAAAATCAATCTTACTTTTTAAAAACATCCAGCACAGACGCTGACAGAACACTAGTGAGAATCTACCGGCAGTGCAGGGATTTGGCAAGCGCCCCACAAGAGATTATACTTAAACTTTTGGAACGAGACCAGCTCCGGTTGAAGTTTTCTAAGCGCTTTTTATGCGAACTCATGACAAGCATTCTTTATTTCTTGTGTTGATATATTGCAGGATGATGACGACATTTTTGCTGTATTTTGTGGAAAAGACTTTGAGGTACAATAGCATACAGATGGCTGCCGCAAAATCCTGCGGTCTTCAAACGCTGGAAATAAACTGTGTTTTAAATCAGAGTTAAGCAACATTTACACCTTTATTTTTCTATTTTGAAAGGTGCTAAGACTGAACTGCCAAAACTATAGCAAAAGAGAGCCAATCATAAAGCACATTAGTGCTCCCCATTAAATAAAAGTGTAAACCTGACTTTCTTTTTTAATAAAAACAGGGATCATAGAGATTTGTTCCTTGACACAGTCTTGCTCAGAAGGACCAACATCTCCAAATGAGCTTTTCTATTGAAACATTCGGTGTAAAGCTGCAATGCCACATAGAAACCAGACAAATAACAACAGTTCTGACTCATATCTGACCCCTAATATCACAGCAAGAACCTTCAACTTTGTTGTTATAATGGGACATACATTTAAAACTTCAGATAATTAATTTTATATTTCTTTTCATTTATACAAACTGTTTCCAAATTTTTTACAATTTATATAATATATATATATCATGTTTCTATATTAATTATTTTATAGTTTAAACATTAAACTCAAATCCCTATTTCTTTCTATAATAATAATTTTATATTTTAAACATTTAACTCGAAACATTGTGCAACTGTAAAATAATTAATTTTATATCAATATTTTTCAATACTTTATCATTTAAACAGTAAACCCATAACATTAAGTAGCTGAAATTGTCATGTAAATACATGGCACCTCTGAGCAGCATTAAATAATCTGCATAAACATTTACATTAACATTTAGGTATGTAGCAGACGCTTTTGTCCAAAGCAAAACAAAATTGAGGAAACAATGAAGCAATACACTATATCTTTAAAAAGTCGAAAACCCCTGTTGAAAAAAACAGCATATCATGCTTTAGTATGTTTTGATGTTGGTTTAAGCTGGTTGTGTGCTGGTTTAAGATGGTCCATAGCTGGTCATCAAAATACAAGGATTTAACATTTAGCATGTTCCTTTCAAGTATTCACAAATATTTTAATATATTTTTGATTGTTTCTTAAAGAATTTGAGGGAACCATGAGGGAGAATAAGTGGGAAAAATATTTTTACCCCTCTGTGCAGGGGTCACCACAAAAACATCCTTCATCTTTTTACACCCCATTATTTTCTATAAAGCTGAATTGCACTTGACTTGTTACCTTTACTGTTAATGCAGCGGACCTGTGGATTCTGGGTTCCCTCTCCACAATCCATATCGTCTTCAGGAACACACTCCTCCAGTTTGACCAGCTGCCAGGTAAAACAGCTGGGATCTTCACACGGGACGGCCTCCACCAGGTGAGGACAGCTCCCCTCGCCACCCGTGGGGTTATTAGTAATGTTTCGCCGCCTAAACTTGAATCCTGCAAACATACAAAACAGGAAAAAACACAAACAACATAAACCCATAATTTGGTTAACTTTTTGTTGCGTCACTGCTGCCACGATGAAACATCACAATAAGCACATTAAGCAAAATGTAAATTTTGTCGCAGTATCGAAGATGGTTACAGCCATGTTTACCTTTCTTTATGACCGGTTCATCACAATTCTCAAAGGTGCAGGGCCCCCAGGCACCCCACGGCGACAGCTCACACTCCACAGGACACGGGATGTGGCACATCTGCGTGGTGCTTGGAGTGGATCCCGTGCACAAGCGTCTGTACATGGGCTGCGATGCTATAATGCAAACACGCGCATTAAGACACCCAACTGTAAAAAGGCACCCACGTGGGGAGGACACACGGTGACAAATTAGTAATACACTGCAGGAGTCGAAGAATAGACGCATTAAACACGCTCCAAAGAATTTAAAGGAGGTAAACAGAACCAATAACGGGCCCACACGGATCCGGCACCCACAGAAGATTTTCGCAAAAAGTTTGCCCAAAAACAATTTAAGTTCTCGTGTTTCTTTGTTAGATAATTGTCATGTCTTACTTAATGCTACGAAGAATGTAAAGTTGCACTATATTTAAAAGGAAAGTGTGGCCAAAAATAAACATTCTGCCATCCTTTATTCACCCTTATGTCAAGTGAAATCTCTATTTGACTCTATCTGTAGAATACAAAGAAGATATTTTGAGAAATGTCTCAGCAGTTTTGTGTCCATACAATGGAAGTCAATGGGGGCCAATGTTGTTGTCTGCAGAAGAATGAAATTCATACAGGTTCAGAACAACATGACAAGGGAATAAATATTAGAAGAACTGAATTTTTTAGTGAACAATTCTTTTAAAAACTAATGTCCAGTTATAAGATTGTGGGCCGCTCCATTGAAACAACAATAATCAATCTCAAAAACACCAATAACATTGCTGCACTAATGTGCAATAGGATTTTCCTGTGTGTGAAGCTGTCACGTCAAACTGGAGAGTGACACGACTGCCGTTTTTACATCAAAGCGAGGTAAATTCCTCCAGATGAGCGCTGGCATGCCGAAGTGTGGTGAGAGTTCTGCTCTCTGGAGATATCTACAAATAAGTGCCTCCCCTCATACATCCACTCAAAACTCTGAGTCCCTGAAGACTGACACTCCTGCAGACCTTCAGAAAATAATTGATGGAATAACGCTCTTCTCAAGGAGACGGGTGTTGAGAATGACAGCTCACCTCGTAACTGTTACTGCACTGCAGCTTTCCATAATGAACAGAGAGGAGGTTTTCAACGTAATGCACCGTCATTTAAGTTAGAATAACACTGCACAGGTTGTCCTTGTTTGCGTGCCAGATGGTCCAGACCTGGCACGCTAACGTTCTGTCTAATGAAAGTCTGTGGTTTTTGCTGGATCGAATAAACTCAGGCAGACAGGTTCAGCTCCAATTCAAGCCAGAGAATGATGTCTCTCAAGTAGGTTCTCCTGCCCGATTTGAGTATTACGTGAGCACAAAGGTGTCACCAGGTTTTTGGGTAGTTTAGAGCGACAACTCGAAACAGCATATTTATAGGTCGAAATGCGCACCCGCTACGCAAAATGCATATAGGTTGGCAGGTCTGTAACATGAATATACCCTATACAGCTTTCCTGTAGCTCAGTGGTTAGAGCATGGCGCGTGCAACGCCAAGGTCATTGGTTCGATTCATTGGGATAGCACATACTCAGATAAAAAAAATGTATAGAATAATGCAATGTAAGTCGCTTTGGATAAAAGCGTCTACGAAAGGGATAAATATATAAATATAAGTGCTCCACATTTCTTTGACTTCAAAGGAAATTTTATCAATAAAATAAATAATGTACATAAATTAATATAAAATAAATAAATAAAAATAAGTATAAAAAATATTGATTCAAATATAATACATAAATAAGATTAAGAAAAATATAAGTAGATCAAATATTGATTTAAATATTATAAATGGACATAAAATAATAAAAAATAAAATAAATAAGTAATCAGAATAAATATTATAAGATTGATTTAGATATAATAAATTAAATAAATGAATAATGTGCATTAAATAATATAAAATAAAATATAAAGTCTAGTTAGATAAAATATTTATAAACTTGTAGTTGTGATATGGTTTAAGGTAAGAAGGCAGTTTTCAACAATGACTTTTAGGTACTTGATAAATGACAAATTAACCCAAAAAGTTAACCAACAGCAGCTTTAAACATTCCTAAATCTTAATGACACCCTAACGTCAGGTTACTATGAATGACTATTGAAATCAACTAATACACTGCAAGTTTTGTTTTGGGTGCTTTTTAAGTACATTCAAATAAACTTTACAAGTAATTTCAACCTTAATACATTAAAGTTTTTTCATGTTTTGAACTCATCAAAGAAAGTTGAGCAATTTCAACATTTTAATAAGTTACACCAATTTATCCCAAATAGTAATCTGAAGTGACTTGAAAAGATAATTAGATTGTACTTTGACAGTGCAATAGTAAAAGTGAACCATTTTCCACGAATCAATCAAGTTATAATGTATCAAGTTTCCACACAAACTCATTTAATTCGGTATTTTAATACATTTCCTCCACTAGCATTCGCATAGAACAGCCTGCGGTCCTTGTGTAGACATACTGCATGCGCTGTTTAACTGCGTCACCTTTTCTCAAAAAAATAAATCTATACAACACAATCGTCTTCATCACACCATTTTTGTGGTGATTCCCAGACACCTACAGCACATACAAGATGAAAAACCCAAGCAGGTGCATTTTGTTTAAAAAGGCTATTTGCAACTGCACTTACAAATACCTATGAAATGCTTTTCTATTTCATTTGAGACGATGCGTACAATAGGGAGCTGTCATAGGGACCGCCATTACCGATCAATCTCTGTCAGCTACCTGCTGCCCAAAGGAGAACGTCGAGTAAAACACAGACTCTTGCATCACTATACAGTTGTAATGAGCTCTCCATGGACACACATGGTTACAGGAATACAGGAAAACACTCAGGCAAAGAAAACTAAATATGTAAACACGCCTCAGGCGTTTGATCGAACCAAATGTGCCAGCAACGACTTAAAAGAAAAAAGAATTGGGATTTTAAAAGGAATATTTCTGTATTTTTTAACATGTCAGTGAACCACATCAGTGGAAGATTCTGACTAACACAAATATGAGTTCAAAATAATTTAAAACAATGAGATGTTTAGAAATACCTGTCTCTGCATATTCGTTTACTAGGCTTCTATGAATAAATGTTTATAATGTAAAAAGCTTTACTGTACGTGTGTTGTGCTTCACCAAAAATCTCACAAATCCCTCAATCTCTGGCCATCCCAAATTGTATGACTTCTTTTCTTCAGCCTAACACAAACCCTCTTACCAAAACATCTGTCAATATTCTGGTCTCAAAATGTTGAAGCTCCAAAAAAATACAAACACTCATCATAAGAGTAATACAGATGTTGTTTTTCTTGGTTTTGGTTTTCTTGTGCAGTTGCTTTGCAAATTTAAAAAGCACTATAAAAATATTTAAATATTAAATAATTAAATTGAACAAAGAAATCCAGTGGTTAACAAATCTATTCTGAAGTGAAATTTGAGAGAAAACCCAATATTTTGGGGTTTGCTTTTAGCAAAATAAGCCCAAATATTACACTTTTGTAACAAAACTACTTTTATCACGCAAGTCTGTGCTTGTATGAGCTTCAGTATTTTTGGTTCTAATGTGCACATTTGAAGACAGATATTTTTATATATATTAAAAACTGTACTCATCTAGTATAAGACGTGAGTAAATGATGTGAGATGGTGATGAACTGTCCCTCAAAGGTCACGCGGGGTTAAAGCTCTTACCTGAGATCTCAAAGCTGATGGACAGGAGGGGAGGGGCATTAGGCGTCTGACCGTTTCTAGACTGGCCATCTAAAAAACACACAAATACCAAACTCTAGCAAACTATCACTACAACACACTACAAAAGCACAAACACCATTACTTTAGACTCTGCGACTATTTCTAGAAAAGCCTATTATAGCTTGAACATGATGAATGTGATCTACTGTGTATACAACCTGTTCGGCTTTAAAACAAGCTCAGATCTCAAACATATAAAAAATAAAGGTTCCTTTTAGCTACACCGAAAAACTTTCTTCTCATCAATATCCCTTTTTGCCGTATCTTGGGTTTCTAATATGATTCTTCAGAGATTATAAAGTTCCTGAAACTTGATGCTTTAAAAGCTTTAAGTGTTAGTTTTAGGTCTCAAAGTAAAGTGAAGCCCTCCTGGGTTCTCTAAAGAACATTTAAAGTCATATATGGATATTTTATCATTAGATTGAACTTAAAAATAGCGTCTCCTATGACCCCATAGGAACTTATTAGGAGTTATTAAGGCTGTCGCATCCTTTTTAAAAAAAAGTCAAGATTTCTAAGAGATTATCTCTGTTAATTGATTAGAAATAGCATTCTGTTCCTGGTGCGTGTGCAGCGCTGTGTTTTTAACGGGAAATTTAAATGAGCATCACATCCAGATAGATCTGATGATGGTTTGATCACATCAAAGAATCTTAAAGCTGAAATCCTCCCCGGGTGAGAGCATCACATCTCCAGCAGCGCGCTGCGGCTAAAGCACGTTTTTCCTTGAACTTTCTGTGTTCATGTATCTGCTGTCGGTGGAGTAGATAACCCCCCCCACGGTGAAGCGAAACTCTTCCTGCACCACGCTGATAAGGACACAGATTCCTAACATAAGCAGCTCCACCAGTGGCCCTTTTAATAGAAGTTCTTATATATAACTAGAGCTCAACCGTGCGGCGGTCATCTGCTCTAATGCGCAGGGACATGTGCGTTACGATAAGTCTCAATGTGCAGACGATACGGTTCCGAGAGTCAAAATAGGAAGCAGACAGCGGGAGGAAAACAAGGTGTTTGCCTTGAAGAACGGTGGACTGCTAATGGAGCAATGATGTTTGTGCATGTGGAGCACGCCAGGAATTGCTGATGCCATGTATACAGCAAGAGATTTGTATGCGGGTGGGTGGCAGTTTTAGAGTTATGAATGATAAATAGTATACAAATATGTTAATTCTGTGCCTTATCCAATGTAAAAATCCAATGTAATTATATTACAGGTAAGGATTTAAAATAAATATATAATATATACACTCACCTAAAGGATTATTAGGAACACCTGTTCAATTTCTCATTAATGCAATAATGGTGGTGGTGTAATGGTGTGGTGGATGTTTTCTTAGCACACTTTAGGCCCCTTAGTACCAATTGGGCATCGTTTATATGCCACGGCCTACCTGAGCATTGTTTCTGACCATATCCATCCCTTTATGACCACCATGTACCCATCCTCTTATGGCTACTTCCAGGATAATGGACCATGTCACAACGCTCAAATCATTTCAAATTGGTTTCTTGAACATGACAATGAGTTCACTGTACTAAAATGGTCCCCACAGTCACTAGATCTTAACCCAATAGAGCATCTTTGGGATGTGGTGGAACGGGAACTTCGTGCATCCCACAAATCTCCATCAACTGCAAAATGCTATCCTATCAATATGGGCCAACATTTCTAAAGAATGCTTTCAGCACCTTGTTGAATCAATGCCACGTAGAATTAAGGCAGTTCTGAAGGAGAAAGGGGGTCAAACACAGTATTAGTATGGTGTTCCTAATAATCCTTTAGGTGATCGTATATATATAAATAATATACTGTATATATATATATATTAATAGAAAGTAAATAAGATAATAAAAATGTTATATAATTATTAAATGTAAGATATTATATAACATTTGATTTAATATTGACAACAAATATAACATTTCATTCTTGCATGTGGGTGGTTGGCACACTGGAAAGAAAGATTTACGAAAGATCAATATTATACATAGGCTACTGTGTGAAAATCTGTGTCTTATATTATAAACTGCGAATATTTCCTAACCTTCAATGTAACTAAATTAATAAAAAAAGGAATTAAAATAAAATGATTTAATGTTATTATTAAATGTAAGATATTACTAAACATTTATTTAAAATTGACAATGAATATAACATTAAATTCTTGCATGTGGTTGGCACACTGAGAAGTAAACATTACAAAAGATCGATGTATGTAAATTCTGTGCCTTATATTATAAATGAGAAAATTTCCTCAGCTTCAATGTTACTATATACTACAGATAAAATGTATTAAAATAAACAAATATGATTTAATTTAATTATTAAATTACATCTAATATTGATAATAAACTTGTTTTTTATTGTTTAAAACTAAAAATCTAAGAAAATCCAAGGCAAAACCGATAGCACAAACTATTTTTAAAGTGATAACTAACCAATCTAAATGATACTTAACACAATAATCACCTTAATTTACATCAATATGAAAAAAATAAAAAATCTGCACGAGAAATCAAAAGGTTGCAGGTTTAAACGCAAGCAACATCCATGAAACATTGCACCAAATAACTTCACTGTAAATAATTTTCTTAATATTATTTTCTTAATGATTTGATTTTAATTTTTGGAAGCTGTTGCAACCATTTTATCATAGTTATCCAAGACCGCCTGTGTCATCCTGACGTCTCTTGTTGTCAATCTATACAAATGACATTGCACTGGTAAATGTACTGTAGCGCTTTACCTTGTTTGTCTTTATTGTTATTGATGTAGTTGAGTAGTTCAGCATTGGCCTGGATGCAGTAGACCTCTCTGTTCTGAACGCCTCCACCGCACAGGCCGGTCTGATTGACCCGTCGCCGGTCCTGCTGCCCGAGCAGCGCATCAACGCGACACTCGCTCCATTCTGTGGTCCGCCAGGCATAACTACAATTCATGTGGGGAAAAAAGAAAACAATTACATTCAAAAAAATTGGTGCAAACACACTGCAATATATCTTCATAATTTTTAAAGGAGGAGATCAATGCATTTGCATTATTTGTCACTGTCCATTGCTCATGATAAAGGCATGGCTTCAAAACCATGAATAGGTGACAAGAACGAAAAATTATCTATAATACAACCGAACAATAATTTGAAATGAAAAGGCGTATTTAGACTTGTGTACTCTCAAAACACCAGGCAGCTGTTTTACCAGCGTAGGTATTGAGAACAAGACGCAATTTTTAGAGTGTCATTGAAGTATTTGTCCCTTTGGAATTACCATCAAATATTGAAAATCTCTAAACAGTGTTTGTGTTCGTCTGCTGTTAAAGCTGCTCTTTGAAGGCCAAAGACAAGTTTACATGAAAGTAACAAATAACCAATAAAATGAGCTGTTATTTCAACATGAAAGCGTTGTTAGCTTTCAAAAAGCTCTCACAACCGACTTTTTTTATCTAAGTCTTAAAGCTCAGATATTGCTCAAACTTTTTTCACTGAAACATAAACTTTGACCCATTTTCAAAACGTTTGTGGAGCAATAAAAGTAAAACAACTGTTGGCATACAGCGAAGACACGAAGGAGCCATAAAATGAATGTGGATAGTACAGACCTCTGACATTTCTTCACATCAACTTCTGAAACTTTAGTGAACACAGAGGTGGTATAATTTGTGAGAAGGAAGTCTCAATTCATTCTTTTTGTTTAAAACATACCATTTCTTGAACAACTAGAATTTTTTGCACCGATGGTGTCCCCAAATAAGTAAAAAGAAATGTTTCCAAAAGTCTATAAAGACAAAGTTCACCCGACATAAAAAATCTTGGCAATTTATTCACCCCATTCTGTTTAACGCCTGTATATATCTCTTTCTGTGGAACCCCCCAAAAATACATTTTTGGAGAAATGGGATTTTGTGCCCATATGATTTAAGTCTATGGGGTCCATTCTTCAAAATATCTTCTTTTGTGTTCTGCAGATGAAAGAAAGTCATGCAGGTTTAGAATGACAGGAAGTTGAGTAAATAATGAACAGAAATGTGTTTGCAAACTTCAGAAAGTCAAGGAAAAAATAATTTAATTAATAACTAACTATTATTTTTTTCTCTCTGTTTGTAGTTTGTGGGCGGCTCAGAAAGCATTGTGTGTCCTATGACTCGTTGCCAGTACGTGCCATCTGTGAGAGAATAAGATTAGAGCTGCTTGACAGAGCTGCTAAGATCACTTCCATTTGTGCATCCCCTCTTGGCTCTGGACCACAGACCGGCCTGATCCGTTTCTCTCTGCCTCCATATGCTGTTGTTCTGGGAGCGCTGACTCTCACAGCCATCATCGCTCTCGCAGGTCAACAGCCTCCCAGCGGGCCTTACTGATCCACACGGGCACTTCTCCACGATCAGAGCAGAAAGCATTTCAGTTTCAACATGCTGAGAAGCCACTTCTGTTCCAAAGTACCAGTTTTTATGCACATGCCCGCAGGAAAGAAAAATCTCAACAGTTTCTCTAAAACAGCAATGAGATTAAATGAGGAGCAAATAAGCTTAAAAGTGAAACGTGCCAGTTTCGCGAAGTTAAAACACTTTTCTGCCATCCCATTTTAATATGCAGATATCTTAAGTAGGCCATTTGTAGGACGATGCTGCCAAAAAGCGTAAACATTTTTACTTTAAAAACATCTCAAAAGTTGAACCAGACACAGCAAACATACAAACAGAGAGAGTCCAACATCCAAGCTAAAACCTTATGTTCAGACCTATGCTATCTGTTTACATTTAACCCCGTAATAGTTTTGCCACTATATCAATCATTGTCACATTTCTTTCTCCAAAGCAAATATAAAATAAATATCTGAGATCAAGATGATATATGAAAGCTCCGCTGAATCCCCTGAACCTCAGAGCAACAACATTTATCTCTTTGTTGACATATATTGCCGTATGACAAGATTATATGAAATTGTTGGGCAGATATAACAACACCATCGCTCCATCAATTCAATACATTTCCAACGGATACAAAACCATGAAAATGAAATTGTTTGACACCAAAATAAAACTGGTGACTGTTATGTCTACATAAGAATATATATTTAGATATATAAACAATACAGCTTTCAGAATGAACCAACCATCAAATGAGTATAAATGGGCTTTTTATTCCTAAAACAGCCATGGGTAGGTAATATGATTTAAATATTTTATGATTTATGGCAAAAGAACAAAAGTCTGACTGTTATTGATGTAAGTGACAGGAGAGATGCTTAGTGGATGCCTTAAGACTACAAAATAACTGTCATTACTGCATTTTCTAAAAACCCACAAAAACAGTGATCTTTTGCATTTCTAGATGTATTGTGGCCATTCCAGTGCAGTGTCTGTTTCAACAAAATCAAACCTCAGGAGTGACAAAGTCATCCAACAGAAATGTGAAAGACTGACAGAATGACAAGACATGAAAAAATGGTGATCACATAACTTTTTTACTTTTCCTAAATACATGTTCTGAGACTGTTGTATTGCTTAAAAGTAAATATGAACTTGTTTTCTTTCCCATACTTGAGGGCTAAAAAAAACAACGCAGCATCTTTTCATCATTATTTAAGTAAAACACGTGCCTAAATGGTAAATTCTGAAAAACTGAAAGCAATTTTGGAGTGGTCTCTTAATTTTTGCTGCAGCTGTATGTGCAAGAAAACAAAATCTATTTTTAATAAAACGAAATGTTGCTATGTATTTGATGCACACATGTAACATGTCCCTGAACATTTTTTAAATAAGGATTTTTGGTTAACATTTACAAGCAAGTAAATGAAAGTATTGAGATCTTATGTCCACTTTATGTTTTAGGTCAAAATTCAGCAACCTTGTCACTAGATGATTTTAAACTATCTTGCTGTGAGACAAATGATTTCTTAAATCCTTAATTATCCCACATACTTTCTCAATTAATTCACGCTCATAAAAGTTGCATGCATAAAATTAATATGCAAAATAATGCAGATGTTTTAGATAGAGGTTATTTTATATACAGTATACTCTGCCTGTGAAAGACCAGCTATTCATTTTTTGGTGATTTACTGTTTTCTACATAAAATCATTCCACACAATGTAAAGAATTACAGTCATTCCGTCAAAATATAATTGTGATATCTTTAAAACAGCCTGAATAAGATTATGTAAAAATTAAAATCACAGTGAAAAAAATGATTAAAATCAAAGTTTGATCCTCAACTCAAATCAACTTCCCAAAATCTCAATGTTTATACAGTTTTTATGTAAAACACATCTAAAACACTCAAAGTCACTATCCAGGCAAATTTGTACGTGTATATTACCGTTTGTAAAACCACAGAGTACTTACGTGGCACAGGGTGGCACCCTGGGGCCCTCGGGCTCACAGGCTTGACGTTCCTCTATCTGGGGGCACTCCGTCCCCCCTCCAACCGGAAGCTGCGTCACCTGTCTGCTGCGAGAGCTTGTGCCATTTGAAACGCTGGGGTCGGTGCAGGTCTTGGAACAGTTGCCCCACTGGCCCCATTCACTTACGGCACAGTTTTTGGGCATCATGCAGGACTGATACGTTTCCGGAAGGCTCCAGTGGGGACACTGGCTGATACAGATGAGACATGACAAACATAAAGTCAACAAAAGCATATTTCAAAACACGTAACACTACAAAATAGAGTATTACCAACTTAAGTAGCAACTGTACCATGGTACCACCTCAGTATGTTTATCTTTAAACACTTTAATAACATGTTTTTGTCAGTTTAACTCAATTTGCAGTTGCCACAATGAGCAACGGCTTTTCTAATTGTCTCGGTGTTCAGTAACTGCAGCAAAAATGCAAAATGTTCTCGGTTATTTTCTCCGCAGGCATCGCGGCTGATGAGCCATTAGAGGTAATTACAGGCTGTTTCCCGCTCAGGACGGCTTCATTTAGCAACCTTCCATTTAGGTGCCGCGGCTGCCAAACGCACCTCAGGGCAGCGTGGACCCTTAAACACATAAACTTTAGAGCTGCCGCTGTTTCCACCCATTTTCGGTCTAGATTAAGATGTCTGGAAAACTCTTAAAAATCTGGCAACGCAATGATGCCATATTGTCCCATTATACTGGAAGGCGTTACAGCACAATCGTTCGTTCTGATTCTGAGTTATAACGCCGGCGGTATCCACAGGTATCTGGAAGAAATACATGGTAGCAGTCTGTTGCTGTATCAAATTGTGACGATAAACTAAAAATGGCAATTGCCTAAATTTTACCTGCAAATAGCTGGGCAAAGTATGAAAATTCAATCCTAATTTTTAAGATACATATATTTGCATATTTGACAATACATTATGTAAGTCTCAACAAATAATTTATTTGCATTAAAGAAAACAGCCATTAAAAATTATTACTTCAGAAACATTTAATTTAGGAACTAAAAAAGTGAAATCTAGTTACATAGTATATACAGTTTCTATATCGAGACCTGTTTTAACACAATAATTTAAAAAGCTGAATCATTTGACAGTATATATACACACCATATAACAAACAGCAATATTTGCATTACATTTTCATTAAACATTTAGTCTTATGACATAATCTTCAGGAACTGAAATGGCTAATAAAAGAGTGCGTTAAAACAAAAATGAACTATTTATAAGGTTGCTTAAATTCATATCTAAAACAGATTCATAGTAAACATAATATTGTGAATATTAAACATACTTTAAAAAAAAGCTAGACGTTTTGCATTGCTGTATCATGAACACTGTTTGTATACAGTAAACACTGTTTTTATGTATTTTAGATGAGTGATTGTTTTAGCTTTCTGATGGAATGAGGACACATACATTTCCATTTAAATGAGAATAATGTTTGCAGGTTTCATGTAAGAATAATTGTATTTGTGGAAATTCAGGACATTCTGCAGCAGCGTATGTATTATGAAGTTCATTAAATCCTAGATGATGTCATAATATACTAAATGAAACAATGCTGTTTTTCATCGCCTGCTGGAGTGCTTTAATGGAGTCACACACACCAATGGCAAACTCTTGATATGTCTGTAAAGGGATAGTTCTAAGAAAAATAAAATTTCAAAATTCATCATTTACTCACCCTCTTGTCTTTCTTTCTTCTGCATAACACAAAAGTAGACATATTTTTTAAATGTTGGTAACCAAACAACGGTGGCCCCATTAATTTGCATTGGTTTGGTGTCTGTACAATAGAACTGAATGGGTACCGCCGTTGTTCAGTTACCAATATTCTTCAAAATATCTTCTTTTGTGTTCCGCCGAAGAATCGAAGTCAAACAGGTTTGAAATGACATGAATACATTTTTGGGTGATCTTTAAAGATATGACACTAAATACTGTCATTTTTATTGTACTGACGGATCTAAATAATGAAAGAGATTATCAATGATTTGATTCAAGGTCTATCGGTCAATAACAGCATTTGTGTCAGAGAATGTTTGTTGCACTTTTCTGAACTGGCGAAACAACTATAAATATTTAAGAGGTGCAGATAAATACATCAGAGATTAATATTTATGCTCCCGAGGGCATGCAAGTTGTTTTAGCAATTTTTTTTAAATATTAAATCCTTACACTGTATGCTGTTCATCATAAAATGACACATAAATAGATTAAATGAAATGTGGATTCTTAACATGAATTAACTTGCGCATAACACAATTTTGATAATTTTTTAAAACGTCTCTCTTTCTTTTAAAAAAAACAAAAAGCCAGACGCTGACTGTTTGAGATAAACAAGACTACTGCGCTGAAAATTCGACAATTACAAAACTGGTTTCATACTCTGTAGAAAGTTCTGGCATAAACTCTTGCCGTGTCAGTAAATCTGCTGTCGGGGAATATACAGTTGTCATCTCTACAGTTGAAAATAGACATCGGGCGTGGGAGTGTTTGACAGCACAGCAAAGACCCAGACTAGTCACATATTCTTCATTTCTTACTGTCAATCACTGACAGAGTGTGGAAATGCTGGAATCCCCAAAGTTTTAAGACTCATTTAACTGCTATTAGCCACAGAACTCTCAGCGCTTCAACATATACATCATCAGAGACATGACCTGTCTTTCTTCAGCTTAATATTAATGGATGTGCTATAGACTGAGAGAGACGTGTAAGCACAGCACATTTCTTTTGTTTACCAGCTTCCCCAGAAATGCCATAAGGGTAAGCTTAACCGTCTGGGCATTACTGGTCCATCAGTTTGACAAACAACCAGCATAATTGATTAGAATGGGATCATACTGGTGTTCATATTGGTGTCTTTTCAGCAGTGTGTTTATAGGGAAACCAACAGAAAAAACAGTTTTTAGTTTAATATTTACAGCTGCAATCCAATAAAATGTCATTATCAACCCAGCGTTGGACCAAGAAGGGTTCGAACCCAAACATGGGGTAAATTAACCCAGAAAATGCGTATTTGACTCAACAATGGCTTAAAACAAGCAAGAATTCTGTCACAGGTTTATTCACAACCCAACAGTAGAGTTTGTCCAACACGATCTCAGGGCAAAAACATAACTATTTTTTACTCGGTGGCTATTTTTGGCTAATTCCTATGATCTCATTCGTCTATTTTAGTAACATTTGCTGTTGCGCTTGGAAAGTTAGGGGAGGGGTTACGAGTGGGGCTTCAGTTTTGTACAATTCACAACATACAAATTTATACAAAATTTGTCCTTTTCGTAAACACACTGGGTCGAAAATAACCAAGCTTTTTTACGATGTATATTTTTTTGTTAAAATTTAACAAAAACTGTTATTTAGCAAATTCATAAACAAATGAATTACCTTACACCAATTTTACAACATTCAGTTTCTAATAAAGATGTAAAAGTTGAGCTGTTGGACACAACTTCTCTTCAAATGATTTGACTTCAACGTAAAAACAAAGACAATTTGTTTTTCAAACAGAGATGAGAACATAGAAGCAAACTTTATGGATTGCAGCTTTTATACTTTGTTTCTCAAGATTTTGTTTACCATCCAATTGAATTGAAGATTCTAAATGAAAACTGTAAAGAATGCCCAATGTAGGCCTACTACAAATTTAAATATACATTTTTTGTCCATATATTAGTAAAAAGAACAAGAATTATATTTTGGTTTTGTTTCATTGAAACACAACAAAAGTGGCATCAACTATAAGTTCTGATAAAATCAGCTCACCTGAGTGATACGGTACTTCCATTGCGATGGACGCAAACCACCTGTCGAAACTGATAGCCGACTTCAATGTTCCAGAGATCGCCACCTGGTCGGTTCAACCTGTTGCGGTTCCTCTTGTTCTTGATAAGTTCACGCATCTGTGGGTCTCTGTTTCCTTTCTTTGCTTTGCCTTTCCGCCGTCGTGCCTGGCGGACGGCACGTGGGGGAGCGGGGGAGGATGCAGTCGGTGGCACCGGAGATTGCGGGGGCAGTTTGCACTCGCTCCATCCACCCACTCTCAGATTGAACACCGTCTCTCTGCCCTCGCAGGCCCTGGGCGCACACGTCTGGAATTCCGTCAAATTGGGGCAGGGAAGACCGCCGAAAAGCGGCGGTGCCAACACAGAGCGCACACGGTTTTGCAGACCCAGCCCGCAGGTCTTGGAGCAGGTGGTCCATGGGGTAAACTCAGTCACCACGCAGTCCTGAGGGCAGGGGATGAGACAGGCTTGTTCCTGTCGGGGTTTGGGTTCAAAGTACTCACAGATGGCATCGTCGGCCGGCGACCCATCCGCCTTAAGCGTACAGTTTACCTCCCGTGTTTGGATGCCCTCTTCGCCTTGCAAACATAAGCCAGCACGTCCGGCACCTGTCCGCAAAGATATGGGAACACACCGGTTCCACGGACCCAGCTGCCAGTCGTACAGATCCTTGTGAAAGTCGCAGACGCGAAAGCAGCTCTGTTGGTTTGCCGGCCGCGTGGACTGAGGGCAGTTGGTGTGAAGGGTGGTCCAGCCCTCCACGTGAGCGCACCACACCGCACGACTCTGACTCCCACCTGGACCGCACTCGCTGCCCATACACCTGCCCCATGGACCTGAGGACAAGCACATACTATCATTTAATGCATATTTATGTGAAAAATGTCTATTCATGGTAATAATGTGTAAATAATAAAGTAAACGTGAAAAGAATTACAATTTAATCATCGAAAAATGTATGAAAGAGTTTTGTATATTTTACAATTCTTAACCATACAATTCATTGACTGATGTTCGATCCGTTTTGAATTTTTTCAGTCACATAATGAATCAAAATTCATCAGGAGTGGCCTATTTCATTATTTAAAGATGGTGCACAAAAATACATCATCAGGGTAACAGATCTGACAAAAAATGATGTTCTTAACATTAATAAAACAACATTAAATGCATTGTAACATAATTAAACTTAAATGCTAAAAACTTGTTAAATACAGGAAGAAACTTAAATATTGAAATACAGAAACGATCAAATGTGAAGTCACAGAGGGAACTATGGAAATGCACTTTAGCAGTTTTTCACGATAAATTTGAGGTAACTTGTATTTTAAACATGCAAACATTTTACTGTCAAACTCCATGTCTCATCTTTTTAAACATCATACAGAATTCAGCCTGAAAATATGGATGTATTATTTAACAGTAAAATTAAATGTAATGTCTTGTTTAATTTATAAGTTGTTCACATTTAACCGATTACCAAATTTCAATCATTAAAGTGGTAACAAGTGTCTTAGCCAGATTTGACATGAAAATATGACATCGACACAAACTAACAAAAGCAATCCTGACCAATCAGTATTTATAAAATATAAATTTTGTAAAGTAGGATTTTGGTGTCAAACGATTTCTGAGTGGGCGGGGCTTCCAAGCTTGACTGACACTTGTTGCTAGCTGTGGCTGGGTAGGATAAAATTGAGATTAATCTAACTAAAGAACGATTGATCCATCTAAATTAACTCAACTTAATCCCAGCTGAGTCCCTAATGCTTCTTTCTCTCACATGGCAACAATGATGGACATCACGCTTTAAATAAAAGAACATTAAATCTAACACAGTGATTTGAACAAACTGGGTGACTAACAGAATTTAAGAAGAAACAAACAAAATGAGAAAAAACTTCATCAGGTTTAAACATTTACGGTATTCGGTCAGTAGGTTTGATGTAGTTTAATAGGTGCTGACTATTGTGTCCACTGGCTAGATCCTAGTTTTGTGTGTTTTTAAAATAACCACAATTGACCCTGATGAAAGTGCATGTGCAGAAATGCATCTGCCTTTTTAAAATAACATTTTCTCAATCTAATAAATGTTGCTGAATTTAACTTTTCTGTTTGCACTCACATACAATTTTTGTTGTTGGTGAAGTTGCATCAGACTAAAATGCTGCAACGCTTGATACCACATTTCTAAGCAGGATGTTCTTGTTTATGTTAATATTTAATGAGAAAAACATAATAAATGAAAACGGGATCAATACTTAGGTTCAAGGTTATCCATTAAGGGAGGCTGAATATATGCAGCTTAGTCAAAACCTTCAAGAAATACCAAAGCACGACAAAAGATACAGGCAAAGAAGAAATGTGAAAGTGCTTCCCGAGCTCAATATTACACCCACATCACAAAATTAGCATTTACCATAATTAATTATCACTGTATTCCATTAGCCGTGTCACTATAACATCTCACATCCTGATATTCAGCATCTATATGATACATTGTTCTCTCTGAGGCACATTAAAACTTCATCTGAGAAGGGTTTGTTTTAAAAGCATCTCATGTTTAACAAAAGCAGGTGAAATGAAGCGTGTGGACTGGATTTGTAAGGCAAAGCTGAACGTAATGCAAGAGCATGCTGGGCTCTGACACGGTTATCCAACCACCTACAACAACGAATATTCAGGTTTTACAATTTTCTAAAGATCTTAGTGTTGAATAGCTGACAACCGCACAATTTGAGGTGTAATTCACAGTGGAAACATACTTATTTTTTTATGCATTTGGCAAAACATACACTATTAAACTTTGCTGTTGTTTTGCAGCAGGTTTGCCAGTAACTTACTTTAGATTTCACTTCAATTTTGTTTTAAACATAAAGTTACTTATTTCTTAAATTTTCTCTCATGAAACAAGAATCAATATCTTAGGTCACTTTTCTTGTTATTTAAATGTATCGTTATAACGTTTTAAATACTTTTTAGTTGCTGTGCTAATCCCAGTATTGAGACCAGGATCTCATTTTGAATCTCAAAAGCAGGCGTTTTATTTTGGTAAAGGTAAAGTTTAACACAAATTGAAAACATTACATATAAGAAATTATTTAAATCTACAATAAATTACTTGCAAACCTGCTGCAAAACTACTGCAAGGTTTTACAGTGTACGTACACAACCTGACTAACCACTAACTGTCAACCTTTCCAATCTAAGGCTATGTTCACATTTGACTTCTATTTTTAAGATGACATTACTATACATTACAAACCAATGGAGTAAACTGTCTTTAAAAAAAAGTCCTGTTCACTTTTTGAAACACCACCGCATCTTTTTCTGCAGCTCGGAGCATCTTTTGAAGCAGAAAGAAAATAGTTTTTTGACAAAAAACACCCTACATCAACTGCCTTTTTAGAGCTGACCAATGACAAGCCCGTATAAAGATCTGTCGTTTCCATAACAACATGCAAGAAAGGTGATTCGGGCAAGATCAAGGTAGAAAAAATCAAATGGCGGCTGAAATGGTTTTGTGTCTGTACAATAGAAGTGAATGTGTACCGCCCCCGTTTGGTTACCAACATTCTTCAAAATATATTCTCAAAAGAGAGTCAAAACAAGCCAGCATCGACAATATCTTCATAACTAATAAAACTCAACTCAAAGCTTGATTTATTTGCTCTGAGCTTTTTGTTTCTATCTGCATTTGAATAAAACCTATATTCCCAGATGCTGTAGTTTGCCATTTTGCCAAATAGTTTTATTTCTCAAAATACCTGAAAGGTTTATTGTTTGTCCATTTTGTACCATACACCTCATATATATTATATGAGACGTAGCAATACATCTTTTGCCAATGCTTCCCTTGGCAAAAACCACAGCGAACATCAGACCAGCTGTAATTTGCACAA
This sequence comes from Triplophysa tibetana, assembly GCA_008369825.1. NCBI lineage: Eukaryota > Metazoa > Chordata > Actinopteri > Cypriniformes > Nemacheilidae > Triplophysa > Triplophysa tibetana. The sequence goes on from CM017916.1 coordinate 3,205,894, forward strand.
CATGCACCCACACCCCAATTCCACCCTCTTACTATCTGTAATTGATTTTATCAGAGGGAGAGCGTGGGTGAGCGTGCGGCATAATGTGAGTGCTTTATGCACCCTGCAGGTCACTATGTTTCATTATCACAGGAGGACGTTTACCATCGTGAATTTAAAAGGGAAAAGAACTTCACTTTAGATGTCTTCTAAAACCTAGTGAGCTGCCTAGTACCTAGACGGCACATTAAAATGGATTTTAACCCAATTTCTGTGTTCTATTTACGTGAGGAGCGCTGTCTTGATAGGTAGCAGACAGGTGGGTGGATCATTACTGAAGGTATTTGTAGGTGTATGCTCGGTTAAAATGACAAAATCCACTATCATTTATTTGCTTATGGCAAAACCATGCAAAAATCACAGCAATATCAAACAGAGAGATCTCGCAGCATCCGCTTCTTCATTTATGTCACAGCTGTAACGTGCCTGGCACATCGGTGGGAGGGAGCAAACCCACCACAGCTTTCCTTCAGGCTAATCGTATTTGCGCAAAACAGAAATAAACACAATCTCTGCACATTTCACACGAACAAAAGAGAAAAAAATTCCATTTCGCGTCTCAAAAACACGCGCACAGGGTTAGAATGAAGATTTGTAGACAGAGGCGGTTTAAGCAAATGCAGAGGAGAAATATTAAAGCTCTCAGATGTGCAACATTAAAGGTGTTGTAAAGGGATTTTTGGAAACCGCACACATTAAATATCCATAATGTCTGACAGATATCACTTCAATACATTTTTGGGGAAATTTAACATCTCTGTGAGAGCGCTATGAGTGAATGAGGCATTTACTGTTTAAAGCACTTTATTACGTATTGCTGTACACCCAAAGTGCTTTACAATCATATGAGGGGGGTCTCTCCTGAACCACCACTAGCGAGGTTCAGCGAATTACTGACGGAAATAAAGTGTTATTTTTATTAGGCATGCCCTCAATATCAATCATTGTGCTCATCTGGAAAGGGGGCGTAAGGTTACAGTGATGCGGATGCCATCTATTTCCAAAAATATATATATATATCTGTGACCCTGGATCACAAAACCAGTCTTAAGTAGCACAAGAACGTATTTGGTTAATGCCTAAAGTATATTGTATGGGTCAAAATTATTGATTTTTCTTTTATGCCAAAAATCATTAGGATATTAAGTAATGATCATGTTCCATGAAGATATTTAGTTAATTTCCTACCATAAAAATATCAAAACTTTATTTTTGTGAGTGGATGACTAGGGGCCAGTAACAGGGCCTCTTATTACCAACTTTAAAGGCAATTTTCTCAATATTTTGATTCCTTTGCACCCTCAGATTCCAGAGATTTAAACCGTTATATGTCCGCCAGATTTTATCATATCCTAACAACCCATACATCCATAGAAAGCTTAATTATTCAGCTTTCAAATGATGTAAAAATATTGATTTCGAAAAATTGACCCATAAGACTGGTTTTGTTGTCCAGTGTCACATTTTTCTATTTACAGCGATCATTTTCTATACTGTGGTAGAAAATTAAATAATTGAGGTTTGCTTTTTGAGACAGTAAACTGTCAAACTTTCTTCAGAAAAATACTTTACTACCCAGTACATTGATTATTTCATTTTCAGGGTCTTCAGCATAATTTAGACCCCGATTCAACATTGACGGTTTGACATTCAGAATCACGCGCTCAACAAAATATTTAAAAAAGGTAAAACATTTACTGATGCTCAAGGCGACAATATGTATCATGTGTTTTATATTTTTATATAGGTCTACACTTTAAAAAAAGTGTTGTTCTTGACTCATAATCATTGGCGAACCACTTTAAGTGCTATATAGAACCATATCTTGGTGCTTCAGTGGTTCTTTGGGATGACTGAGGTGCTATATAGAACCGCTAAACAACCCTATAGCAACACTTCTGTATAAAGAACCTCTTCAGCCCATTAATGGTTCTTCAGGGATTCTTGTAGAACCACTGAAGCACCAAGATTTGGTTCCACATAGCACTTAAAGTGGATTCCCAATGATTAAAACCCCAAAAACACTTTTAGTCCTATATAGCACCATTTTTTTTGAGTATATTGTTTTGATATTTTCAGGTATGATTTTGGTCATACTGTACCACCCATCTCTCAACACCGGACTCAAATTGCTACAGGAGGAGGCCGGCAGCAGGTCAGTTCTGATCAATATTTCACACATCCTTATTTCCGGCATTTGAAGGAGACGCCAGCTGCCATGATAAAAGGTAATTCTGTCTGACAAAACGCCGGTCCATCAACATCTGACAGGTGTGCGAGAGAACAGAGAGCAGACAATTCCAGCTGTCAGTCAGACGAAGCACAGTTCATTGCGGAGAAACGAGAACTAGAGAAGAGACATTTGATGACGGCCATCACACTGCTTTTGCGAATAACAATACAGACGGATGGAGAAATGAATGGCGTTAAAGGAATTTAATGTATAGGCTTTACACCTGACAGATATCACAGAAATAGATATTTCTGTCAGAAATGTATCCATTAGAGTTTCAGAAGAGATGTCAAAAATGTGTCAAACTGAGCTCAGATCCAAAGTCAATATAATTGAAGATTTCAATATGAACTCAAGCATTTCTCATCAAATTTACAATCTACATTTATTTTACACCTCCTTACTCTTCATGCGTTTCAACAGTTTTCTTAACTCTCATTTGGAGAAACATTTAAGTCTGGTCTTTGAAAGAGCAGCATGTGAGCAATACAATGTTTTTCTGGGTATGGCCTAAGCCATGGAGCCTAGTTTTAATAAAAGATCTTAATTTCACATGGGAGAAAGATTTGAAGTTCTTCAAGTTGCAAAGTTTACTCTATCGCTCCACAAATATCAATGAAAGTTTAATTATTCATGATACAGCAAAAAATATTGCCTATCAGATTGAATTAGGATATTGCATTGAAGTTGCTGGATAAACTTAAAAATGCTGAAGAAAATGTCACAAGTCAAAAAATAAAAGAAAACTCCTGAGTAATATAACACTTTTTTTCACCACAGACTTGGTAGTGTATCTTAAAAATGACTTTAAATGAATACTAGCCCTGATACTTTTCAAAGGAGACAGCCTATGAAGAGAGTCAATCAAAAGAACCAAAGAACTGATCTCTGGCAAACACCATTAAATGATGTGAGCAATCTGAGAAACTTCTAAGGGCTTTCCAAAGATAAAACCAGTTAGCTGTGTGCTTTCAGCCTTTTAAAATATCTCCTTCTCATTCTTACAAATCAGATAATGAAATCCCAAAGGCTAACTTTTCCTAACCAGACGTGATGCAACAAGCGAAAAAAGATTTCTCTTCCATGTTAATTTGGGTTTGAGCATGAGGACGTTTCTTTGGCCCCCTGGTTTCAATCGGGTCATGCTCCTCCTCCTGTAAAATCACACTGGTCTGAAATTGGCTTTCTGAAGCTCAACATTAAACACACTCTATCGATTTGCTCTGCACTTTTGCTTCCATAGACGAGATTGATTCAAGTGAAAGAGCTTCTGCAAAATGAAAACCTATCACATTTTATTAAGAAATCTTTCAAGTGTTTCCTTCCCCTTTTTTCACCCTCTAATCTAAAACTTACAAACAAAACATGCTTTGGTTGAAACAATTGGCAACTGATTTATAGTTTTTTTTCTGTCCTCAAGATAAATTTCTACAATGGTTTTCGATAATTTTCTAACAAAATTAAGAAGGGGTGCTTTTTCATCCTCTAATTGAAATCTTAAAAACAAAAACAAGCTTTCGTTGGAACACTTGACAACTGATTTATAGCTTTTTTATGCCCTCAACATCATTTTCAGGTTTTTAGTAATATCCTAACAAAAGTAAAGAAAGTGGGCTTAACACAAAAATACATTATATATTAAAATGACATCACTGGTAACATACAGATCAGCATGATCATTTTTAAACATGTTCATATTAAACTTAACTCTTAATTTGTATGTCACCATGGATATGGGACTAAGTCTAAAATATGAATCACACACAGTTATTTTAATGACATCATCCTCCTAGAAGTAACAAAAACATTTTCAAGATATTTTTCTACTCTTATGATTCATGAGGTGTTTCCCTAAAGACTGTCACCAAAATATCTGAATTATGGGTAGAACAAAATGTGCTGAATAACAGGAATGACTCACTGTACGTGTAGCTGTACAAAAAGAGGAAGCATCCTGGTGTGAATGCTGTCCGACAGCGTCTCAGTTCCTGACTCTATTTCACATTCAGCTGAAGTTATCTGGAGAAAATTCATTTATCCACCGCCGCCACAAATCCATACTCAGCAGGTGAAACACGTATAAATGTTCAATAAAAACACACATTAAAACGACATAAAAAAAACACTGTGTTCTCGAGGATGTAGATAGATATGATGGAAAGCGAGACGTGAGATTGAAGTGCAATCCGTCGCAGCTTAACTTGTGGAAACCAAATCAGGAACTTCTAAAAGCTCCATTTGGGTAAAAAAGCGAACTTTAAATCACATTAACGGCAAAGCAACTGCAAGAGTTTCATTCGTTTCAGGCATAAACATTTTAATGTTGTTTTTCGTCTTCCGCTCCCCTACAGGCACAGATGAGGAGTCACAGCAGGTGACTGAACCCAGCACTTAATATTAATATGGTGTCTGTGTGCTGGGCTTTGTTGATGGCGATCTGACACGCCACTTTCATGAGAAACCTCCTTCGGGCTGATGGAAAGCAAAAAGAGTTTTTTTAACAAGTGCAGAAGAGCCAAAGCCAACCAATGTGCCCTTAAGATAAAGGACATTAGGTCTGGGGTCTGAACTGTGAGTGGATTGGCTTGTAAACAGTGATGCTTCAGGGAGGAAATACTGCTTGTAAAAAAGTGGAGGCCTGTGGCTACGATACGAAATGGCAGAAGGGTTACTGATTGTCGGGATATTGTGAGCTCAAACAGAACACCAGAGGAGAAAAAATATTGATTACTGTAAATTGTGATATGCCAAATTGTGTATAATGAGAATCAGAATAATTAAACACAAATTAGATTTAATAAAACAAGCTTAATCTGTCTAATGGAAATTCCTGGTTGTGTTAAATGGAGAATATTTAGGAGTTATATTTCTGTAATATGTTTTACCTATCCTGGTACGCCATCACTTTTATTATAGCACAATAAGACATATATCAGTTATGCAGGTGTCGTCTGAAACCTTGATGTCCAAATTCACTGTTTTTCAGGAAATTGTAAACAACACTGTACTTTTCAAATGATAAAATAATTTGTTGTCAAAATTGAAAAGCACTTTCAATCACATTTTATATGTTAGATATTTGTGAAACCCTGTGACAAACATAAAGGGTGACTAATAATTATGACTAATAAATTAAAATCACGCAATGTGGAGATGATGTTATGTTATAAAATGTTATAAAATAAAAGCAGCGTTTATACTCCTTTGCATTTGCAAATTTTTATAATTCTGCCAATTTTCCTGAAACAACACATAATGCTCCATCGAATTATAAAAATGTATGTGATCTTAAATATTTAATAATATGAAGTAGGCCAAATAGTCTTTTGAAATAATGAAATAAAAATCTTCATAATTATTGAATACAATTTGGTTTAATTAAGAAATTTCTAATTTGGAAATCTATGTTTGAATGTTTGTTGTTCAAAAGAAACTGTTTCCAAAAACTTCAGCAGCTGGGTTTTAAGAAAGAGAACATGCACTGAAGACATAAAGCGACTGTAACATATTGTTTTTTTTATTTCCCAAACAGTAATTAGCGTATTGTCATTGCGTGTTTTTGGTAAAACAAGAATCTGCAGGAAAGCCCTGACAGATAGAGCTCAAGGGGGGTATAAAACGTGATATACAACATAGAACATTATTATAAACTAAGTGATCGCCTCTCGCCTCCAGCAGACCAGTGCAATTCACCTGGTAGGCAGATTTATGCGATCCCGGTTTGCCAACGGGCGGTTAAAAAGCAAAGATAAAGCCGTCAAGCTCAGGTCATTCACTTCAGACCAAAGCAGCGGGTGAGAGTAGCTTCAGGACGGCTGACTAAATAAAAAAGAGTGGGTTTACTTGAAAACGTTCTCAATCTCAAAGATCTCTTAAAGGTCCAATTTATCATTTTTTTGCCAGATCTATTGACAGAAATGCAAAATGATATAAATAACTTTATCTTCAGAGGTGTATAGAGACCTTACATAATGAAGCGTTATGTTTTTATGCCTGAGAATAAGCTATTTCTGTCTAAATTACACTTGTTGTTTCTAAAGTTGCCCTAAAAGGACAAACTGCTTCAGAGCGCATTTCGAATGTTATATCCTACGCCAAGGAAGCAAAAACATGACAAAATCTTAGTTCTGTTTCAGCCACCGTAGTGCTTTAAACGGGAGGGGTGGAGTGATTGCAATTCACAACCTCACCACTAGATGATGATAAATTTCATACACCAGGCCTCTAAAGACGATCATAAAGCAGATACACTCATGACATGATAACATCTCCATCTAACATCGCGCATTTTAAAATTCAAAGTTAAATTTAAGTTAACACACAACTGAAGACAGAAAAGTCTTTATATATGAAAGCACCACACAACACGCAAATGTGAAATTAAACATATTATTTGCTTTTTGTATGCATATCTTCTCTGTGGAAGTCAAATCAAACCCGGTACAGAGCGAGTAATCGAATAAAGTGTGAAAACGGTTTAATAAACAATGCCAGAAAACTGATAACTCTGTCTGACCTGCCTTTGCTAAGACATTTAAAGGTCACACAAAACTTTATTTTTCTCTAAAAGACAACACAACTCCCATCTCAGCAGAAAAACATGAGGCTTTGTTTTATTATATGTAGGCAAACACACACACCTTGGCATTTGCAAATAATCTTGTTACGCTTCCACTTTTATTACAGTACAATAAAGCGTACCTCTGTAATTTAAGTATAATATATTCCTTGGCATTTGCAAATATGATAATCCTGCTCATTTTATTGGAACAATACAACGTGCTGCAATAAATTAGAAAAATCTACGTAACCCCGGTAAAAGCGCCTGTAAATGGGGCACTGCTGACTAAGAACGAGACTCTGTGGGATTGTGCTGCAGTCTCCCGGCCGGAGGGGGAAATCTGCTCGGCTGCAATGCAGAACAACCAGTAGCGCTGTATAGGGATGGAGAATGAGAAATCTCGCACACATTCCCACACTGAAATAACATGAAGCCAGAGGCGCAATGAGGTCAAGATGAAGAGAATGATCACATCTGATTACACTGAAGCCATCATCGCTCCAGGCTGAACCCTCTGTGATCGGCTGACACATCACACCATCTTTTGTTTGAGTTTTATTGCAGATATAATGCGATTTTTCAGTGGAGATCATTCATATACCAACGGAAGTATCAGTGTGAATTTCAAACTCAATTGTAAATTCAATTGTAAGAGACACTGGGGCCCTAATACATTTGGACAGATAGTGATACTTCATGTATGAATCATTGCAGAAGATACAGTACACAATAACAAACCAAGTGGGATCTGCAAACAGATGATACTGCAGAATAAACTTTCTAAGTCATGTCTGCAATTAGGGCTGCACAAAATATTGAAATTTTCCAAATGTGATTATAGGGATATTCATATCACAAGATTTGTTTTATGCACACTTATTTAAAAAGGTTATTCATGATGCCATAGAAGAACCACTTTTGGCTGAAAAGAACCTATAACATCCCAAAAACCCTCTGTTTCACAAAAAAGATTTTGAAATTAAAAAATGTAAATTAATAAACAATAGTTCTTCTTGGGGGAAGCAAAAATCGGCTGTGTTTTTTATTTTTAATCATTCTTATAATTCAATTCAAAGCATTTTACAGCACATTTTTATTCAATATTTTGCATTAAAATAATCTCACATCACATATGTCTTAGCTGTGTTGCCTCAAGCTGTGTGCATGACATTAACAAAAGACATGTGGTACCCATATATGGCCAGGAAAAAGTGCAAATATTATATTTAACTTTATTTATGTTTTAAAATTTAAAGCTACTTACTTTTGTTCAATTATGTTCATGTTTTCCTTTGTTAAAAAAAACTAACCCACTCTCTCTTTCTCTCAACAGGTATTGTTTTGGCTTTTGTTGAATCTAGTTATTCGGTATTAGCACCTATTGTATTAATGCTCCTGTACGACATATCGTTGCTCCCCGAACTTTTTGTAAGTCGATTTGGACAAAAGTGTCTGCTAAATTACTAAATGTAAATTTTGATATCTAATGCAATGACATTTTGCACCTTTCAAGATTCGGCCCAGAAAACAGGGATGCAACAATGTGTAAATTTTGGCCGATAACCGATAATTATTTACCATCGGAAGCCGATGAACAGTATATTGGCCGATATACAGTATTATAAATATTTATATAAATTTCCCTAAGATTTCCCTGAAAATCATGTACCAAGACTACTTTACACTTGTTAATAAATATTTAACCTTCAACCTTTTCTGGTATATTTAGTAAACAAATTATAGATGTTTTTCCATGAAAAATGTTTTCAATAGTCACATGTCTGGTGTCAAGACAGAAAGCATTCAGACAACGGTCTGATTCAAACAATATGATTTTGTTCCTATAATTTACACATTCATAAATACTGTACCTACATCAGCAATGTTTTGATTATAGCAGTAAGTGAACGATCACGGCAGAAAGACAGTACTGTGGTGTATTTTAACTGCAAGCAGCATGCAGATTAAGTAGTTTAACCAGAGGAAATGGTTTAAGAACTATCGGCTTTCATGTAGCGGCATACATTTTATTATCGGCCGATACCGATAACATAAAAAATGACCGTTTATCGGCCGATACCGATATGGCCGATCATTTATCGTGCATCCCTACCAGAAAAGCTTTGATAATATAAGCGACTGTCTCTCAACTTGGCAGCTACAAAACTTTGGCTGTAACAGAATTCAAGTCTGTTAAAAAAATAGAATACAAATCAGAGTGTGAGAAAGACAAATTAAGAAGAAACCATTCTGTGTTGGACAAAAATGGTGTCTGAATCAAGAACCAAGTGTTTCAGTGTGAAAGTTTTGGGAATTGCTTGTTAACAGTTTAAATCATGCATGGGAAAACTGGAGTAATTTAAGGATTAGAAAGCATCAGAAGCGTCAGATAAGACAACCTTTCCCACTCGTACAGAGACAATCACACCAGCTCTAATGAGACTCTCAGAGATTAGAGAAGACAAGCTGAGCCTTTGGGGAATACAATTAAAGGTCACATTTCAGTTGTTTTTCTGTAAATATACAATCACATCTCATAATATTGTCAATGACGTCTCAAACTATTTTAGATTTACATAAAAACTATCAAATTATCATTTGGACCTACTAAACTGCGTTTAACCCTGGGTTATCTTTTTACTCTGGGTGAATGTTTTACACGCAGAGGTTGATAGTGGTCCCACTTTAAAACGGATTGTGTTCACATCACCAGCTATATGCATCAGTGTTGCTGGCCTCATAAATATGTAAAATTATAAGTTTTCAACTCAGTCAATGTTATGAACCTCATAAATACACAATTAAGAATGGTAACCTAGGGTCTGCAAATGTACCGTCGAGTGAAATCCTTAATGCGAATATGAATTATTTATCCATTGTGAAATATACAGCATTGTGGAATACAGTAGCCAAAGCAGAATGATTTTGTATTATACTGCACATTTTTGGCAAATGTTGTGAAGTAGGTCTTCTGGGTATACATGGTGCATACTGTAGTGTTCCTTTATCTTAATATGTAGAGCATGACACCTACAACGCAAAGATCATAGGTTCTCCAAGGGACACATATTAAAAAAAAACTGTATACATGTGATGGCTGGATGTAATAAAAGCATCTGCCAAATGCATATAAATGTACAGCTAAAGTAGTTTGTTTGCTTTTACGAAAAAACTTTTTCTTGTTTTGTTTTAGTCTGATATATGTTTAATCCATGTCAAACACAAGCGCTTTGAGCACAGTGAGTAAATAATTCATACAGTTATTCAATGTTGTTGTCTATCTTGTCTTGCTCTAACACCAGACATCTGGGATTTGGGTATTTAAAGGTCTCATGAACTGTGCCTGTTTGTTGTTTTATACTGTTGTATGAGGTCTAGTTATGATCTTCGTGTGGTTTTACATTCAAAAACATCAAAATCAATAAGTAATAGGCTATTTTCTACCCGGGTTATGAGGCCAGCTCTGCAAACGCTCGGTTTTAATGGGCGTGCCTTTTCGAAGACTTTATAAGTATACGCCCACTGCTTTGATTGGATAGCAGTTTGCGTAGTTGGAGCCTTCTGTGAATTTGGTTAGGGACGTAACGTTAGGTTACACATTAGCACCATTCATAGTTTTAGCACAATATCAGCATTATCTGGAGACCTCCTGTGATATATAAATGACCTCCTTACATCAGTATTTCATGTGATGCAATCGGACGGTATAATTTTACTCAAATTTACTGACTTATTTTCCGGATGTGATGTCAAGGCTTTGTTTATAGTTTGTATAGCCTATAGTTGTATTGCTTTTAATGAGATATGACTGTACCTGTCTGCATTTTAGATCTCGCCGGAAAAAAAAATCACAGCGATTGCGGGTCTCAAATGTTAAGATAGTTTCCATGATAAATAAACGACCGGGAGACTCCCGGTAATTTATGGATATAACCCAGCACCCGAAATAATACCAAAACACTTCAAAACAGCCTCCAATTATTCGCAAACGGATAAAACCTTGAAAAAAAATTATTTGAGCCCAACAAATCACTGTGATGCCGATTTGCATGGGCTTAAGATCACAGACAACCTCTGAAATAAATACAAATGACTGAGGTCAGCAGGTAATACTAATCTCGTACGAATAGTGCCCAGGGCACATCAAGCGATCTCTAACAAAGCAATAGTACATAATACAAAAATGTTTTACTGGCAGCACCATCTTTAAGCTATCTTTAACGGCATGTTTGTTTATTGCTTGCTAGCTCTATCTAGTTCTGCACCACTTCAGAATTGTCAAGTGCGAACCAGTGGCTGGGACTAGAGAAGTAGTCATTGATATTTTTCTATTGAGGCGGTGTTCAACCTATCAATGTCGTCATAGATAGGTGCATTCCAGAACTTGGCGTTCGCTTGGCGTGGTGTCAATAACAGATGTAATCTTAGTAACAAGGGCGTTTTCAGTTCTAACACTTACATGATGTTCGCGTGAATATGATTCCCTCTCACATAACAACAAGCAAAAGAAATAACAAGTAGCCTAAATTACTTTAGCTAGACAATTTAAATTATGTCTATCCAGTATTATTTTGGGTTTCCAGTTGAAGAATCATTACTTGGTTAAACTCACAGTAAATGCGACAAAGTTACACGACTCATTCAACAAATAGTTTGTTTAATATAATACTAGGGCTGGGCAAGGCATCGTGTAATTATAGGGTTAACGCATAAATTAATTATCGCAACATTTATTTTATCGTGCAATAACACAGTTTTTTTAAGTATTGATTTATTTCGAAAGCCTTTTCTCACTGGCTCTGAAACGTACAGACAAACCAAGGGTCACAGAAGGGGTAGGATGTTGATCGGTACTGGCTGGGGATGGGCGTCACCACGCGTCTTAACCAATGAGAGCATTTGGGGTTGGCCTAATACTGCTGAACCGTGCATATGAACCAAGAACACTAGAACCGAATGGTACCGAACTCTAACATGGACATTTTGTTTAAAATCTGTTCCAGACGGCGGAGTTGATATAATTAGAATGTGATAGAAAAAATGTGTTGCCCCTCATTAATTAATGCACAATCAAATACCACATATTATACTTTACATTTTATTATACACAAGTATTATACTTGAAAATATTAATATGAATTCGTATTAATAAAATTATAAAATATAAATAGTTGTTTTATTAGGGAAAGGTTAAAACTGATTTTAAATCCAGATTTCAATCCAGAATGTGTTATTGTGAAAAATAAAATTAAAGGGAACGAGTCTAGATTGTGCTAAATTAGGACAAGCATCTCCTTTAAAAAAAACACACACAAACACGCTTACACGCACACCTCTTTCATCTCAACAGAAATTAGACTGAAGTGCTCGACAGGCCTGCGATAAGCAGAGCAGATATAAATAACCTCTCAAGAAGGGAGTGGTGATGATCTGCTGTGTCCTTACACCTCACCTCTCTCTCTCTCTTCTAATGGGGTTGAAGGGCTGATCACAGGTGCCAGCAGACATTCTTTGGGCTCTTTCAGGTCATACACAAATAGAATAATTCCTCTCCATTCTGCAAGACTAGAAGTTCATGTTTAGGGTCACCTGACCACGTGATGTGGTCAGGTGACCCTAAATATATATATATAAGATAATATAAGATAAACTATATAAGAAAAACTCTTATCTGTACGCAAGTGTTATGGGATTATTACAGGCTCTTGTGCCCTAAACATACTGTAAACATCATGCTGCAAAGCTATTCTAGATACTCTATCTCAAGTTGTTGCGTATCAAAACATGTCAGACATCAATTTATAAATTGATTTATAAATTGATCAATTTATAAATTGATTTATAAATTGACTGTCATATTTTCATAGTACATGCCCATTGTAAAGTATTTTCATAGTACATGCCCATCGTAAAGTATTTTCCTAATATTGTATTCTGTATTTATTCACACTGTATATCCTGCACTTGCTAATTGCACTTCTGGTTAGACCTAAACTACATTTCGTTACACTGTACTTGTATATGTGTAATGACAATAAAGTTGAATCTAATCTAATCTAAATACTGGGTTACTGTCTATGTGTTTTAGGTCAACAACTGCCAACGAAAAACGTTTTAAAGAAAATTTTTCTGAGCAGGCAAGAGCCAACATTTAACAGAACCCTGCCAATCATTCTGTCTGCATACTTGTAAATAAATAAGTCTTTAAATTCTCATAATTCAGTTAATAGTAAATAAAAATAAACATATTAATTATAAATACATACATAAACAAAAATATAGATGTGGATCTTGGTTTCTGCTTAGTCAGCCACTGGAAATGTGATATGAATCTTGATATCCATCAAACGTTCTCATAAAAAATAAATGAGGATAACCTTAAATAACTGGTGTTGAACTGGATGTTCTCATTCTGAAGACATTTATAAAATTGTTTATAGAGAACACAACGAGTGATAGTCTAGTCAAGGTGCAAAAAATATTAATAAGCATATCTTAGCCAAAAAAAATACAGTAAGGGCCAAACGTGATGTCCAGTTGTAGCATTTGCTTTTTGATATAATATAAATAAATATTTGTAGATGTGTTTAGAGTATTAATTTAAGTTTAGCTTTGAGGAGAACCTTAACAGAGAGGATTAAAAAAATAATATCAACTGATAAATTGTAGTTAACGTTTACCTTTCTTGTCAGCATTTTTTGTTTTATTTATATAAAATATATACATATACTGTATATATATATATATATATATATATATATTATATATATATTATATGTATAAAATATGAGGTGTATTGTACAAAACTTTTAAGTTATTTATTGGACAACATTATTAAGGCGAATTAGAATGTCAGAGAATACATATATATTAAAGGGGTCATATGACAGGGCTAAAACAAATAAAATAGTTTGTTTTAGATGCCATCTCTATACACGATTTAAGGTTAAAAAACGTTGTATTTTCCACATACCGTGCATGTCTGTATCTCCTCTTTGTCCCGCCTCTCTGAAATCCGCAGATTTGATACAAAGCTCCTCGCTCTGAAACGCGAGGTGTGCTGTGATCAGCCAGTTAACCAGTGCGAAGTGATTGGTCGAATACTGCAAGCGTGGGACGGAAATGTAACGCTTCAAACCATTTTTGGAACTTCAGGTTCCAAAGAAATTGTAGTGAGAGGTGGGCCCAACTTATTTGTGTATACATTTGGGATGTAGATTTGTGGGGATGTGGGAACATGAGCCATATCAGGCAGGTCTGGATAAGCTCTGTGGAGATGGTGGTCTAGTGGGTTAAACCACTGAACTTGCTCAAGGACACACTGGTGGTGGCTGCTGGGATCGAACTAGCAACCTTTTGATTTACCACTTTACTCCATGTTGCTCCAGGGGGATTGTCCCTGTAATAAGTGCACTGTAAGTCGCTTTGGATAAAAGCGTCTGCCAAATGACTAAATGTAAATAAGCATTCACTTTTTGATAGAATGCATCTTTTGTTCCGTCACAATTTTTACAATTTTACATGTCTAATATATGCATGGGCAACTTATAACCAAAGACACAGAAAAACACATATTAGCGCCATATGACCCTTTTAATAAATATTGCATCCAAATTCCGCTGCATCCTGATTTGAAACTGATCCTCTATATCCTCAAAAAAGAAACGCGTGCAACGTTTACAGAAGGCAGAATGTGAAGCAGCGTCACAAATCAAGCACAACGCAAGTCATTGTAGCTGAAACTAATAGATGCAGCTGGCTTTCAAGTGCAGCGAGGGAACAACTTGAAAGAAAGAACAGACATGTGGTTTATTCTCAAGGTTCTCGAGACGCACGCCTTTCAATGTGTTAGTTCACATCAAATGATATATGAGCCACTTTCAGCTTTTAATAGGCCAGATTTACACATCGGCATCAAACAACAAGCCAAAAGTTAATTATTTCGAATAGGCTGGTATATGGAAACTTTAATACGGTCATTACAGGAGGAGTTTCACGCAGTAATAAACAAAAGCACTTTGTGTTTCCTCTTCAGTGAGCTAAAATAAATCTTGGATTAGATGATAAGACCGTTACATCAGAGGGAAGATCATCATAACTTATGCATCTATGTATTTTATTATCTTTTGACTCCTATTCATCACGTCTTGTGACCTCTTTCATAAAAGAAAAAGTCAGACGACTCATTAGGAGGGGAATCCTGCAAATTTTACCTAAATAATTACACATACACTTTGATATTTCTTTCACCCACTTGTTTCTAACTCATTATGATGCAATCATATCATGCAATAACGTGCAATATATAAAATACAATAGGAAAATGTTTAAAGTTTGTGAAAACATTTGAAACTCTATTAATGAATATTTAAAAGTAAAGTATATTCATATCATTCTTCATCTTCCATACATCATGCAAAGGGAAACTTACATTCATGTCTCTCTGCTATCTGCATATAGCTAAAACCTTTGTGCATCCCTAGTAAAAATACACCAAACACACCCTAGCAACCATCTAAAACACCATAGAAACTACTCTGAACACTTTGGATCCCATAGCAACTATGCAGCTACACTTTGGCAACCAACAGTACAATACTAGTTTCCTTAAGAGCATGAAAAACTCTTCTCTGTGCAATCAGACATGCTGAGCTTAGAAGAGACTCGCGTTCAACTCGCCTGGAGAAGGGCAGCTCTCCGCAGAGATGACATGGCCACTACGCTGTGATCTCTGCAGGAAGGGGGACGATCTCCACAGTCCTTTTCTATAAGTATGAGGGCAAGAATGATCACAATTCTGTTTCTTCTCTTCCTTCTGATCACTTGACTCACAGAGTCAAAAATGAATAATGGAAAAGAGAAAGAGCATATAAAGAGATGTACAATTGTACAATTATTTAAGGCACCAAATAAGCAGCAACAAAATATCACAGGCACACCCACACAGTTCCAATTATTCTGGTTCTGGATATTTTCCTATTTTCATTTCTCTTATACAATTTTCTCATTAAAAAGCCATAAACCGAAGCAACCAGCATCATAGGAATCCTCCTAGTATAACAAAGTTTAAAGATAAAACTTTTTTGAATATCTGAAAAAAACTGAGACTTTGTATTTAACATATTCAAGTTATCACAGAAGCACTGGCAATGACTAAAGAATAAATAAATAGAAAATAAATCAAATTGTATTTCAAAATTAAAATCAATTTAAAAGAGTTACCGTTATCGCAAAAGATAATGCATGAGTTTAAATGTTATTTTTTATTATATTTAAAACAATTAAATGTGTTAGACAATATGTTTTTGGATATCAATAGATTATTTTTATGAGGCTACTGTTTATGAATAAAAGTTGAAAGAATTAAAAAAAGTCATGGAAGCATTTTAAATAGGCCTATAGTTTTCAGTTCGCATCCCTTCGCTCTGAAATTCGATTCTTTGTGGAACGACGACAAAGAATCTTTCTGTTGCACAAATGTTTCATTTATAGTAGCGAAAGTTTCCATAGACTTAAAAATAAAAGAAATAGTTATTTTAAGAACGTTCAGAAGGTTGAATCACTGCAACAAAACTATTTAGGAGCACCTTTATTTTTAAGAACATATAACACCCCTAAAATGTACAACCCAAACAAACATTAAGCCTTCAATAGACTGATGTGATTTTCATATTTTCACAGATTAAGTTAAATCCAGGAGTCTCATATAAATTCTGGACTGGAATGTTGTGAGTCAGCACCGATCAAACAAGGCAATCTGAGCCAACACAGCGGGTAGACGCAGAGAGAGAAATAGGTGATCAATGAAGCGAACCAGCAGAAAAGTAGGGATTTTATCTCAGCAAACAGACCACCACACGGCTCTCTGTTTACTACAGGCCTCCCAACATCTGGACACTTCTGACATTTTCCCCACTTTAATCACATAATGTCAAGGTTGAATGAGCGTTTGCTGAATCCACCCGGTTGGGATTAAAGTTCTACTCAGAATCGAGGAGGATTCTGGGTCGTTTAAACGTTTCTTAGTCAGGTGAAGCAAACGCTCAAGTCAAAGTCATGCTGTCCGCCTGTACCAAAGAAAAAAACTGTATTGCTAAGACGTTGCTCTTTCATTCTTGGGAGATTTCAGTTGTGTTTCATTTAAGTTATTAGATATTATCAGATGTTTCTTTTAAAATTGCTTAAAAGAAATACATAAGGAAACAAATGAGACACTTGTTAAAATGCATTCAGCATGAAAGTGTAAATGTTTGTAGACTGTAGGTAAAATAATCTGGATTTGGCTCAATTTGATGAGAAATGTTATCGAGATCTCCAATAATATTGACTGCAGACATGGCAAATCTGAGCACAGTTTGTGACATTCTTGAGACTCTTCTGAAACTTTCAGGCAATTTTTTCAAGAGAATGAAACTGAAGTGAACAGCAAAAGTTTCCATTTGGTCTCAATTAAATTGTATTCTTGTCTAGACATTTAACTGAGACATTAACCCAATGTTTTGTTTTATCTTAATATTATCATATGTACCCATATATTGAATTCACATGACCTGGTGCCTATCTGATCATCTTTCCGATGATTATGGGATATTGTTGATCGCCAGTATACAGTTTATCTGAAATAGGACATGCGGCTTATCTGAGAATCACTGGAATTGCTCAGACACAGTTTGTGGAGTTTATCTCTAAAGCGAGACGGGCTGGTGGATTCTGGCCTCGGCGCTGTTGGGACAGCAGACTGCTATCAAGAGAGCCGTGTTCAAAGACCACCCCAGCAGGATGAGCATCAAACGGCCGCCTCGGCTCCAAAGAGCACATTTCTCCAGATCAGACGCTTACAGGCCCCCCCCAAGTCAATAGAAATGGCATGACTCAAGAAAAACATGAGGCCGATAGTGGTTATTTTCCTGCTCTGGTGTTTTCAGTGATGCATCGGTCTCAAACAACAGAGGATGCTTGGATTTGCTCAGACAAACAGCATTGACCAATACAATCATTTTGGGCGTTTTTTACTCTCAGCAGTACCAAATATGTTGCACTACTTTCAACCTTTCCAGCCCTGTTCTCTCCTTATAGACTTCAATTTGAAGCATTTCTGATCACATCTAAATCCAATATTTTTCTCACAAATCCTGACATCTAAACAAATGTATTAGTTGCCATTCATGTATGTTGTGTTGTGCTATACACAGTAACTGTTATAGTAAACTATCAGCAGGATGGAATAATACACTTCACGTTTTTTGAAGTACGCCCAACCCCTATCCGAGTCTGCAGGAAGCATCATCTAATGAACTATTACCCTATAACATCAAACAGAGCCGGAGGAGAAACTTTTCTGCAGTGCGATTCATTCATTTCACAGAGAGCTGAATGAAGAAATCAATCCAGTCTCGTCCCTCCACATGGAATCTCCTCGCCAATCTGTGATCATGTAAATACCAGCTGCTTGGGTTCTGTGAGCCATGGCAATACACAATCACATGAACACATATCCCACATATACATGCACAAACTTACACACACATAAGGTATATTCTAATGCACAGACACTCACACAAACATACACAAATATACGTACACCTTCACACATATACACGCGCACAGACATACATATGCACACACATACCAACACACAACGCACACGAATATCGACTATAGGCACACATATACGCACACGTATACAGAATGTACATACACACATGCTCGCACACACGCATGCATGAACACACACACACTCCAAAGCAGCCTCATGATGGGAATGATAATGATATTAATCCTTCAAAAACTGTCGCTGGCCAAAGCTTTTTTACAAATGATACAGGCTACACAGATAGAAAGAGCAGAGGGATTTTGTACACGACTGCTTGATGTACCAGCACGATAGAAAGAGATCCAACTGACCTACATACAAGCATCCGCGCACACGCGAGCACACACACAAGCACATGGCTGCCCTGCTGCATGACTTTACACACACACACACGTACATGAACGATGCGGTTCATGCATTAGCTATTGCATGTTAGCTGTTGTCAGGGAAAAATCTGACAGGAATACACACGCAATGGCTTCTGCATGACCGTGCACTTCATGTATGAAAACTCTGTAAGAGCAGGTTGAGTCAGGATAAACAAGGCCGTGTGAAGGTAGAAATGTTTTTAGGTGGGATGTGCTTTATTGTTTATAACACAGAAAATCAATGTGTATATTTGCTTATCAAAGGCAGGCAAATATATCACCGTACTGCACATGTGAGAGCATGGAACAAGCATTAAGTAATGACGAATACAAAACAGTTGTTAAGATGAGGGATAACACGTTTTTAAGGGGTTGCAAAAGGGGGGTGTACGACTGGTGAATTTTCTGAAAACTTATAAGCATTTTATGGCAAGATAAGGTAGGGGATTTTGAAACTAGTAGAAAGAAATTATATAAAATCTGGTTGTTTAAAACAATATTATTCATAACTGCTTTTAAAGGGATAGTTCACCCAAAATAAAAAAATCTGTCACCATTAACTCACCCTCAAGTTGGTCAAACTCTGTATACATTTTTTTGTTTTGTTTTCGACATAGAGATCGATATTTGGTAGAATGTTAGCAATTTTTAGTTCTGGGACATCATTTACTTTCAAAGAAGAAAATAAAAATGTTTTGTTCTGTTGAACACAAAATTAGATATTTTGAAGAATCTTAGGATTTTTCCAAATGTTTTTGTTTATCAGAAAAAAAAATATTATACAGGTTTAGAAAAACTTGAGGGTGAGTAAATGAAGACAGAATTTACATTTTTGGGTGAACTGTACCTTTAAGATACTTGTAATAGGCTAAACTGCTATTTTGAATTGTCTTTGTTTATTCATGTTCCCAGTTTATTCCAGTATTCTCACTGTCGGACTGTAAGATTGTATATAAAAACTTGAAAAGAAAAGTAATCGGATAATTAACTGTGTTGTCAAAGTTCTTTTCAATACTATTTATTTGTTAGATTTGAACAGACAAACATGAAGGGTGACGAATGGCAAAAATTTATGTAAAAAGGTGAGAATAAAAACAATAAAAATACATGATTTCAGTCCGACAGCAACGTTTCCATAGAAAGGTTCCAACTTAAAAAATAAACATTTTCCAGCCAGACTTGACATAAACTGTTTAGGTCGCTGAGAAACTTTACATTTAGACATTACATTCATTATGCATATAAACACAATGCTTTTATTCAAAGCAATTTAGAGTAAATGAAATCTTGTTTGTTCCCTGGAGCTCAGACGTGTAACCTTTGGGCTCATAACACAATAGATGCTAAATCACAGGTAGGTAGGTCTACCTCATCAGCAGCTTCACCAAGTCAGGACTATCTGTTTTATAATATTAGCTTTACTGTATTACACTGAAACGAATGCAATAACCACCATATTATGATATATAACAGTAATCTAAAATGGTTCATAGCAATAGTTTAATTTGTCTATGCCACCCACCCCAAATAACATCCTCATTAGGAAACTAAGTGAAACACTCCTTTAACCGAAACGTATGTCAAGACACACTGTAGTAAAGCGCTCGGAGGCAGAGTATGCAGAATAGAAGAACGATGCTATAAACCTCAAAACGATGCTATGCTTAATATAACTCTGTCGTCACGCCACGGTTGCCATGGCTGCAGTTGTCAGCATGGCACAGGGTTGGTGCCGTGACTGACAGCTGTGACAACATTGTAATCCAATCTCCTCACTGCAAAAACAATCTCTGAGCCCGGCCGCGGTCGTATGCATGGAGCATCTCGACATGAACTGCGTGGGGGGGAACGTGTGGGCACCACATTGGAAAGTCGCCCGTTGCACGGAATAACATACTGAGAAAAGAGAAATTCACATTCAGGGCCTGTAGTATCTTCAAGGCGATAAGACGTCGAGGAAATAATCTGGAGGGGCGCTGGTGTAAAAGGGCACAGTATTGAGTTTACGCTGTCAAACAATGATGGAGAAGGTTGGCAATGCTGATAGAAAACGACAGAAATTGATAATAAAGACGCTCTGGAAACCTTTGATGCTAATGAGTTAACCTGCAAAATTAAGAGATAAAATAATACATTTGGTCACATTTTGATGACATCGTACCTTTGAACCAATGGGTATTTTAGGTCTGGCACAATCTGATGACAACACTTTCACAGTCAATAAATTATTTATGAATAAAATCTAGAGGTTTTAAAAAACTTTTGAAATCTAGACAAAGCCTACTTTCAGATTGAGGAATGGTGGAAGAATGGTGGTAGCAAAGATAAAAATAAATTGTGACCAATTGAAAAATTGTCTTGAATAAAAATAAATACAAACAGCACATAGTATTAACATTTTTGGCTGAAATGTTTTAAAAATAGCAGTAAGTATGGTAGAAATTACATACAAAGCAGGAGCCCACCCACATATTGTATGACACATAACCTACAGCCCACAACACTCAAACAATATTAACACAGTTCCTCAGCATAAATTTACCATCTTCTCCTCATGCTTGTTATATTTCTGGTATTACGCAATTAAGTACAGTAATACAGAATAAACAAAAACAAATGAATTAGAATTAGCATTATATCAGACATGTAGTGAACTATAATGAGAGGAGATGAAGCTCATGTCCTTAAAAAAGATGTGAAGGCGAACAGAAGAGTGTAATGTGGAGGTGATGCCACAGCAAGAACTGACATAACACCCACATCGCAGAGAGAGAGAAAGAGAGAGAGATTGTTTGAATCTTGAGAGAGAGAGAGAATAGACTTACAAGGATCTTGTAAAGTTGTACAAAATGGGAAGAGGAAGAAGCTTGTAAAAGGTTTTACGACAAATGAAGACTTGACTTCAAGTCTGCATTAAAGCAGTCATCAATATGAACTCAGAGACCAAAGATCTGAGCTATATACACAACCACAAGCTATGTGAACAAATATTTTATTTGAGTGTTTATATTTTAGATTTTTCCTGAGAAAAAGTATACTTATATTGATAAAATGCTGTTGGATTGAGAAACGAATAGATAAATGGATGTATGGATGAGCACAGAAAGATAAAGCTGAGGTTCAGACCACCCCAAAGTAACCTTCATATGGGCTTCCAAGAGCCTGTCAAACTCGATCATCTGTTGTGAGAATCAAACATGACACATTCAGGTTCAGGGCTTTAGAGACGTTGCTCTGTTTAACCTGTTTATGGAAGCCATCTGAACACAAGATTCTAATCATCACCTCTCCTTTGGTGACAATTGCATCAGTCTCATGTGTTTAAAACTGCAAAATCTCACAAATCAACCATCTATAGAACCTGTACATATAAAACAACACAATTACATGGCAACTCGTAACTATTTTACAAAGTGGCTAGTTTGTACGAATTTGTATGATCTTTTTCACAAGTTTTAGTATGATTTGAGCTTAGTGGTTAGGTTTGGTTTTATATCTTTTAAAAATATGGCTGTGAAAGCACACATTCTAGGCAAAGTAGAGTCGAGCCTCAGCTCAAGTAACTCCAAAGTCCAACTACTTTTAACCATGAACACACTTGACGTCTTTTTTTAAAATAAAAAGTTGACAGAAGCGATTTTTAGTCAGAAAAAAAGCTGGCACGTTTGGTTACAAATAGCAGCCGAACGCCATGACTTCAGAGGCTGCATCTGTGCAAAAAGGCAGCACTGAGAAACAGATAGGCAGTCTAATGGAAGTCTATTTGAATTATAAACAGAGAGCGTATTTGCAATAACTAATCACATTTTTTTAAACTATAATACTCGATAGAAATGCAATCAAAAGTGAAAGTTCAACTTAAATTTATACAAAACTACGCTCCAACCGGTGTTACAGCCGCCATTTTATTTTTTCGAGCTCGATCCTGCTCGACCAATCACCTCGCATGTTGTTACGGAAATGACAAACTACTCGCTTGTCATTGTTAGCTGTGAAAAGGAGCTTGACGTAGGGCGTAATTTTCAGAAAAGTTGAACTTTTTTCAACTTAAAAAGACGCCCTCAGCTGAAGAAAAAGACGCTGGTGCTGGCGTTTAAAAAAAGAGCACAGGACGTTTTTTGAAAACACAGTTTTTATAACGTAAAAAACAGACGCTAGCAGCCTCAAAAAAGAAGTTAAGTCTAACACGGCCTAAATCTGTATTTGTTTGATTCTTTGAAACTATACAACGCCATCAGAACTCAATCACCGAGATATTGTCAGTAATCCTTTCTTTCCAGTATCACACACAGGAAGAAAATGTCACTGCTCACAAAAATGAGTTCAGTTTCATTCTAGCCGAGAGATGAAAGAGGACGTTGTGAATGCCACCGGTGAGGTCTTCTGGACTCATTTGTGCACCGTGGGGCTGACCTCAATACATCCACAGCAGAGTGAATGTGCAGTTATTTGACCTCTAACAATACCTATCGTCCATCTATTGAACTCCTTCATCCTGCAGAGAAGATACTCGAGAATATTTGGTGATACGATTCATATATTTACACTAAACATCATGCAGTATGTATGAACTCAGTCAAACTACGTAGACACCCAAAGAAAAGATGGATTGCTCAGAGTTTGCTCTTGTATTCTTCAGGAGTTTTGATTGAATTCTCAGTTGCGTTTCATTTTAAGATCTTCAATAATATCGACAAATCTGAGCTCAGTTTGTGACATTCTTGAGATCTCTTCTGAAACGAGACATCTGTGAGATTTCTTGAGAAATACCTGAGATGAAGGGAGACGTAAGCAAGTTTCCGTTTGTTCTGCATTTAATCTCAGTGATGTCTAGGAGAAATAAAATGTAAAAGATCTCATCTGTGATTTTTCTTTCTCGTGGCCAGAAATGTCTGCATCAGCCAGAGAGACTTTGACTGTCAGATTTTTTTTAAATTCTCATCAAAATTGAAATGTCTTGTTACAAAGATAACACGTGGTTTTATGTATTATTTTCCACATAATGTCCTTGTGAAAAATGATAATCATGTAGTCTGTCACGGTGTAAAGAGCCAATCCTCTTATGACACGCTAAATAAACTTTATGGATCTGGAATAATCTTTAATCCACACATCACAGCCACATCAGAGATGTCTTGGTTTTACTGTAAGCCCTGCCATTTAGATTAAACAAAGACCATTTTCCCAACAGTACTCAGATCACACACTTGTCCGGAGGGCATGTAAGGTCATAAAGGCCAAACTCTTTTATGAAGACATAATTTTTGGAGAGAAAAAATATTATCCTGTAATAAATTTGCAACTCTTGCGGTGAAAAGAACTGAATCATGTAACTTTATTATACAACAACTGTTACAGTCAACATCGGGGGTTTTTTCCTTGACAAAATAGAGTGGATTAAAAAGGGATCAACAAAGATGATAAGCATTATTCCTCAAAAGACTTGCTCTCTTACAATTGCCTGGTAACTGGTTTACTACAAAGCAAATGTTGCGGTTGCCAGGCAGTAGTTACCGATTCACAATATACCTTTGATTTATTCATCATGACGATTTTAACTCACTGTCTGGCTTTCAAGGGATGAACAAATATGTTTTTAGCTTTCTCATTTGCTCAAATAGCAAGAGAAAAACTCAACGAAAGAATTTTCACTACTTTTAACAATTTGAAAAAAATAGAGAGTCTGATAACGGCAGTCAAAAGAGAGAATGATGTAAAATATACCGTGACTTCTATAAGTAACACCCTTGCATTAGCGTTAACATTTTTTTAAATTGGTGCATAGGTAATATAATACAAAGTATAGTGTCATAAACGTACATATTTGTTTAATTGAAAATATAAAAAACTTTGGAGGATTTACAATGCTGATGACCGTTGAACGCACCGGCTTGTGAAAAAGGTCCATTATCTACACAAATTGAATAACAGTTCTAGTCCAAAGTCCTGCCTATGAAACAATACCGGAATAAGAACACACAAACTGGTTACATATGTGATTTATTCAGGCCATTTAGATTCATAAAATAAGTATTTATATTATGCGGACAAAAGCTCATTGTTTATGGCAGATTACTGTTTGAAGGCTTTCCTTGTTGCCCATCACTGTAAATACAACAGTCGTTTACACTAATGCTAAGCTTCAGCTAAAGCTATTGGCAATAAAACAAGTGACTTCTTTTCACCATTTATCAACGACTCTCAATAAGTTTGTATGGAGAACCAAACACTTGTTATCTCTTCGTTAAATAGCTGTTTGGTTTTATTCTTTAATGTTTTTTTGACATTATACCTCTATGCTGTTTTATTGTGGTCAAACAGTAAAACCCCATTTACAAACTTCATGTTATTGTGTAAAATGTAAACATATTACGCAGATATTTACATAAGGTAAAATAAATAAAACAGAGACACGTAAATAAATAAAAAAAATCTATATCACACTGTAAAATATACTTAAAACTGTAAAAGTTCAAAGTTCAAAAACTTCAAAAGATCCTTAAATATTATGTCATTTTTACTTAAATTATAATAAACAGACAATCAAAAATCATGTTATTTTGTATAACTTTATGTTTATATGTTTTTATATGTATACAATTTGATGTTTAAAGGTCCAGTGTGTAATTTTTTGGAGGATCTATTGACAGAAATGCAATATAATATACATGACTATGTCTTCAGAGGTGTAGAAAGAGTGAAGCGTTATGTTTTAATTACCTTAGAATGTGCTATTTCTATCTACATAGACTGCATGGCAAATAAAAACTGTATTATTTGCCATGATCTGTCATTCGCTGTAATCTTTCGAACAGGAGGGGGAGCGGTGAGCGGTTGATTCCAATTCTCATCCTTGCCACTAGATTTCACTGACTGGTCCTTTAAATCAGTTTAATATCATTTAAGTTCAAATTCTTTGTAAAGCCAATTGTATTGAACCGATTTTAACTTATTTATTTAAACTAACATATACATTTAGTCATTTGGCAGACGCTTTTATCCAAAGCGACTTACAGTGCACTTATTACAGGGACAATCCCCCTGGAGCAACATGGAGTAAAGTGTCTTGCTCAAGGACACACTGGTGGTGGCTGCTGGGATCGAACCAGCAACCTTTTGATTACCAGTTCAGTGGTTTAACCCACTAGACCAACTTAATAACTTTAGTTCAAAAGCTGACTTAATTTATTTTCAATTGTTAGGATTTTTTCCCCCAGTTTTTCAAGAATGTTACTATTATACGAAGCGGCTAATTTTGGCTTATTTGTATGAATTTGTACAATATCGTTCATACATTGAAGTACAATTTGCTTGCGCGCCAGTGACGTTAGGTTTAAGGGTGTAGGGGTGGGGTTTTGGTAGTAGTTTTTGCTTATAATCTTACGTTTTTGTAGCTACTGAATTCCCATGAGATTAGGCTGGTATTTCTGATTCAAACAAGAGGATTTATTTAATTATACCATAGGGTTTAATGATAAAATAAATAAATGTACTTTAAATTGTTTTGGATTTAAGCCAAATACATAAATATAAATACAATAGAATAGGGGTGCTCCGATCAGGGTTTTTTTTAGCCGATCCTCGATCACTGAAAGCTATATCGGCCGATACCGATACCGATCACCGATCATAGGAGCTATTTGAAGCTTTCTCAGTACCAGAAGAGAAAGTGTCATGAATTAACAAATGAATATTAGTAAATAACATATTTGGAAAGACTTTCCTTGAAATATTTATGTATAATGCATTATAAAGAGTTATTAAAGGGTAAAATGCATTATTAATATTCATAATGTGTGTTGTAATGCATTATATGTAGTTGTAAATAATTATAACCAATTTAAAATGTGTCGTGTTACAATGCATTGCATAGTGTTATAATGTATTAACTGTAATAACAATTATCTATTAGACATTACAATGCATTAAAATGTGCATTACAATGCTTGAAAACTACTTTTATAATGCATTAAACAAACATGCTTCAAGGAAAGTGTTACCACATATTTTCATAAAACATAGCAGCATGTGACATGAGTCCCAGAAACCCTTTGTCTTCCACAATATAAAGTGGCCATGATCAGAGCAAATGTATTACATTATTTTATCTGATAACATGATATTTCTTTATGCTTCTTACTGTCCTTGCATTAGGGTTGAAGCTTTTAAAAATGTCTCCGTTACTGAATGCTGAGGAGAGGTTGCGCTAGACTTAGACTTTTCATTTATTTTCAATGTTTCAGTTGTCGGACATAAAATAATAATCTAATCACAAGCAAATGTTTATGTTCTTTATGTCCATTCAATAACAATGACAGTTGCCTGTAAAAGGTGTTTTGTACTCACAAGAAAGCTGCGGTTTGGTCATATGTGACCCTGGATCACAAAAGCAGTCTTAAGTAGCACGGGAATATTTTTAG
>CM017916.1:4530460-4568784 GCA_008369825.1 Triplophysa tibetana
GTCACAAGACTAATTTGCGGCCATATAGGCACATAATGGGCCCTAAACTGATAACAAAATGAGGCCCCCCATCATCTAATGTACACAACAAGCTAACCTTACACAGATTATATCACACTGACAATCTGAAAATGTAAAATTAACAACACAATATTATCCCTTAGCTTTCCTGTAGCTCAGTGGCTAGAGCATGGTTCTAGCAACGCTGAGATCATGGGTTCGATATCTTGCACGTACACAAAATGTATAGTATAATGCAATTCATTTAAGTTGCTTTGGAAAAAAGCATCTGCCAAATGCATAAATGTAAGTTCTGATTTGTAATATACACAACATAACTTAGAAAGCTTAAAGTGTTCAGTCAGTTTATTCAAAAGAAAGAGGTTACAAACAGCACATCAAAAGTAATAACATGTACTACAGTAAGTTTACTGTATTGGGTGAATTAGTAATTAATCTTTTAAATAAAATTCTAAGCACACTGGAGGATGTGGTGGAGGCAACAGATAAGCTGAAAGCAAGGCCAATGAAGGCTGAGACAGGGCCAAGAAGGTCATGTGAGGAGGAGGCAGCTGCTGGATAAATATATGGAAAAACAGAAGTAAATTTGATCGCTCATTATGATAATTTAGTATTTTTGTGTTAATTTTAATATTTTTTATAATATGTTTTACTAATAAACATTTGTACATGTAGAGGTATTAAATAAAACTCCATTTAGTATGTTTACTGAGCGGATAGTCCTTGTACAGAACCTTTACAAGTACACACAGCTTATTTTCAACAATGTTTTATATACAGTGTCTTGTTAAAATTGATAAAAAATTTAATTAAACCTTACCCTCTTCTTGATCCCTTCTTTTCTCATCTTCTTTCCTCTTCTTCCACTTCTCTGCACCAGACTGATAGCGCCGCCTTCTCATTTTTAGTCTTTGCCGAGTTTAAAGCTAACGCATATGACGATGGACACTGACGCAACGAGCAAGTAAATTAAATTTTCACTCACGGTAGGGGAACCCTAGTGGCCACGGAGGCCCCATGCAACTGCCTATATCGCTTATTAGCTGGCACTGGTGACCGGTGACCGGCTTGTCAGTCTCACGTCTTGCCGATTGGAAGCCGATCGTATAATAACGTCAAATACGCAAGTAAACGTCCGTTCAAGACGGCGGTCTTTCACGGCTCATTTACGCTCGTGACTGCGTGGTTCCACCGAATTGCGCGAGTCTCCACGCGCGCAGACACATCGTGTAGTGCACAGACAATTTTTGACTGTCCAGTAGTTCCCCATCGTTGCTCCGTCTACTTCTGGTATTTACTATATGCTAACTGTGATGCTAAACTCTGACAAATGCTAAACACATGTTGAAGTCGTTCACTATGTGTAAAACAAATGTAAATTCCATTCAACCAGATTAATTGTCTTGCGTTAAAACTCACTGAGGTAAAATGACATTCAACACGACTTGAAAAATATTTGTGATATATATCAGATTGAGTTCTTTCAAAAAATACATATACATATACATATTTAGAGTAGAATTCAAGATTTTTAACTTTTTATTGAAGTGGCTGCTAAAATCAACTCACTTCTTTTAGTACTACCCCCAAGATAAAAACAAGTTATTTTACATTTTCAGAAAAGAATAATAAAGCAATGATAGTTTCATAAACAGAAACCCACAAGAATAAAGTTGACGTATTTTATTTTTATCTTAGACTTTGTGAGAGTACAAAAATGAAAAAGGTTGATTTAAGTGATTAAGTTTAGTTATATTTATTTATTTGTACTTATTTTCAGTCACAGAGTTCTTCAATTGAAGAGTTATTTGGGCAAGAGAAGATTATGTAATTTAATGCAGATTGTAGAACTGTATTTAGGGAAATTGTAATGTTCAATAATTTTTGTAATGATAATAAAAAAATATGAAAAAATGTATTGAAGAAAAGTTAATGTTTTTTATATACTGTCAATTATAGTTGTGGATATAATATATATTATTTATCGGAATCGGCAGGTTTCACTTATAATAAAATCGGAAATCGAATCGGCAAAAAATTGCAATCGGTGCATCTCTACACAAAACCAATCCGTGGAGCCACAATTATGTCTAGATAATAGGGGATCACATACTTATTGCACTGACTGAAATGCAAATCAATTTATAACCTTTATACACATTTTTCTCTCAGATTTTTTGGTTGATATTCGTTTTCTATCAGTCAAAAAATAAACCTACCTTAAAAATTATAGACACTTCATTTATTTGTAAGCAGGCAAACTTACAACATCAGCAGGGGATCAAATCATTATTTCCCTCACTGTAGATCACATGAATATAACATCCACCCAAATAAAACAATATTTGTTCTTATCTAAGGAGTTAACCATAGCCACATAACCCTTCTTAGACTCTTCTCTTTAGGCTGGCTATACTGAACGTTTGATGAACCAAGTGGCAATGATGACTCTGCTGAAACAACCTCCCATAAGCCCCTACATCATTCAGATGTTAGAGTGGTTTCAAGAAGATTTTGAAGCGTTTATAGTTATGGAGGACCCTGTTTCCTGCATGGTATTGAAGAAAACATTCACACTTCATCAGTTAGATGAAAAGGTAGCACGCAACATTATGCGTCAGGCAGTACAAGCAGCACAACACCGAATTGCCCACGCCGTCTTTCACTACTACATCACCGCAGACAACATCCTGATCAACATGAGCACTTTGGACATCAAGCTGATTGACTTCGGCTATTCCATGCCATACATGGGCAGAATATACTATCGACATGGAGGTGAGTTTTGTGTTCTTGTAGTGCAGTGTGGAAACATATTCATTGAAACATATACATCATGTGAACCTTTAACAGATTCAGTCAATTCTAATAATGGTGAATCTGAGGATTTAATACTAGTATGTGTACAGTGCCATCGGGATAAACACCTTTCAACTCGGGCAGCTCCTTCATGGCATGGTTTACGGACCTTATATTCCTGATGTTCTTTTTCTTTTTAGTGAACTTCGTGCTCATGTCAGTATTTCAATCTCCAACTGTAGTGACAAACAAATGTTGTAAATCACATAAAGAAAGTGCTGAACATTATTAGAGCAGATGTCAGATCTAGCAATTTCCATTATTGAAACCGTCCTAAATGTTTCCAGTTAAAATGTTTACCAGTTAAACCTTAGACTTATGTCATCAGAGACTTGATACAGCCCAGGTGATCATGAGTCATATGACTAACCATCTCTCTTGTTTAAACTTTTTTTCCAGGCACATTTCACGTGTTCCTTATCACATCAATCATAATAATTATACTATTAATTGTTTATATAATAATTTATAATTAATATATAATGGTTAACAAAGACTTGAAGGAACAATGCTTTATATTTGCATTCCTGTGGCTCAGTGGTTAGAGCTTGGCGCTAACAACGCCAAGGTGAGGGTTCGATCCCAGGGATTGCACATTATCAGATACAATGCATAGAATAATGCAATGTAAGACCCATTTGATACACTGAAATAATATGTTGACTATAATTCATATTTTTATGTCAAGTGGTTGCACGAAATAAATGTATCTAAACCCAGATATATTTTTTAAGTTGTGTGTACTTATATTTAATAAGTGGATTGTACTTATATTTATAAGTGGATTGTACTTATATTTTATAAATTGGTTTCACTAATCTCGTTCAGTAATTGCCGATTAATTATATTCATAATTTCAGCTAAACTATTTTGAGTAGAATTTATTTGTTTTATGTTCCGTACACTAAAATTGTGCAACCAGATCAATTTAATGGTTTAATTTCTACATACTAAAATCAAATTTAATCCAATAGTTTTTTAATCTCTTATTGTATCTTAACTTTCATTAATATTCGGACACATTAATCAAACCCAATATTTTCAACTCCAACTTTATTTTTCTGATCTAAGATATAGATTTTTGCTCTCCCTAACAAGAGTGGCTGTAAACATAAATGTATATACAGGAGAACTTTGGAGGAAAGCCTTTTATCACCCATTTTCAAGAGCGCAACAAATACAAATATCAAAATACACCAGTACCATATTAACTAAATATAAACTACATTTATGTGGAGGGTGTAGTGCAGTGGTTCTCAGCTCTGGCCCGCGAGATCCATTTGCCTTCCCAGTTTAGCAACAGCTATGATATAAAACACCTGAACAAGCTAATCAGCGTATTTAGGAATAAATGTGCTCAACTTAATGGGGCGCTGCGCAAATCTATCAGCATATGAGATTTAAGTACCGTCTCCTTGGCGCCTTCAGAACAAAATGTGTCTGCACATGCGCAGACCTGATAGTATATGGAAATTAAATTTAACATATTTTTTTCTAATTACTTTTAATTGAATGAAATTAACTTGTTTTAAACATGGGCAGTGAATTTGAAAATTAATAATATAAGTAGGATTAAATAACACATTTAAATAAGTGAAAATAACCAAATAAAAACATGTTACATTTACAAGGGGTCAGAATCCTTTTTTTCAGTGTAAAAACATCGGCAAAATGCATAAATGTGTCAAAAAAATTCATCTTGTAATAGCAGCCGAACACCATGGCTTCGGAGGCAGAGTCTGTGCACAAAGGCAGCCCAGAGAAGCCACAATAGAAACGGATATAAAGGAGGTCTATTTGAATTATAAACAGA
The DNA here is from genome assembly GCA_008369825.1 of Triplophysa tibetana. Classification (NCBI taxonomy): domain Eukaryota; kingdom Metazoa; phylum Chordata; class Actinopteri; order Cypriniformes; family Nemacheilidae; genus Triplophysa; species Triplophysa tibetana. Next base: position 4,535,154 of record CM017916.1, read on the forward strand.
GAGCATCTTTGAAATAACTAATGACATATTTAAAAACTACAATACTAATTTCTCGCTAGAAATCAATCAAAAGTTATTGAGTGTGAAAATCATACTTACATTTACACAAAACTATGCTCTAGCGGGAGTTTCAGCAGTTTCATTTTTTAAACCTTGAGCCTTCTTGACCAATCAAGCTCCTTGCATGTTGTCATGGAAAAATCAGGTCTCTATCATTGGGTGTTTTTTTTCTCAGAAAAAAATGTTTCAACCTCCAAAGATTATTTGAGCTGCATATAATAATTTATATATAATAAATTCACCGGTTCTCAACTGTCACGAAGGTTTCCAAGATAAATAAACAAACGGGAGACTCGGGTTATTTGTGGATACGACCCAGCACTCAAAATAATTCAAACCAGACTCAATAACTTTCTCAAACGGTGGAAAAGACCTTGAAAAATGATATATTGTAATGGAGGGCAGTTATTAAAGTGCTGTGTAGTGTGTAAACCTCACTCCCCCACCTCAACGGACGCTCTAGCGACAGATGCTAGAGACTGCGGTCTTTAGCCTCCTCATTAGAATGCCCGACTCCCATGCCCGTTTCGAGGCCCGCTTAGAGCAGTGCAGGTAGATCCGGTTGCATATATGAGCCTGCCAAAACACAGAGATGCCGATACGCAAAGGCCTAATATTATCACAGGACCTTGGGGTTCGTCAAAATATGTAAAGTCATTTATGGGGGAATTTTACTTTAAGAATTAATGACATGGCCGATTTGCACGGGATTAAGATCACAGAGAACCTCTGCAATTATTACAAATGTCCAAAACAGGGATTGATATCACGATTATATTCTCAACTAATGTCTCTGAAAAACCAAAACCTTTCAAAAATTAAGAACGGGTTGGAAGGCGAGTTGATGGTTGAGTTGTCGAACAGACACTGGGAGGACGCACTACAAAGGATTAACTCATTCTCTTTTTGTGCACCCTTGGGGCTCATTCAGTTTAAAGTAGTGCATAGGGCTCACTTCAGTAGGGCTACATTAGCAATATACACTTACTCAATTTCTCATTAATGCAATTATGGTGGTGGTGTAATGGTTTGGGGGATGTTTTCTTGGCACACTTTAGGCCCCTTAGTGCCAATTGGGCATCGTTTAACAACCACGGCCTACCTGAGCATTGTTTCTGACCATGTCCATCCCTTTATAACCACCATGTACCCATCCTCTGATGGCTACTTCCAGCAGGATAATGCACCATGTCACAAAGCTCGAATCATTTCAAATTGGTTTCTAGAACATGACAATGAGTTCACTGTACTAAAATGGCCCCCACAGTCACTAGATCTTAACCCAAGAGAGCATCTTTGGGATGGGGTGGAACGGGAGCTTCGTGCATCCCACAAATCTCCGTCAACTGCTATCCTATCAATATGGGCTAACATATCTAAAGAATGCTTTCAGCACCTTGTTAAATCAATGCCACGTAGAATTAAGGCAGTTTTGAAGGCGAAAGGGGGTCAAACACAGTATTAGTATGGTGTTCCTAATAATACTTTAGGTGAGTGTATATCCAGGAACAGACGGGAGTTGTTATAGATGTTCCCTCTCTCCAGCTGATTTAACACTCACGTTTTGGTTGTGTCCCCTTCTAAATCAATATTGGTCATCTGTTTTTCAAACTTTATCCAATGTCATAAAAATTCAAATTAAGCCTTGTCCGTTAATTACAAAATTTGGTATTGCATAGGAGAGTTTAACCTTAACCCGGAACCAATCGGACATTATTGATTTTACATCACTTCATGCCCGTCGTAGAATTTTACTCATTTGGAAATCCGCTTCTCCACCAGCGGTGGCCGCATGGTTAAGGGATGTTTTACTTTTTCTCAGACGTTGAAAGGGTCAATCCAGAATTTTTACTTAAAATGGCAACCCTTTGTGACATATTCTTCTCTCTGTTTCCTTTTCAATTTTTTTATGTATGCACATTCAAATCAATGGTCAACTTCCTTAATGTAGTGGGAACTGAGCATCCTGACTGACAAATGTGAAACTCTGAGTTTAAAGACTTGTTAACCAACCGGTGTCGAAATGTGGGCATGCAGTTATATGCTTGTTTTCAGTGTGTAGATCCTTAAACTGTTTTGAAGAACTTTTTAACAAACAAAGTTAAAAAAAACAGTTTTCCCAGAATTGTGTCCAAACATGGGGGATGGGAAGGGTAGGACAACTATGTGGGGAGGGGCTATTACTAAGCAAGGTTTTCTTTTCTTTGTTGGGGGGTTTAACGTTTTTGTAACCATGAAAATCATTGATCCTCCGATAAAAAGATTTATATAAAAATGTAGGGCCAAAAGCCATACCTGTCATTTGATCATCATAATCTTACCTCACCATCTTCTGTCCCTCTCTGATCTCATGTTTTGGTTTGCATATCTTACTTGGTAAAAAAATTACAATTGACTAAAGGTCCCCAGGTAATGAAAATCCTGTGTGAAAAGGGCTATCAGGGCATCAAGCGACCAATAAAAAAGCATAGTCCAAAATTGTTTTACTCACATAAGATTGCATCGCCATTCCTAACGGATCCAATATTGACTGCACAGAACTGCTTTTTAATTTTATTCTCTCTGCTATCCAGCGTCGACCTGTGGGTTGTTCACAAAGGAGTCCGCGGTGAAATAATGCGGACAAATGCTCAATGTTTTACCCACATGAGCCTAAACGTCTTTAAAATAAACTTCAACCACGCATTACTAATTGTGGAATCCGAAGTGAGGTTATTCAGCGACTGTGTTCTTCCACAACACTGATATTTTGAGATCTTTAACGGCATATATATTCCTTGCTCGCTGTACCTGGTTCTTCGCAAATAGTGTTCCTTCAGTACTGTCATGAGTGAACCACTGGGCGGGGCTAGAGAAGTAGTTGCTGATATTCTTCTTGGAGGCGGTGTTCAACATAGATAGGTATTCATGACTCCTTTAAAAGTCGATTTGGGTAATGTTAGAGCTATGACCCATCACAATGAGCCATTTACATTTATGCATTTGGCAGACGAATTAATCCAAAGCGACTTACATAGTATTATCCTATACATTTATACATAGGTACATAGGTACGTGTAATCCCCTGGGATCGAACCCACAACCTTGGGTTGTCAACGAAATGATAAATTACAGAATTTTTTAGAGTATATTTTTAAATGCAATTCTCAGATATTTTCATCTTCATTTTTCTAAGAATAACAGGGCAGTCTTTGTCAATGATTATACTACAAGAGTAATTTGTCCATTTGTCAAACTTTGTTTCTGTAACAAGCACCTTGTGACTGTTATTATGTATTGGTGTAATGTGTTACAGTTAATGGCATTAACCAGTATTATAGGGATACTTCTTTAGTATATATATATTACGATATCACAATATTTGTGTGTATGTAAACATTTTGCAAATATTTAAATCACTGGAGTATCTAATAATTAAGGCTAAATATTATATATTATATTATATATTATATTGTATACAGTATATGTTGGTATGGCAGTTACTTAATAACATTATATCAATATAAAATAATTCATAATTGGTAGGAAACACCACCAAATAAATGTCTTACCTTTTAATTTTCAAGACACCCGGGAGGGTATTACAACAAAAAAGCTGTTCTTATTGACATATTTTAGGTTTCTGTCGTCAGTTCATGACGCGCAACATAGAACAGCTGTGATTTTGGCAACATGTTCTTTCACACAGCGTCATGGTAACCATGTGCATATTTACCAACAAACTCTGTTAATATTTATACATCCAAAGAGTCGATAACAGTGACAGGTTGTTGGAAAGGCTGTTTTGTACTCATTTTATTCACAAGTCACCTGTCGTACAGTCCTGCTTCTTCCTTCCGCTCACTGTAAAGTGTGACGCCAAGAGAAGGGATCCCTGCACTGGGAAAGAGACACCTCGCACTCGCCGGGCAACAATGGCGACATTTTCCCATTGAATGGAAGCTAAGTGTAACTGGTGTATATATATATATATATTATCTAAAAAATGTATTCATTGGGGAACTTTTATTTTGAGGGGTGGATTGGTTTTGGGCGTGGTGTGAGCGCGAGGAGGAGTGACGGACTATATGGGGAGTCTGCAGACCTGGAGCATGCAGTTTTGCGCCCCCAGGCAGTTTTACGCCCGGCAGTTTTACGCCCCTGCTGTTCCTTATTTCTCCAGTAGGGGGAGTATGCAGTTCCGCTGTGTAATTCATACAAGTTCAAAGAGATTTATTTTTCTAACTTTTTGAAATAACGAGACAGTACAACTGCATGATCATTTAATATTTTTAATTATTTCCAAGTATTATTACAAACAAGATCAATGATATCACAACATGAGCCTAATTAGCCAGCCAACAACTACTATTAAGAAAACAAGATACACGAATAATTGAGCACTTTATAATCACAAACGTGATAAAACCCACATAAGGTGCTTATACATTTAATCAAAATCATTAAGTTAAAATATAAAAAATATTTATAAAAATATTTAATGGAAAATATCAAAGAGGTATATTGTAAGTACAATAGATAATTGGATAATCTCTTTAACAACTCAAATCAAGATCCATATGGGACTTATGTTTTCAATTTGAGTTTGAACATGTTTGTGGTTGTTGGTGCTCAATTATTGATTTTTTTTATAAAAAACTTGAGTATGTGTGCAGCTAAACTGAAATAGTTTATATATAATATAGAATGCAAGTTAGCAGGGCCAGAAGAATATCTTACAAGGACAGGCCATCTCGCATTGACTCCGGAGACAAAATGAGAACAAATGATAAAGAATATAAATATGAAAATGAATAAAAGATATCGAGTTTGCATACATGTGGTTTAGCTAAGGTTGATCAAGACACAACATCGACCTGGTCGCCAATAAGTATTGTATAGTCTTTGAGTTTAAATTACACTCACCAATATCTATATTATATATCTATATATATTAAGATGTTTAAACTAGTTCATAAAAATATCAATTAATTGTCAAAAAAACAATGCATGTTGGACCATTTCTTAGTAAGAAAAACGATTATTTACCATTTCTCTAACTCGCGATAGACGACGAAGTTATCTGTTAGGTCTGTTCTGGTGGTTCATAATGAACAGCGAACCCCTAGTGGAGAAATAAGGAACCACAGGGTCCTAAAACTGCATGGGGCGTAAAACTGCCTGGGGCGCAAAACTGCATGCTCCAGGTCTGCAGACTCCCCCTTCTCCGCAAAACTGCATGCTCCGGGTCTGCGGACTCCCCCTTCTCGTGACGGAGGGAAACAAAGTGAGGGTCGTATTGAGAAGCTCGTCGGATAAAGTAACTTAAAATGAAAGTTCATTGGGGCTTGGTTGAATAAAGGACGATTTAAGTGCATTTTTTTCTTTGGGGAGCTGTGTTCCGCGTTTCGTAGTTTTTTTTGTGAGTTAGATCCGTGAGTCGCATTGCTTTAGACTGCTGGAGTGACGCAGTAATGTTTTGCGAAGGCTACGAGAACTGTGAGTGCATTTACAGTACACGTTAAGTTTGATTCGTGACGATTGAAGAGAATTTCACATTTTGGCTAAAGTTTGGACTTCTACCTTGATTAAGGAGCACTCGCAAGAACTAGTGTTTCAAGACGACTAGTCACCCGCATTTGAGTGTCATCGCACGTGCGGTACGAATTTCAGCTTGCAGTTGGAGCGGAACATAATTTATTTTGAAGATTTGAGTTTAAGACTGTTTTGTGTTACCCTGCCATCCAACGACATCTCAGTTTGACATCTCAAGTGGTGTATACCAGTTTAATATATCCCTGTTGGTTCATTTCATTTTTGATTCACCTCAGTTTGATTCATTCTCTTTTGACTCACTGTTGATTCACTCATTTTTGTTGGAGACATTTTTATTGAACTTGAGTGATAGTGCTGCGAAACTTCAAGATGATTTCAACGCACGCTACGTCAGGACAACTCATCTGAGGTTTTCAATCTATTGCTATAATTTTTATTTAAATATTTTTGGTTCGAGGAACGTTGAACTGTGAGAGTTCAGTTGAATCACAGAAACTAAAGTGAAGTGAGCGAGCACATAAAGGGACATTACACGTGAGTGCTCTTCCAAATGTGAAATTTCATTGTGTATATTGATGTTGTTGTTTTTTTAATGTGATTGCCTGATTATTTGAAGTTGACCATTTGAAAACTGAAAACTCATCATAAGTGGTGTTAACAAAAGTGTTTTTCTTATTTCATAATGAAATAATTTCATATTTCATTCTTATTTCATTGAGTTTATCTCTGTACAGGTAAACAGGTTAGAGCTTTTACATTGAAAAGGTTTAAGTTGTAGTGAGTGTAAAAGAAAACAAATAGACCATACCGTTTACTTTGTCTTATTTTGTGATTATTAGCCCTGAATTTAACACTTGAGTTCACGACAGAAGGAAAGAAATGGAGAATAAATATTGTTTCATTTGCATACTTACTTCATTGTAGCTTTTTGTTTAGGCTGTCAAGGAGTAGGGGCGTCTCGGCTACTTTATTAGACCAGGGGAGGGAGGAGTGTATTAGACTGCCTCACACATTTTACTTTTACTTCAGGAATTCAGTAACATTACTTAAGCTAAAGCCTACCCTCATCGGTCTGTATATCCCAGTAGAGTAGAACACAACATACACACATTAAGTGTGTAACGAGATTAAAAGCACTGAAAGCGGGGACTAAGATCTTTTCGTTATTCAGTCTTCCGTGGCAGCACTAATACATTTTCCCCTACAGGACGGGTTAAATACCGGTTACATAAGTGGCGTCACGAACAGGATACATACTTAGCCTAATTTTTGTTGTTGTAGTATTCTGTCCCAGGTCTGTGAGCAAGAAGAAAAATGGCAGAACTGGAAGAACTGAAGAAGGAGTTTGTGGAAATGCAGAAGAGATTAGCGGAGCAAGCTGGGGCGTTGGATCATGCCAGAACGGAACAGCGAGAAGCCCTGTCATTGGCCAGAGTAGTAATGGAGCAGCAAGCATCCACTCGTGCAACCCCAGCAACAATCTATATCCCAAGAGACCACAAATTTACCGATTTCACTGGAACTACAAAACCGGGAGAAGGAAGTGTGGAAGAGTGGATTGTTTCTATGAAATCAGCCTTTCGAGTCATGAAGGTGCCAGAAGGAGATCAGGTGGAACTGATAAAGCAGCACTTAAAGGGAGAGGCTAAAGATACTTTGAGATTCATGATGGAAGAAGTGGATAACAGTGTGGAGTCCTTTTCCAGCTGCTCCAGGAAACCTATGGAGACAAAGTACCTATCGGCACAAGGTTGAAAGACTTTTATGATCGGAAACAGGCACTTGGTGAGACCATACGAGCCTATGCTTACGTTTTACGAGAAAAGCTTCACAAGGTGAAACGCAGAGAGCCCAAACGAGTTCCAGATGAAGAGAGTGTTTTGAAAGAGCAGTTAGTCCTTGGACTGAGGGATGGTTTCCTAAGAAGAGAGATGAAACGGAGGGTCAAGGAAGAGCAGCATTTGACTTTTGCACAGCTGATGCAGGACGCCATCACATGGTCTGAGGAAGAGGAAGCACGACCTGAGGGTAACTTGAAGACCCCTGTGCATGCGAGAGTAGCAGTTCACACTACAGTTGCAACTGGTGACATTCCATCCTCACTGACATTAGAAAAGTTGCATGAGGCAATAGAGAAGATAGGTGCACAGCAGGAAGAATTGTACAGGATTGTTCATAGTCAAGGGAGAGTTGATCCCCAGCCTGATGTTATGAGGAGGCAGCCTCTGAGAAAGAGTGAAGGGCAATATATCTGCTACACATGTGGTCAACCAGGTCACACCAGTCGTCGTTGTAGGCAGTTTAAGGAGCTGGGTAACCGGGGCACCGCGTCATCACAAATGGCGGAAGCATCTGAGGTGTTAAGAGGAGCTTCGTCAGGGGACCATGCAAGCACCAGTGGGCCTTCCGTAATCCGGAGCCATACAGCTGATTGGAATGCAGGTATAGCACCAAAAACACTAAGGGATAGTGCTTTTGGAGACTGTTTGACAGTGGATGTGAGAATAGCAGGGGTGCCCACCAAATGCTTGTTGGACACCGGTTCAGAAGTTACCACCATCTCAGAGTCTCACTTTAAACATCATTTCGGAGCACAAGAGATACAGCTTGCGTCTGCTAACTGGGTGCGCCTCACTGCTGCAAACGGACTAGACATTCCTGTCCTTGGATGTCTAAAGGCAGACATAGAGTGCATGGGAAAGCTACTTCCAGGGAAGTGTGTTTTCGTGATATCAGACTCGAACCCCGATGTGAAGGAGATGAAAGGATTGGCTGGAATTGTGGGGATGAATGTACTTATTGAATTGAAAAACTTTGTGCTGTCTGGAAAGGATTTGGATAAGGAGAGCAAAGTGAGCCAACGTGTAGATGCTCATGTCAGACGAGTGATAGCAAAAGTGAAAAAGGATGAAGAACTCTTGGGCCCAGAGGGAAGGATAGGATTTGTTAAGTTGTCTGGGAAGCAAGTTGTGATAATCCCACCCTTAAGTGAGAAGATTGTGGAGGGCCACTGCAGTATACCTCATCAAGTGAAGCATCAAGTGTTGGTGAAGTGCACAGGTTCGATTACCCTTCCAAAAGGATTGTTGGTAGCCAATGTGCTTGCAAGCCCAGAAAAAGGGAAAGTTCCGGTGCGAGTGTTGAATCTCTGTCAAAAAGCCATCAGGTTGATGCCGAGATCCAGGATTGCAGTTGTGTCTAAGCCTCAAAAAGTGGTCCCAAAGCAGATGGTGGAATTCGAAGAAGATGATGATGAGTTGCGTGTTAAACGACACGTACAGTGCAGCATTAAGAGTGAGAGCCAGCCCGAACAATTGTCAATTCCAGTTCAGATGAATCAGGACGGACTGTCTGAGGTGCAACAGGAAGAGCTAAATGCTCTGCTGACACGGTATAGGGATATTTTCTCCAAGAGTGACGCAGACTATGGATACACAACAATAGTGACACATAGTATACCTACTGGAGATGCACAGCCAATAAAACAACGCCATCGACGTGTCCCACCTCATGTTTTTCAAGAATTTAAGAAACATGTGCAGGATCTTGTCAGTCAGGGTGTACTAAACGAAAGTCGCAGCCCGTGGGCCTCACCTGCAGTCATTGTGATAAAGAAAGACGGAGGTGTTCGTTTCTGCTGCGACTACAGGAAACTCAACCAAGTCAAATTCAAGGACGCCTACCCCCTTCCACGTGTGGAGGAATCCTTGGATGCTTTGGGAAATGCACAGTTGTTTTCCACACTGGATCTCACTGCAGGTTATTTCCAAGTGGCGGTAAATGAATTAGACCGGGCGAAGACTGCTTTCACAACTCCGTTCGGGTTGTTTGAGTGGACAAGGATGCCGTTTGGTTTATGCAATGCTCCGGCCACTTTTCAGCGATTAATGGGTGCAGCTTTAGGTGATCTGGCTTTTGACATTCTTTTGATGTATCTTGACGATATCATCGCGTTCTCTGTGGATTTCAAGAGCCATTGTGAAAAGTTGGAGCTGGTGTTCTCAAGGTTGCGTCAGCACGGACTGAAGCTGAAACCAAGTAAATGTTTCCTCCTGAGACCAGAGGTCCGGTTCTTGGGACACATAATTTCGTCGAGGGGAGTTCAGGTGGACAAGGACAAGGTTCAGTGCTTGGATGAATGGCCTTCGCCGAAGAATGTTAGAGGGGTCAGACAGCTGCTGGGATTTATGAGTTACTATCGTCGGTTTGTCCCAAGATTTGCACAGCTGGCAAAGCCCCTACATGCCCTGGTGGGAAAAGGTAATAAAGGCAAGTCAGCAGAACCATTTGTCTGGAGTGATGAGTGTCAATCGGCATTCAGAAAGCTAAAGTTTCTGAATGCCACCTCATGAGGAGTTGTCTCATGTCACCTCCGATTCTGGCTTATCCTAATTTCCAATGTCCGTTCATACTCATGACGGATGGAAGCCTTAATGGACTTGGAGCAGTACTCAGTCAAAAGCAGGGGGGCATTGAACGTGTCATTGCTTACGCAAGCAGAGGTCTAAAGGGATCTGAAAGAAATGACAAGTATTACAGTGCCTTCAAGTTGGAGTAACTTGCCCTTAAGTGGGCAGTACCGGAGAAATTTAAGGAATACCTGATTTTTGCTAAATTTCAGGTTATTACTGACCACAACCCTCTTCGCTACCTGGAAACAGCCAACCTCGGACCAGTGGAACAGCGGTGGTCTGCACATTTAGCAGAGTTTAACTTTGAGGTGTCTTACAAGCCCGGCAGACAGAACATCAATGCTGACGTTCTTTCTAGGATTCCCTGGGGTTTGGAACCCGAGGAGAATGACAATGGAAAAGACTTCATTCGGTTGACATCAGATGAGGTACGGGCATGCCTGTGGCCAGGAAAGGACGAAGTTGACAAGTCTGTTGTTCGAGTTGCCACACAAGCAGCCATAAGGAAGGGTGTTGATGGTTATAGCTGGTCATCCATCAAAGAGCAACAGAGGAAGGATCCTTGTATAGCACCTGTGTACGATGCTGTACTTGCAAACATGCGGATAATGATCCTGCTCGATTGCACTCGGATCAAGGCAGATCCTTCGAGGCAAGCGTTATAAAGGAGCTCTGTAAATTGTATGGAATCAGCAAGAGTCGCACCAGTCCTTATCATCCGCAAGGGAACGCGCAGTGCGAAAGGTTCAATCGCACGATGCATGACATGCTGCGAACATTACCTGCGGAAAAGAAGAAAAAAGAAGGAAAACTTACCTGCCTGAACTTGTGATGGCCTACAACAGCCATGTTCATTCATCAACCGGTTACTCCCCATTTTATTTAATGTTTGGACGGGACGCAAGGCTGCCCATGGATGTCCTTGGAGGGAAAGACCTAACTGATGATGAGGCTGATGATCTAGATGAGTGGGTAAAGAATCACAATGAACGCCTGAGGATTGCAGTGGAGACGGCAAAGATAACTTTAGGGGACGAAACAAAATCCAAGATAAGTGGGAGTCTGTACCCTATTTGGTAGTGCAGCAAAATCATGCAGGTTTACCAGTCTTTACTGTACGTCCTGAGCAGGGAGGTTCCACAAAGGTCGTTCACAGAGATCAGTTGAGACATTGTACTTTCGCCTCACCCACAAGGCAGGGTACACATGCGAGAAGAGAAAAAGAATTGTCAGACTCACAAGACATTGTTTACATTCCATATACTACATGTTTACCAAACACATGCTTACCGGGGGAAGTCGAGGGTGGAGTGGTATGTGTAGAGGGTGATGTAGCCGGGAGTGAGGGAGTAGACACAGGTCAAGATGAGGAATCTGAAGACTCTGAGATTTCAGTTTCTGACACTAGTGGGGTACCTGATCTTAGACGTTCAAAGAGAGAAAACCAGGGTAGATTGCCTGAAAGGTATAAGGATGATTACATTCTGAAATAAGAGTCAAGAAAGTTCTGTAACTTTACGGGTATTGGGAGAAAAAGTAATCTACAATGTGATGTCTTTCTAATATGTTTTTTGTGTTTCAGAGATGAGCCTGCTGGAGATGTCGATGGCGTGGCAGGGTTTTAGTAGGGGGGAATGTAACTGGTGTATATATATATATATTATCTAAAAAATTAATTCATTGGGGAACTTTTATTTTGACGGGCGGATTGGTTTTGGGCGTGGTGTGAGCGCGAGGAGGTGTGACGGAGGGAAACAAAGTGAGGGTCGTATTGAGAAGTTCGTTGGATAAAGTAACTTAAAATGAAAGTTCATTGAGGCTTGGTTGAATAAAGGAGGATTTAAGTGCATTTTTTTCTTTGGGGAGCTGTGTTCCGCGTTTCGTAGTTTTTTTTGTGAGTTAGATCCGTGAGTCGCATTGCTTTAGACTGCTGGAGTGACGCAGTAATGTTTTGTGAAGGCTACGAGAACTGTCAGTGCATTTACAGTACACGTTAAGTTTGATTCGTGACGATTGAAGAGAATTTCACATTTTGGCTAAAGTTTGGACTTCTACCTTGATTAAGGAGCACTCGCAAAAACTAGTGTTTCAAGACGACTAGTCACCCGCATTTGAGTGTCATCGCACGTGCGGTACGAATTTCAGCTTGCAGTTGGAGCGGAACATAATTTATTTTGAAGATTTGAGTTTAAGACTGTTTTGTGTTACCCTGCCATCCAACGACATCTCAGTTTGACATCTCAAGTGGTGTATACCAGTTTAATATATCCCTGTTGGTTCATTTCATTTTTTGATTCACCTCAGTTTGATTCATTCTCTTTTGACTCACTGTTGATTCACTCATTTTTGTTGGAGACATTTTTATTGAACTTGAGTGATAGTGCTGCGAAACTTCAAGATGATTTCAACGCACGCTACGTCAGGACAACTCATCTGAGTTTTTCAATCTATTGCTATAATTTTTATTTAAATATTTTTGGTTCGAGGAACGTTGAACTGTGAGAGTTCAGTTGAATCACAGAAACTAAAGTGAAGTGAGCGAGCACATAAAGGGACATTACACGTGAGTGCTCTTCCAAACAGTGGCGGTTTTAGGCACGGGCGAACCGGGCAGCCGCCCGGGGGGCCAAATTTTCACAACATGTGGGGGGCGGCAAAAGCACTTGAAAAAGAAAAATAATGTGAGCCGCTAAGCGGGTTTCTATTATCTAAAATATAACCGTCCGTGTGGGGAATTGGCAAATTGCCTCCCCTGCTTGCTGAGAGACGCAGAAGCTGTGAAAAAAGTGTAAAGGGGAGGGTCCACACACGCGATAGACAGTTCACCTCTCCCAAATGGAGCGGACAAGGAGGGGGATCCACTTAGTGGGCTAAAGACAGTCACACCTTGACTTTCTTCCAAATAACGCACATTTCATTCATAATATTAAAACACAGGCCTATAATTTGCATTTTTTTTCTGAATTGTGTGTGTGAAATGGCTAATAAAAAAAAGGTAATCCAAAACGATTATGTGGAGGTGAAGTGGTTTAGTCTTGATTGTCGAGTGCCAGATAAACACAGCGACAGTGATGGAGAGAAAAAGGTTTAAGCCGTCAGGTACCCAATATAGGAAAAAAGAAAAGTAGAAGAGGAGAAAGGAGCAAAAAATAAAGGTATGCAACTACGTTCTCTCTGTATGATTACGGTAACGTTATCCATGTCATCAATGAAGGGCTAATGTTAATGGATGGTAACGTTAACTCTGACGTTTGTTAGCCTTCTTGCTATATGATGCTTGCTATGCTTATACAACAATAATTTGGTCTTAACTCAACAAACACGAGATCTAATTTCACCGTAAGATTGTGCTTTGCAACAAAACTGTTTCAAGTAAAGTTAATATTTATTTCCATCATTGGGGTTAATGTTGGGCCCTGTAATTAGCCAACGGAATTAACATATGTGTAGGAAGTTTCAAAGACGAACATTTGCTATAACTCTGTTGCTTGACAAAGAATATAATTCGGGGCAGTAACCAAGGAGCTAATTGTTCCTCCCTTAGATTAGATTAATATAGTCTCTAATGAGTCATGACAGACATTTGGCATGTAAGGGCATGTTTATTTAAATTTGCAATTCATAAGAGTTATATTTAGTGGTGGGCACAGATTAATTTTTTTAATCTAGATTAAAATTGCTCATTTCAATTCTGCCGAAGGCATTCATTATGTGTGCTACCCAAATAATGACTAAAAGTAAGTCTTTGAGAACAGGGGCTCATCTCCCTTTCCAAAATGCATCACAAACTGCTTGAGAAAACTGTTCTTCTATGATAATTTGTGATGAAAATTAAATTATGTTCAATAAGATGTACTTGTGTTTACTTCCGCATTAGCTAAGGGATGCTTTGCGTTTAGGTGGTACATGAGACTGGAAGAGCTTCTACAGTACATTTACATTTAGTCCTTTAGCAGACGCTAAATTACAGCGATTTACAGCGAGTTAGGGAGCAAAAAGCTATATGTCATACAGGAGCCATAATACATTAGGTGCCAATACAAAGTTACTGGTTTCAACTAAAGCTAGACCACTACCTGTTGAGTGATTTTTTTTTTTAAACCAACTGTATGTAAACCAATTCCGTACAGAAAACAAATTCCACATTGAACAAGGTGCAAACAACCTTAGTCTTGTCGAGGTTTCCATTGGGAAGCTTCTTAAAAATACATTTTCCCTGAAGCAAACCCGGCGGCTTCATAGCTGCATCCATGTTAGCACGTCACGTTTGATCTGGTCATTTCACAGTAACGTAAGGTTGTGTTCAGATTCTGATAACTTATACTGTTTTGTGGAGAATTGTGTTTTTAAAATGTTCTGTTGAAGGATTTGTGCAATTGAGAAAAATAAGCTTGTCTTACAATTATATTGTTATTGTAAAACATGGCTGTTTGTGCAAAATTTTGTTTTTGTTTTTTTCTCGGATGGGTGGGATAGGTGGGGGGGGGCACCCAGAGGGGATCTAGCCCGGGGAGTGATTCAATGTAGAACCGCCACTGCTTTCAAATGTGAAATTTCATTGTGTATATTGATGTTGTTGTTTTTTTAATGTGATTGCCTGATTATTTGAAGTTGACCATTTGAAAACTGAAAACTCATCATAAGTGGTGTTAACAAAAGTGTTTTTCTTATTTCATAATGAAATAATTTCATATTTCATTCTTATTTCATTGAGTTTATCTCTGTACAGGTAAACAGGTTAGAGCTTTTACATTGAAAAGGTTTAAGTTGTAGTGAGTGTAAAAGAAAACAAATAGACCATACCTTTTACTTTGTCTTATTTTGTGATTATTAGCCCTGAATTTAACACTTGAGTTCACGACAGAAGGAAAGAAATGGAGAATAAATATTGTTTCATTTGCATACTTACTTCATTGTAGCTTTTTGTTTAGGCTGTCAAGGAGTAGGGGCGTCTCGGCTACTTTATTAAACCAGGGGAGGGAGGAGTGTATTAGACTGCCTCACACATTTTACTTTTACTTCAGGAAGCCAGTAACATTACTTAAGCTAAAGCCTACCCTCATCGGTCTGTATATCCCAGTAGAGTAGAACACAACATACACACATTTAGTGTGTAACGAGATTAAAAGCACTGAAAGCGGGGACTAAGATCTTTTCGTTATTCAGTCTTCCGTGGCAGCACTAATACATTTTCCCCTACAGGACGGGTTAAATACCCGTTACATAAGGTTTATCCAAGAAGTCGCTACGTGGTCCTGAACAAAAGCCTCTAAAGAGCTTCAGGGAATTCCTAAGTCAGAAAAACTGTTTTGTGCGCGCATCTCCATGTGCGCGGGCCAGAGATGCGCACGGCAGAATGAATATAGCAGAAACGCTGTTATGTGAAATCGTTTTCGAGTTGCCTGGGCCTCTGGGCCTGTGCCCATTGGATAATCTGGCCCTGGGTGGTGACACGACAGTAAATTAAAAGCTATATATTAATTTACATTTCATGTTTTAAATACAATTTCAAATGTTCGATCACATTTTTCAAACTTTAGTTAGTGTGTAATATTGCTATTATAGCATAAACAACACCTGCTAAAGGATAAATCTCAAAGTTAAATGCCAAGCGAGATATTGTCTTTTTCAGAATTCACTTTTCAAGGACTACAGAGAACGGCTTGAATTGACTAAAGCCCTCTACTTCCCAGGTACATGATGTCACTATTCCGATTGCATTTAATAACCTAAGACCAGCGTCTGTTATTTGAATAAATGGCAGTGGCTGGACATTCAATCAAATATGTGGTGATTAAATGTTAACAGTTTACAAAACCTTTTTTTTATCTTTGCAGCAATATGTAGTAAATAGGTTTTCAAGTGTTAAGGGATTTTTGTTTATTTAAATGTTTAAAACAGCAAGACTTTTGGCATTGTTTAGGGTAAAAAAATAACCAACATTTAATCTTGTGAAATCATGTAGAAATAATAATAATTTATGTCATAGGTGTGCAAGTGTAACATGTTGTACTTCCTGTTTGCTGTTCTGCAAGTATGTCCTAAAAAGATCGTCTCGTTTAATTCTGGGCATTTTCCAAATTGCATTTATGCGCCCTTGAAGGGGCTTCGCGAAAGGGGATGCCATTTGTAGGGGCACATTTTGAAGGAGGTAAGTACAATTATTTCGTTTGTATTTTATTTTAGACTATTTTTGTCAGTGATAAATATGATTTAAGATGTTTAAATATAGTAAAAAATCATTTAGTTTATAGGAAAATATTTTGAAAATAGCAACTTTTATAGGTTTTCTTATCATTTCACACTTCACCAAAACGTTGAAATAAGACATAATTACTCAATATTCAACACAAGTTTAAAAATGTTGTTTATTGTTGGCTTTCTGCAAGTCCCACAAAGTTAATAAATCCCCTATAAGAGTTTACAGAGACCGGTTAACAGTTCACAACAGAAAAGTGTTTTGTGTCAACTATTACCGCTGACTAATTTGAAACATGGAAAAACACATTCTTTTATTTAAAAACAGCTGCTAAATAAAGTGTTTGTATTATTAATAATACCTTGGAATTGAAGATTCACAGCTCTACAATTAATTTAAGTGTTTATTCATATGTCTTTCTATGGCGGTCATTAGGTGGTACTTGGAACATCTAATTTGATTAAGGATGGTACTTGATCTGAAAAATTTGAGAACCACAAGGGTAGATGCTAAATCCCTATTTAGCATTGTAGTAGAGTAGGCGGGGCGAGACCGTGGTTCGAGTCCGGTGAGTAATTGTGAATTAGCGCCAGCTGTTCACACACCGGGCTCGAATCACGGAGGAGATGGGAGCATATAAGAGAACGAGCGACCGGACCGTCGAAGAGAGAGGACCGGCCCGAACATGTTTGTATATGTATTTATGTTTTACTGTGTTGTTGTTCGCCGGCGGTTGTCCGTGAGGGGCCGCCGGCTGTTATGTTTTGGTTTGTTTTTTAGCCGGCGGTCGTCCGTGAGGGGTCGCTGGCTGTTTTATTACTTTAATAAATGTTTTAAAATGTCTTCCGGTTCCCGACTCCTTCCTTCCTTCTAATGAAACTCGTTACATTGGTGCCGAAACCCGGGAGGAAGTAGAGACATGCTGTCGGAGAGTCCTCGCCGCCGAGTGGCCTCGTGCTGCCGGAGAGTTCGGGCAGCGCGGACGAAGGGCGTCCGCCAGTGGCTGCCCGAAGCGGTGGCTCTGGGGAAACGGAAGTGTACAGTGCGGCCACCGTCAAAGCCTCGGTGGAACGGCGACCTGTGCTGCCCCGCCCCTGGGTCGAGGTGGGGTGGCTGTCGTCCAACGGGAGCGGGGGGAGTTGCCGCCATCCGCCAGAGGCCGAAGCCTGCGTCCGTCCCCCGAGTAGGAGGAGCAGGGGGCGGGAGTGCCGAGTGCGGCCACCGCCTGCCAGAGGTCGGAGCCTGCGTCCGTCCGCCCAAGGGGAGGAGCAGGGGACGGGGAACACGCCCCGCTAAAGGAGGAGCCACCGCCGCCCGCCAGGGGGCGGACGGTTGAGCCGTCCACCGAGGGCCCAGGGCCACCGCGAAGGAGAGTACTCCGGCTGGTTGAGGACCGAGCGGCAGCATGTCAGGGAACCGGATTATAATTTTTTTTTTCTCTCCTCCCCTCTCTCTTTCCGGTCGCTTCGAGGGCTCCCGTCTCCGTTGTCTCGTCTCGTCGCTGCATGGTGTCTCTGACAATGTCTCAGGGTGACAGTGTGACCGTTATCACTGTCACCACAAACAGTGTTGTCGTGGAGGCTATTCTTAAAAAAGCATATTTTTGCTTGGTGCTGTGGTAAGAATCATCATTCTCCTATCCTTATGTTTTAAAACAGGTCATGTAGGAAAATAAATTCTTTAAGGTTAAAGGTTGTTTAAGGTTAATTGGACTTGTTGAGAGCATGTGGTATTCAGAATGCCTTTTTTAATGAATTTTCAAGTTTTTATGTGTTTGCTTGTAGTTTCTTGCCATTGAAACCGTGTGTGTTATGGCTGCCAAGTTTCCCACTCCTTGTCCGCTCCTGAAAGATGCCGCTGGCAATCCTGCATTGTAGAGAACATGCATGAAAACACATTCAATGTATTGCAACACATAATTGTAAATGCACTCTCATTTTTAAGTCATTTGTGATGTGACAAATATTAAAATATTTTTTTTTTTATTTTACAGAACAGTTTAAGTTTACACATATATTTTAAAGTGGAAAACTTATGCTCCTAATTTTAAATAAACTTTTATCGTGTTTGGTTTGATGCCTGTTTTCTTTTTTTAAAGATTCTGATGTCAAACAATGATTTGATGGCCCCCTGCTGTCAGGCTTTGCCTTTTGTTTTATGTTATTTTTTAGTCCGTTTTATTTTCCTGCTGTATTTTTGTCCTTGCAGATTTTGCTCGTCTGGTACCCTGTTAGTCTCCTTGTTTTGGCTAATTACCCTCACCTGTTCCTGATTGCTGTTTCTTTCTATTTGAGCTTTGCTGTGCCAGCTCTCATTGTGGCGATGTAATTATTTGTGACTGTGTTGCTCTCGCTGTGCTTTGTGCTTAACCTGTTCATATTTATCTGTAGGAAGGTGGCAACGCGTGAGCCGGTTTGGATTTATTGCTCCCCAACCTGCAACTGGATTATGGATTTCCTGACGAACAGGCCTCAGCTTGTTAGGTTAGGCCACATCTGCTCCACCACCATCACCCTCAACACTGGTGTACCACAGGGCTGCGTACTGAGCCCCTTTCTCTACTCCCTTTTCACACTCGACTGCAGACCTGTGAATGGACCTAAGTCCTTCATCAAGTTCGCAGACAATACAACAGTGATTGGTCTCATCAGCAACAACGATGAGACTGCTTACAGGGAGGAGGTACGGCACCTGGCCACATGGTGCTCAAACAACAACCTGGAGATCATCGTGGACTTCAGGAAGGCGAAAGGAGGCACACATGACCCCATCCACATTAACGGGACGGCTGTTGAACGTGTTTCCAGTTTTAAGTTCCTGGGGACCCATATTTCGGAGGACCTGTCCTGGACCACCAACACCTCATGCCTGGTCAAGAAGGCTCACCAGCGTCTCTTCTTTCTGAGGACACTGAAGAAGAACCAACTGTCTTCAACTATCCTGGTGAACTTCTATCGCTGCACGATAGAGAGCATCCTGACCAACTGTGTCATAGTCTGGTACGGGAACTGTTCTGTTGCTGAGTGCAAGGCACTGCAGCGGGTGGTGAAAACAGCGCATCACAGGAACTACACTCCCTTCCATTGAGGACATCCAGAAGAAACGCTGTCTGCGTCGAGCTCGTAGCATTCTCAAGGACTCCTCACCCCGCTCATAGACTGTTTACTCTCCTGCCTTTCGGTAGGCGCTTCAGGTCCCTCCGGACAAGAACCAGCAGACTAGGAAACAGCTTTTTTCCCAGAACTGTTTCATTATTGAGCTCTGCTCCCCACTGATTCCACTACCCCTCATAACTTTAACTTTAATGCTGCTAGTACATTGTTTACGTTGCACTACAGGGCTGCCATGCATGACTGAACTGTACACACCAGTACTTCATGTTATCTGCTTTACCGGACTGTTTACACACACATAGCATCATTTGCACTCTATACTGCTCACTTGCACACCAGGAATATTACACTGAATGCTCATTTACACTAATGGACTACTTTCATAACTGCATTAACTCATCTACTGCACTGTAACTCATCTATTGCATTACTGAATCCATTGCATAACTAACTGCATCTACTCATCTATTGCACTATAACTTCAATAACTGAATCAACTCATCTACTGCATTGTAACCTTAATAACCGCATTAACTCATCTACTGAACTGTAACCGTAATAACCGGATTAACGCATCTACTGCACTGTAACTTCAATAACTGCACTAACTCATCTACTCATCTATTGCACTGTAACCTTAATAACCGCATTAACTCATCTACTGCACTGTAACTGTATTATCTGCATCTACTCATGTATTGCACTATAACTTCAATAACTGCATTAACTCATGTACTGCACCGTACCTTTAATAACCGCATTAACTCATCTACTGCACTGTAACTTTATAGCTAATGTCTGTAATTAATGCAGACTCAAGTCACTTGCACTATTGTATAGTCTATATTGTTATCTGTTCATAACCACCTGTACATTAATGTTCACAGTATATAGCCTTCTGTATATATTGTTCATAGTACATACCGACTGTCAAATTTTCATAGTACATGCCGATTGTAAAGTATTTCCCTAATATTGTATTCTGTATTTATTCACACTGTATATCCTGCACTTGCTAATTGCACTTCTGGTTCGACCTAAACTACATTTCGTTACACTGTACTTGTATATGTGTAGTGACAATAAAGTTGAATCTAATCTAAAATTATTGCGAATTTTCTATTATGAGATTCTAAGTTATATGACTTGTAAAAAAATGGGCTTCCACAAGCTAGGTTTGATATAATTTTTTTCCTCCTATGCTATTATAACATACTCTAATGTGTATTTGCTTTTACATTCAGCCGAAATAATAGGCCGTTTCATACAGAACTTTGTTTGCTTTTACCTAAAGCCTTTAAGTAGTATTTTATACTAAAGCGCAGCCTTATTTTCAATAAATAGCTGTTCCTATAATTTACTGTGGGGCCATAAGGCATAATGTGACAAAATGCCCCATTAAACTGTATTGTATTTTCGACAATAATAGTACAGGTGCAAAACTCTTTTTTTTGTTCTCTTTCAGTAGTAGTCTTTCAGATTTAATCATGTTCTCTGTGACTTTTAGTTACTTGCTCGTTTTACTTCTAAGACATGGAATTTACATTAGTCATTTAGCAGACGCTTTTATCCAAGCATCATGATTTATGTATTGATTAAAAAGAATGTATGCACTATTTTGTCTTAACTGATTTGTCTTAACTGACTCCATCACTTTTCTGCATTCAGAGCTTCAGGATGTCTCTGACAATGTCTCAGGTGACGGTGTGACTGTTTTCACTGTCGCCACAAACCCAAAGAGCAAATGGCCACTTCTGTGTCAGATTCTGGGTACCATTTGCTACAGTCCAGTGTGTTCTGTAGCTCAACATATAAAAGGAGGGCCGATAAACACCCTGACAGCGTTTGCAGTGAGTAACTATATTTTTGATATACAATCAATTGTTATGAAATGGACAGTTCGAACCTCAGATGCTTTGTGGTGAATACTCTTACTTTCTTAATGCTATTCAACAACCAGTATTAACTTTCTCTCATATATTTATTATGTTGTACAGGGCTTTTAAAATTGACCATATTTACATATTGTCTTATTCCGTAGGTTATACAGATGATAGTGGGAGTCCTCAATCTTGTGTTGGGTATTATACTTAGAAGCTTCCCGGTAGTCACTTTCGTTTTGGAAATGGGTTCGGCACCTTTTTGGTTTGGTGGTCTGGTAAGAATACTCTCCTCATTATTATGGAAGACTGAATCTGTTCATGTACAGTAGGAAAAAATGTGAATGACTGTGATGACAATTATTATTCAAGTTACGAAGGTGCAACATCCTCACCTAAACAGAAAATGGACACAGAAAAGTGTCTGTACTTCAAGCATCTCAATCAGGAGATTTACTTTGTTTTCTGAAGATATGTAAGACTTTGTTGCATCAGATTTTCCTTACAACCAAACACCTAGTAAAAAAAATTGTACAAACTGTAATGCTTTATTGAAATGAACACCAAGCATACATTTACAACTGCTTTAGTTGTATTAGAGCAAGTGTTCCTATTTTTTATGCTTGTAATAGTCATTTAGTCTATTGACAATGATGTTTTTCCTGTCCTAGTGGATCCTCGGAGGTCTGGATATCATGATGATTGTTTTGGCAGTTCTTCAGCTCTGCGTAACCATCAGTTTCTGTGTTCTGACTCTGAATGCATTGTGCAAGAAGAGTGGGGCTGCAAAGGTATTACATTATTACCACAATTGCAAAACCAAACACATCCACTGTGATGATCACAATTTTAGAGCGATACGTATATTTGTTTGTGGTTTTACAGTCTGTGGAGGATCCACAACTTTACAAGCCGCTCCTGGAAGATGCCGCTGCCAATCCTGCATGTTAGAGAGAAACAATGAGCATGCATGAGAAAAGCAACACAATAGTTATGTTACATTTTTATCTTGTAAACTGGATTACTGGGAGCTGCTTTTTAAATAAATAACTAGAGCAGTTTGATTTATTTTCATAAACTATTACATACTGGTATTTTAACTGGGTTTTCACCTTTTACAACTTTTTGTTCTATATTTTTAAATTGTTGAACCTTGCTTAATGTATATGAAAACCAAGGTTTCATCTTCATAAATAGCATTCCTTGTGAGTTGATTTGTGATTATTTGTTTCACCAGTAGATGGCACTAATATCTCTGGGTATTATACGAGTATATTTGTTGTTTTTCAGTAAACATAGCAGAGCATCCAGATGTCAGATGCTAGAGTTAAAATGTCTAATGGCAATTTTCGACAAGCCTTTTTTAATCGAAGAAGTGCCCAAAAACCTTAAGATAAACCCCAATGCGAAGCACTTAGATTTTAGTGACTGCATTTTATCATTACACAGCTGCTTACCAAAACAATAAATAAATGGACATTACTTTGACATCTCATTTAGTTAGGCCCAGTGTGACAACATGCCCTGATAAACGGTATCTTTTATTGGGGACGTTAATGCTGGACATGTTTAGAACCTTTTTTTGGCTTACACTACCGTGAGGAATATTCTCTAATAAATAATTTGACAACCAGCCTCACATATCCCTGGTAACATAAATGTCATGCTTGTTTTTCCTCTTAACCTTAACAGCCTTATGGTTTATCCATTGCTTCAATAAAAATAATGTGTGACTGTGTTTTGTTAGAATACTCTTATGTTGCTTTTCCTTTTTTTTATCAGTGTTGACAATCATCACTTGTGTGAAGGTTGAGCTCCATCACTTCGCTCCAATCATAACTTCAGGATGTCTCTGACAATGTCTCAGGGTGACAGTATGACTGTTATTGTTGTCACCACACACCCAAGGAGAAAATGGCCACTTCTGTGTCAGATTCTGGGTACCATGTGCTACAGTCCAGTGTGTTCTGTAGCTCAGAAGCCGAAAAGGGAGACTGACAAAAATGAAGGAAGTTACATGTTTATTCTTGTTAGTTGGATTAACGGCTGCTTTCATATTGGGAAGTTTATCTGGGCTTTCACCTTTCACAACCGACTGAACTGAGTAAAGTTAGCTTTTGCTTACTTTTTGTTCTGTACAGTTGAAGCTTGCTTAAAGTGATAGTTCACCCCTCTCCCAAAAAACCCTCTGTCATTATTTACTGGCCATCATGTCATTTCAAGCTGTATGATTTTCCTCTTGAACACAAAATAAGATATTTTGAAGAATGTTAACTGGCACCCATTGAACAGTTGAATTGGTTTTGTGTCCATACAATAGAAGTAAAGAGTGCCGGTGCTGTTCGGTTGCCAACTTTCTTCAAAATATCTTAATTTGTGTTCTGTAGTGAGTCATACATGTTTGAAATGACAAGAGGGTGAATAAATAATGCCAGAATTTTCATATTTGAATGAACTTTCCTCTTAATGTATTCTTAAGAATATAAAGGTTTCATCTTCATCTTACATAAAAATACAATTTTAGAAACAAAAATTGCATTCCTTCGATTTGATTTTCTGTAATGCTATCATTGTACCACTAGGTGGCGCTAAAACATTTGTTGTCAAAATATCTAATTGTAGGTTTTGACGAGCCCTTTTTTAAAAACTACACCTGCACGTTTTCTTAAAATAAGCCTCAATGTGCAGAGCTGATTTTTTGGTGAATATATATTGTTAACCAAATAAATAAATAAAAAGTATTATGTATTGACGTGAGTTTAAATCATTTCATATGAAAATAAGTGAAGAAAATGCTCAACCTTTTCATTTCTCCATCATCGGCAATTCCTGCTTTATTTTCTGGGTTGTCAATTTGGGCTTAATTGGCTGGTGTAAAATATTTTAACCGGTGTGTTAAATGATAATACAGTCTATGATATGATCCATAATCCAGCTACTTTTAAAAACTATTTTCTGTTTCTCCCCATGCACTTGATTTTGCTTTTACTGACCGCACAACAAATGTCTTCAAGCGTCTGAATAATTTATTGATATTACCGTAAACGTAGTAAGAGCCGTCAAATCTGTTGTTGATGTGACGTTACCGCAATGATGATTATAAATGCGCACTTCGTACGCACTACGCTAACTTTACTGCAACCAGAAGTCCCATTGATACTGGACGCGTTTGCTCCAAATCTGCCTACAGTAAGTGAACAATTGCCAAGCTCAATACGAACTATAAAGCCCCGTTCTGACAGAAGTTAAATCATATGGGCAGTTTATGTATAACTTATTTTAGTAGGCCTATTATTTGCGTGAGATTTATTTGGGCATGATTTCTCAACCTGACATTGAGTCGATGTTTGCGACTGGATTTCATCTCCCTGTGTAGTCAAAGCAGAACATAGCGAAACGTTTGGTCTTCAAATCTTGATGTCATACAAATAGTTAAACCTTTCTTGTCAAGTGTCCACATTTACCGGAAATCATGTGGTATGATCGTTTTTTTATTACAATTTGAAGCACACACAAACGAGAGTGTAAAATCTTTACTGGATTGAAGTGATCTCGTGGTGAGTTTTCATTGAATTTTAAGGAAATATCCGCGAATCTCAGTAACATTTCTGAGAATAAACATCGGGTTTGACCTAAATCGAAACCATTTTCTCGTTCAACTGTGGCAATATAATCTTTCTGACGTTGCGCACTTTCCTGCCGTCAAACTTCAGTTTCCATAAAAACGAGGTGTAGTTTAAAACAAGTTTAGAAAGCTGAAATTTTACAAGTGTAATGTGATGTCATGCTGTATCACATTTAATAAGGCCTGGAGAAGTTGGCATGCTCCACTTATCTGCAGTTTATTTATTTACAAAGGGTCCAAACGCTTCGGGGCGGTTTCCCGGACAAGGACTAGTTTAAATCTGGACTATATACCTTAGTTAAATTAGGAAATTTAAGTAGTTTTAACAATCATGCCTTACTTTAAACATAACTTGTGTGCATTTTGAGAGAATACAAAGATACTGATGTGTTTCACCCCATCACCAGCTTAAACCAGCAAACCAGCATCAAAACATACCAAACCAGCATTTACTGTTTTTTTTCAACAGGGCAGTGCAAGCTGTTTTTAGTTTGGACAAGTCATACATTTATTTTAGTATAAATCTAATTGCTGTCCTGGAAACCGCCCCTTGGTGTTTGGTTTTCTTGGGGGGGGTTCTGTAGCAGTGATGTTATCACCCGCTTAAAAACTCTTCTTAAAAAATCAGTCTTATAATTTTTTTGTAAGTGAATGCAATAATACCAAACCAAAATTCGGTTACATATGCTGTTAAGTTTAATTTATCCTAAAGATTGAACTGTGTTGTTTATAATTATTTTGTTAGGGCAAATTCTATCTTAAAGGGATCATGTGGCGCGAATACAAGTTTTTCTGTGTCTTTGGTGTGTTATAAGCTGTCTATGCATGTATTAGACACGTAAAATTGCAAAAATGAAAGTGCAAAGATCAATCTAAAGGCGAATGCTTGCCCAGACCTGTGTACGACTCGTGTAACCAAACCACCACAAATCTACGTCAGTGCGTGGTATGATTTGACTAAGACCACCCAAATGAATCGGCATGTAATGTGGGCGTACATGTCTGTACAATTGCTTTGGAAGCTAAGCAGTATTATAATATAACTTACACCCGATTTATGCAAATTATGATTGTAAACATGATTTCTAACATGATTTGCACATGGTCATGCAACAAGGACTTATAGTTCAATTACAAAGTGCTAAAAATTTACAAGTAAAACGCTACTTCTCTTGATGATCAGCTCATCTATTAGCTAAAGCTATCAAACAAACAGTTCACTTATATAACGGAAATTAGACAAACTTACCGGTCCAGAAGAAAGCTGGCAACTTCGGCGTCGCTTAGCAAACCCTTTTCCTGCTTCAGTGCCCTCCATTTGGGAAAAGCCACGCTGATCTTTATTCAGGTTTTCTGCCTTTTTTTGTCTGGACTTTGCCTTGCTGCATCGTATTTTCTCTTTTTTGACGACTAAGATTGATGCTCTGTCGGCTCTTGTTCAGAGCATGTGTGGTCCGCCATTTGCGCAAATTTCACTTCTTACCGCAACAAAGACCGTTTCTATTTCTAATAAAAAACACGACAAGCAAATTGTGTTATTGTTCTTCCTCTTCTTCTGCTAATCCTTCCATGTAGTGGCGTGGCAGGCTGCCTCAAAACACAGGCGAAGAAAAAGAACTAGTCCCGTGCATCCTTCGTTTTACGAAACGCGCTCAGTTTCTCCGTGTAGTGCTACTATAGAAACATGGCTGTGCATTTTGATAAATTACATGTAAGGGTGTGCCCGCGGTGTATATACATAAAATGGCTCATTGTAAGGTAATATAAACATTTTGGTTCATTTTGTAAGGTATTTCTTCACCACTCACAACATAGTTTTGTATTATATATTACATTTTGTTGAATTAATGTGCACTGACAAACCTTAAAATACGCCAGTGCCATTGCTTTGTCTCAACATGCACACCAGTCATGTTTTTTACTAAGGCATTTTTATAAAAGTGACGTATATCTCCTAATTCAACTAGGGCAAATTAAGATATTTGGAAGAATGTCAGAAACTGAGCAAATCTTGTCCCCCATTCACTGCTAAAGTAGGAAATATAAATACTAGTCAATGGGAGATGAGATCTGCTCGATTACTGACATTCTTTCAAATATCTTCCTCTGTGTTTAGCAGAACAAAGAAATGCATACAAGTTTGTAACAATCTGAGGGTGAGTTAATGATGACAGAATTTTCATTTTTGGGTGAACTAACCCTTTAAGCTAAGCATTGTCTGTGAAACCGGGCTATAGTATATTAGTATAGCATATTTAGTATATTATTTTTAGTAACATGTTTTTGACACCACCAGTTAGGCCTAGTGTGACAACATGACCCACATTTTAATTAGGACATTAATGGTGGAGGTGTTTAGAGCATTTTAGCTTTACCCTACTCTACCATGAGGAATATTCTTTATAATGATAATGTGACAATTAGCCCCACACATCCCTTTTTCATTTGGCTTTAACTTGTTCTCTGTGCTGTTCAGGTAAATTCAGGTTCAGGTATGTACCATGCTTGTTTCTCCTGTAAAACGTGTTACGTGTGCACTATGGTCTATAAGAATGGTGATATGTTACTTTTTGCTTTTTTTATTTGCCATTTTCACCTGTGTGAAGGTTGAACTCCATCACTTCTCTCCGCCCAGAACTTCAGGATGTCTCTGACAATGTCTCAAGGTGACGGTATGACCGTTATCTCTGTCACCACAAACCCAAAGAGCAAATGGCCACTTCTGTGTCAGATTTTGGGTACCTTGTGCTACAGTCCAGTGTGTTCTGTAGCTCAGAAGCCGAAAAGAAAGCTGACAAATACTCAGACAGCTCTTGGGGTGAGTTACTATATTTTGATGTATTTTTAATCTTAATGAAATGGATGGCTTCTGTCCTGGATGCTGAGTGTTCAATAGAACACCAAGGACCTCTTCACCTACCTTCTATTACTGCGCAGCGTCCAAAGAGGAATAGTTGTGTTTTATATATATTTTCTTTTTGTCATAAAAAGCATCCTCAGCATTGAATATATTCACAATACAGCAAAAGCTCTTGTACGTTAGTGCTCAAAAAGGATACATTTGTGAGTACTATTACAAATTATTTTACTTGTTTTGTAGGTTGTACAGATGATAGTGGGAGTTATCAATATTGTGTTCGGGATTCTACTTGCAATTTTCGGAATGTATAGTGTAATTACGGACTGCCGAGCACCCTTTTGGCTTGGTGGTATGGTAAGCTCAATCTCATTCTTCTCAATAATAAAAAAATAAAGTTACCTTAAAGGTCCAGCTGTAAGATTTATTGAAGAACCTTTGCATCCTGAAATAACCTTTCGGTTGCACCCAAAGTACTAAGAACCTATTACTGAAGGTTTTTTCTGAGGACCAAAAAACAACACTTTTTTTGTATGTTTATTTTATATAGTCCATATCAGTATATGCTTGAATCTATTCAAGACATGGCTGTCAAACATTTAATTGCACTCCTGTGCACATGTACTTTTCACTTTTTTTACTTGTTTGCTTTGTAGTTTCTTGCAGTTGGAATCGTGTGTAATCTTGCTGCTAAGTTTCCCAGTCCTTGTCTCGTAAGTGTGCATCAAAACCGTAACTTGCATTTTGATCTTAACTTTTTACTTTCGATTTTGTTTTTCAAGCATCTTCAGTTATATTTGTTTGTTTGTTAAAGCTGGTCATCACAGTGATTTTAAACATTGTTAGTGCTGGTCTGGCAATCGCCGCTGTTGTGCTGTATTCAATGGATGTGGCAGTGGGCAGCTACCTGTGGTGTAATGACAATGACTATTATTCAACACCCTCTCCTGAACAGAGAAGGAACACAGAAGCATGTCAGTACTACAAGCATCTCAATCAGGTGATTTTCTTTGTTTTCAGGAGATGCTGTAAAACTTTGCTGTGTCAGATTTCACTACAATCAAATATCCAATTAATACATTTTCATACTAAATCATAAATCATACTAAGTAAGTGTTGTTGTGCTTTTGTCTTTTGACACTGATGTTTTTGCTCCACTAGATGATCCTCGGAGGTCTGGATATCATGATGATAGCTCTGGCAGTTCTTCAGCTCTGCGTAACCATTAGTTTCTGTGTTGTGACTCTGAAAGCTTTGTGTGAGAAGAGTGGGGCTGCAAAGGTATTACATTATTAACACAATAACAAAACTAAACATATCCTCTGTGATGATGCCGACAATATAATTTGTGAATGTTTGTGGTTTTACAGTCTGTGGAGGACCCACAACTTTACAAGCCGCTCCTAGAAGATGCCGCTGCCGATCCTCCATGTTAGAGAGACACAATGAGCATGGAAAAGAAAGCGATGTATTGCAACACAATAATCAAGTTAGATTTTAATTCTTGTGGGCTAAGTTGCAATGGCTTTTAAAGAAATCACTAAAGCACTTTTGTCACACCACTTTTCCTTTGATATAACACCTATGTAGAAAAAAATATAAATATTCAGTAAAAGAGTAGATCAATGCTCTCACTTTTCACTGCTGACCTTATATATAAATAAAGGTAGATTTTTGCTGCTGATTTTCTATTAAGTGTGCCTTAATGTATCCTGGTGTGTTATAAATATCTATTTTTAATTTTTAGTATATGAAAATCAAGCTTTCATCCTTTACATGTAAAGATTGATTTTCTGTGGTTGCATCATTGTTCCTCTAGATGGGGCTAAGATCCTCAAATATATCTTGTTGCCACTGAGAAAGTTGAACAGAGCCACCAGTCAGGTGCCGGAAATTTATTTTCCATTCCACCATGACATATATGGGTTCATTTAAATTTATTTTTAACGGATTAGCTTTAAATTGTTATTTCATGTCTATATTTTACATCAATTGTTCTTCATGATAAAGTTTATTTGACCATAAATAAGTAAGGAATAAATTACTGACAGCTCCTTAAGACTCAGCGTGAAGCACTTCCGGAAAGCAATGTAATTACATATAAACTGTATGGAAATAAAAAGTGGATGATAATCTCAATATGGAGTCTGTTCAACATACTAGTTTAATGATTGACAAATCAGGATTAAACGGCATGAAATGTTTTTTGGGCATGTTAATACATATTACAGTAACAAACCTCCCAACTAATATTCATCAATGTGTTTCCTTAGTATTTCAGATGTGAAAGTAGATTTTCAGTACAGCAGCGGTTGTGCTTCGGTAAAATTATGATCATTTTTGTTCCTCACTTTTGTTCCTCACATATCTCTTAAAAACAGCAGTCAGCAGAAGTCAGCGATTCAGAATCCAGTACTTTCAAATAGAAAATCCAGAGTTTATTACAGTCACAGAAAAAGGTTAAATCCACATAAAAAATAACTTTTCTGCTGTATTACTTTAAAGGAAATCTTTCTCTGCAGTCTTTGAAGTCTAAAATAATATTCAATATCTTTTTATTTTCACATGTTTCTCCTGTTTTTATTTTCTGCAAATAAAAACTATATTTGTATTTGAAATTTGGGAGAAATATTGTTAGAAGTTCACAGAATGGAACAAAAATTTTAATTTTACCTAAACAAAACCCTTTTTGTGCATTACATGAAGTATAGTACGACGAGGTAGGAAAGGCATAGATTGCTTGAAGCAAGTATAATTCTGTATAAACATGATGTCTTATACTGTCCTTAAATTTTTTTTTCAATAACTATATATGTATCCATCAGAGAGACTTGGATGTACAACTAGTAACCCTTGAACATTATTGTTTATAATGCTAACTGTTACTACAATTTTACATAGTTTGAACGAGAACAGATTTGCTTTCTCTCCGCATGTTCTTCCTGTTAACCGGATGACATACTTCCCACTTTGACTTCATTTACAAGTGTTTTTTATTTCACCTTTTCTGATGTCGGGGTTATATTATGTGATTAATATGGTTTATGTGCTCTGAAAGGGTGTTGTTTAAACAGTGCAGTGCAGTTTAACATTTAAATAGTGAAACTATTTGTTGTTTGTTGATTTAAAGTCAATTTGCCTTTCTGTTAATCAGAACCAGGTTTATTGGTCAAGTATGTTCGTACACAGAGGAGTTTTTTATCCGTTCTGAATGGGAATAGACAGATAATGTATTCAATGTGAGTTTACATATTATTATTAATATGAGAGTTTACCTGAAAGATGGTCTTTAAGTAGGGTCTTGATGTTTTTACTTATATCTAGCCTATGAAAATTGTTTGTATGTTTTTGGTAGTGTAGACATGACATTTCAATTTTATTAGTTGTAGATATCTTAACCTTCGATAAGTCTCTTACTTTATTTCTTTTCATTTCATGTATTTTCTTTTATTTATTTTAAACCAATGACATCACCAGTGAACCAAGAAAACCAGACAAGTACTTTTTGTCTAAGCACATTTACTCATGTTCAGATCTTAAGAATCAAGAGCCTTGGGTTCCTCTTGTGAGAACTCTTAATATCTATGTTTTGGCATCATTCAGCGTGTTAAACCAGGAAAAACCTCACCCTATGGATGTTTTTCCATGTCTGTGTCAAATCCTGTTGGATAAGCCTGTCCATCATTGAAGCCACTCACCTTCCTAACATTTATTAGATTTTTCAGATGAAATTGCTCCAAAATGAAATTATTTCAACAGAGACCGCTTTAGGGAAGAACTAAGGTAAAACTGAGCCGATAAATGACAACACAATGTATTTCTGCATCTCGAGCGAAACCGCCCGATGCACGTGATGTTTTTCTGCGTTCCTAAGGTCACCTGATGGGGCCGGACTCAATGCGAGGCTCTGTGACCAAATCATATACATGGAAAAGTAATTTTGGAGTGATTAGAATCTCTTACGCTATTAACGGGGAGTGTATGTCCATGTGTTTCCTAAAGCCGGCATCTTGAGCACATTTCTCTAAATGGTTGGCCTGATTTCTAGTGAGATCTCTGCCAATAAGTCTATTTTCATTTTAAATGGAAAAAAATCAAGATTACTTATCTTACTTGTTAGGTTAGGTTGTTAGGTTTACCTAGTTAGGTTAATCAGCTTGACCTGAGGATGGTAAGGACCAGTTTAAACCACCACATGACCAGCTTGAACCAGCACATGACCAGATTTAACCAGCACAAACCAGCATCAAAACATATCAAACCAGCATATGCTGTTTTTTCAACAGGTTGTCTCTTGCCGCTCTGTTGAATTTAGCCATCGTCAGAAGTGAGGCCATGTGTCCTCACCAATGAGGCCATTGACAAAACTACGGGACATTGCTTTTTTGGAAAAACAATTATGACTGGAGAACAAGTATGTCACCCATGATAATAAAACAGTATGATACAAGACTGTGCTGAAATAAAACAAGTCCAAAACCTGTAAGCAATAACTGATGACTCATCTTGCACTACAAAAATTTCGTCCTAAAAAGTATATATCACGTACCATTAAGGGTTAAAATGTGATTTTTTTGGAGATGGAGAAACCTGAAAATCGCCTGTAGATTACCAGTGATTTGATAGAGAACAACAAGGGGGGAATGGTTCTTTAAAAGAGGAAGCTGTACCATCAAAGCACTACAGGTACATGGAGGTCGTGATTCTAAACATCATGAGCTAATTTGCTGCCCCCTAGGACTTTAACTGCAATAAAACATAAAAAGGGCAAGAATTATTTACTGATATTTAAAGTAGATCTGTGTGCTACACGAATAGCAGACCTGGGTTAAAGGATATTTAATATCAGTGGGGTTTAGCATTAGCATGTTGTTGTTCTAACATTACAATACACTAACATTCTACAATCCTAATAATAAATATTACAAACAATATTGTGTGAAATGGTCATTTAAAATTGTATTCATTGTTCAAATGGTTATTTAAAACATGTATAAGCAAGGCATTAACTTTCATGAAATCATTCC
The DNA here is from genome assembly GCA_008369825.1 of Triplophysa tibetana. Classification (NCBI taxonomy): domain Eukaryota; kingdom Metazoa; phylum Chordata; class Actinopteri; order Cypriniformes; family Nemacheilidae; genus Triplophysa; species Triplophysa tibetana. The sequence goes on from CM017916.1 coordinate 4,567,862, forward strand.
ATTCTGTTGTTTTCTCTTTTATGTTGTAAGAAAAAGTTTATGGTTGCACTCCCAACCCATCATTTGCCCTTCTGTCCCCAATAATTTAAAATACCTTGGAACAATTCCTATCTTAAAGCCTTTGTAAAAAGTTGTTTGTTTTTGACCGCTGCGCTATAGGGTGGATCTTGGGATAATAATATCTGTGGCTCTTGGGCAAAATTACAGGGTATGATGGTGTTTCATCCACAGACTATTTTTACAGTGAACCGTCTACTACGATTTAAAAGGTGGATGCACAATGTTATAATTTAGGAAAACTTTAAATCTAATGCCTGTCATAAACAAAAAAGAAAAATGTAAATCTAATGCGAGTCATAAACAAACCCTGCGCACAATGTTTGAGGAATATCAATACACTTCTGTGATCAAGATTATTTATGGAAATGTTTTCTCTGTTTCTGAGAGCTCAGGTTATCAGATTTCACCAGAAACAGTCTGTAACAGGATCTTTGAAGTGCCCAAATCCAATAAAGTGATGGGCTTATCCTGTATGTCTAGAGAGTACTTGAAAAACAGACAGATATACACTTCAAAAACATCTTGTTTTTTGAAACAAAAGTAGAAGAAAAGTTGTGTACTTTATCATGACATAAATACTGTAAGTATGGACAAGACAAAACATTACAAATTTAAGTTAACATGAAACAGGAAACACAATCCATTTACTTTCATATTTGACTTATGATGTATTTTTGAACAAAGCAGGATGATCATTCAGAATTTCAGATTGTAATACATGTAACCACTTTTCAATCCAAATAATGTAAAACTTTCATAGCGGGATAACTCTGGAATAACCTCAACAGATACCCACCTCATGTTTGCACGGCCCAATGCATGAAAAATAATAAAGTGCACAGATTAGTCACTTATGAAAAAAC
>CM017916.1:6066539-6111125 GCA_008369825.1 Triplophysa tibetana
ATGAGCTGGACCGGGGGTGGAGTCGCCACTCTCGCGTCAGCTGTCTGGTTCAGTTTGCCTGGGATGTGTGTGGCCCGCAGGGAGCGGATCACCTGCTAACTCCACAGGAGGAGGCGTCGGGCAAGTTGTGTTAGCTGCCGTGAGCGTACGCCACCCTAGCGATGTACGATAAGGCTGTCGTGCTGTCCCGGAGGACCAACACGTGCTGGCCCTGCACTAGAGGCCGGAGCCTTCTAGCGCAGGCAGCACAGCCCACAACTCTAGGCAATTGCATGCCAGCGCAGACGGGGGCCCGTCCAGCGCCCCGCTACTGCGTGCCCGTTGCACACTGCACCCCACCCCTGCAGCGAGGCGACCGTCGTCACCACGACGTGCCTCGTAACCTGCCCGAGGGGAACCCCCGCCCGGAGAAAGGTCATGGAAGACCAAGGGGTTAGGGTGCGTCGGCAGCAGGGCGTCATCACCATGCGCCTGCTGCCGGTGTGCCACGCTGTCCTCGGAACTCGACTCTGTAGCCAGTGTTGAAGCGGTATCATGCGGGTTGAAGCGGGTGGTGACCTCTACCCGAAGTACGGAGGCGTCCCTGCCTCTGAGAGAGGGAGAGATGATGCCCTGAAACTTGGGAGAGTCTCTGGCGAACTGGATCGAGTAACCAAGACGGACCGCCCGCAAGGCCAGCGAGACAGTGTGGGCAGCTCTCGAGCTCCCAGGGACTGTGACAGGGTGACCAAGGGGACGGTCTGCTTCATCATTCCCACAGGGGGTGGTTCGTCGGCTGGCGGAGCCAACCATCTGTCGCGGGGGGTCCCCGGAGGGAAGGTTGGCTCCGCCTTTTTACCTGCCTGGCGGGACAACGGCACGCACTGACGGTTGAGAGTGGTGACAGCTGTCATATGTGTACGACCTCACACCTCGCCAGGGTGTGAGGTCGGTTCGCCGAGCACAGTCCAGTGGAGTGTGCGATCTGCTGTAAGTACACCCGGGGAGAACGGAAAAACTCTGTGAGTAAGTGGGCGCCAGGCCCTGACAAGGGCCCGGCTTAGGTGACGAGGCAGGAGTCGTCCCGTACCGACCGATCAGAGCCGTGGCTGTGAAGGTTCGGGCCCGAAGTTGTCCTCCCTGGGGTCTTCCCGTCAGTGTCCCTTCTCGCGAGAAGGTTGCTGACGGGGTGGAGGTTTCCCCCTCGACCTCTGCTACCGGGGTGCCGCCAGTGGGGGCACAGGAACCGGAGCCGATGTCGAAGGGGTCCTGGGTTGAAGGGAAGCAGACGTCACGCGGGATCTCGGAGGCCTCTAGGCGGCCGAGTCGCGGCGTGAAAAAATGTGGCTTATTGCCACTGTCTGCTTCACCGTCAAAAACTCCTCTGCACAAGGTATAACCGGGGGTGTCTCTCCTGGACCACTACCGTGGACATCGTCCGACCCCGGGCCCGTGCCACCGCCTTTGTCGCCCGTAGAGCGCTGCCAGCGGTGGCACGGAGATCCTGCATTATACCCGGGTCGGCCTTACCCTCGTGGAGCTCTCTCAACACCTAGGCCTGGCGGACCTGCAGGATGGCCATGGCGTAGAGAGAGGAGGCAGCCTGGCCCGCGGCATCGCAAGCCTTCGACACCGTGATGCCGAAGTCTGCGTGCTTTGGGCGGTAGGTGTGGCCGATTCCCCCCAGGTGGTAGCCGTCCGCGGCACAGGTGCACCGCGGGCGGACGTTCCACCCGGGGGATGTCGACGTAGCCCTTGGCTGCCCCACCATCGAGGGAAGTAAGGGAGCCGGAGCTGGTTTCACTGGAACGGTCCGTGGAGCGTTCCAAGTTTTACACAGCTCCTCATGCACTTCCGGGAAAAACATGGAACCCGGGGTGGGCGCGGTTTGCACCGCGCTCCGACCCCAGGAACCACGCATCCCCGGGTTAGCACGGGTGACATCACTTCTGCTTCCTCCTGAACTCGACCCGGGGGTGGAGCTCAGATTCGTCAGAGCCGGATGCCAGTCTCCCTCCGATGCTGCGAGCGACGTCTCATCTACGTCACACATCGTTTGTGTGCGTGAGGATCCGGATGGTATGCCACCGCCGGTTGGGGAACGTTTAGAAGAGCGAATCGGGGTGCGATCGGCCCGTGAGCACTTGGCTGGCGGGTTTACGTTCGCAGAGTTCCCCATATCACTAACGCTGCTAACGTGGGTGGTCATCAGGGCCATAGCCACAGATGTCACAGCCCAGGTAGCAAACGAAATGGTGGCTGGTTCCCGTAGGAAGACAGCCACCCGTGACCGCAACTTCTGAAAGACAATCTGCCCGCAGTGCGGGCAGATGTGTCAACGAACGCTGCTTCAGTGTGCTGGACGCCCAGACACCTAATGCAGCGATCGTGTCCATCCCCCTCCTCGATGAGGGTGCCGCACCCAAGAGAACAGCGGGACATGCCGCGCTGGAGAATGCTCAGTCAGTCCTGAAAAGGACTTTTTAGAAAATCTCTAACACCTCCGGAACCGCCGAGACGCCCAGGAGAAGGTCGCTGCAGGTAGGGACGATCCGCTGCAACACGTCGTAGCACCAGCAGTGTAGTTTGTAGAGGATTTTGAATCCTAAGTTGTACTCAAGAGTGAAGGCTCTGAAGAACAAAAGGTAAATGAATGCTGCACCCCGGCTTCGTTTTATACCGGATATCCGGGGGCGGAGTCCGGCATGCAAATTTCATTTGCCAAATTTCATTGGCCTTTTCTATAGTAGTCAGAGTTGATTGGTTCTCAAGGACGAACCCCATCTGTCGTTCTCGACACAACGTCGAGAGACCGACAGAAAGGGAAAGACACTTCTGTGATGTCAGATTATACTCCATCAACTCCTGGTTGTGCACTGAACTGAACAACAGAAACAATCAGATAAATCCATTTTTTGTGATCGCACAGGAAGACCATTATTGTATCACGGTCAACATATTGACCTTCATATCAACTCTCCTCTTTCTCTGCCACCTTCTCTCGCAGAGCCTGACTACTTCACTGCTCCTGAGAGATCTGCGCCTTCAAAAACGACTCCACATACACATTCACGAATTTCATGGCAAGCATGTTTTTTCAAAATAAAAACGTTTTATGTATGAAGACATACTTGAAAGGACTTGTGTTGTTATTTTCCCCTTACCATTCAAAACTTCTTTGTCATAGCGCAAAAAATTACTGACTGAGACTTCAGTTCTGTCATTTTTTTGTTAATCATCGTTTCCAAGAAAATTCAAATAAATGTAAACAAACTTTTAATGTGCATATTCTGTGTTTGTTACATTTTTTTGTACAGTTTGAACAGACTACCAACACAAGGCTTGGGACGAATGTCCTCCCTCTCTTCATTTCCACTTTTGACTGTCAAAGGCAGAAAATTTACATAAACCTAGACAAATTCAAAGAAGCTCAGTTGTGACCGTCAGCGACAGTCTTCTGTTGCCTATTTGTTTTCTGGTTTGTTTAGGAGCATTACATAATAGTTCATCGAATGACTGAATGGAAAGTTAAGGGCATGGAGGGAACTTTTTTTCAAGGAAATTGTGTTTTTATCTTTGTACTTCTTAGTATTTCTTATATCTTTGTACTTCTTAGCATTTCTTATATAATCTTTATTAACAAGTCGCACATTAAAAAACACAGGTAACATCTCATATCCCATAATGACCAACACAATCAATTAGCGCAAAGTTGAAATGAGTAGTTCACTTTAAAATGAAAATTTCATGATAATTCACTCACCCACATGTCATACAAGCTGTTCGTCTGTTTATTTGTTCTGTCGAAAACAAATTGAGGCTTTTGAGGAAAAGTTTCCATGGTTTTTGATCCATGTTATACCCTAAACGGGGTGCCGTTGGTAAAGGTCCAAATTTCAGTTACATCACAAAAGATCCAACAAATGTGGTTGGAATATTTTGGGTTGTTTTTTTATGTTTTTGGCTCCTCCAAAAAACATGTTCATACGGTATGTGCTACAGCAACAGAACTTCAAACTGATCATATAAACAGTATGATCACTGAATTAATTCTTTGGAATCTTCGCTGCGCTCACCCTCATCTCCCTGGCAACGCTTATAACTTTCACAACCCTTTAAATGCCATGCAAATTCTATGGATCAACATCATCATGGACTGGCTGGTCCATGGATTATCACTGCACCACAATATCAGCTTGTGAGAATAACATAAAAAAATGGTCATTTTAATTTGGGCGTTGATGGGGATGTGATCAGGCAACCCCCGCAGAACGTGCAGGACAGCAGCCTCACTCACATTCTGTGTTCTGGAGAGAGTTGAGCTCTTCCTGCCCAATGCTTTTCTGTTTTGTTTTTCCTGTGTTTTCCATTTAAATTCAAAACAGGTCTTAATGTAATTGAGAAGAGGAGAAACAGTCTGATTTTGTTTACCCTGTACCCTGGAACTCTATATTTTATGAACCATGAATCTTTGTGTCTGTTTCTTTTCATCTACATCTGTCATCTTATCCTGTAAACGTTATGCCCAGGCAACAGCTATGTGAGGATTTATTCCTCTGCATTGACTAATGTATTTAACATGTCCTATTCTTGAAAGTCTTTATTATGTTCATGATTTGCTAAACAAGAAGTGTTCATTTCTTGATTTTTAAATGTGGAAATTCCATCAGAGATGGAAAAGATCAGGATCTCTGTATCATTAACAGTAAACAGAATCACCACTAATCTCTAACTGAATGTGTCCCACAGCACTTTTAATAAAGAGTAGGGGTGTCCTGTCCAAATTCCCACTGTTGGCCAGTATTTATCATGGCCTCTCCTCTCCACCTATAGCTGGTGTTTGTCACCGCACTAGCAACGTTGTAGCAATTCTGAAATATGGAGTAGATTATGAAATGCATTATGTTTGATAGTTGCCTGGAGCGTCAAACTGACTGAATAAAAGTGCATGGCCGCTTTAAATAACTGACTAAGTAAACCTCCTAACAAGTCATTTGTTCAAATTCAATCTTTTTTTTCGTTACCATTTGAAATTATCATCAAATTATTGTATATGCACTATTTAAAGTTTTAAAAAACAGCATATAGAAAGATTAATGGTCTCCGACATTTGCATTTATATGGAACTCTGGAGGGTTTATTAGATTGATGGATTGTGACATGATGGATGATTGCATCTCATAAAACAGACTGTGTCTATGAAGAACTATTTATGTTTAAGACGTAATTTTTTTAAAAGAAGTAATTATAAACTAAATATAGTAATACTGTCTTTATGCTGAGTTCAACAGAAAACAGAAAACTGCAGTCTCACGCAATACGTGTTCAAGAAGCCTGCTGGGCCTTTTTTGAATGACAAATTTGCCCAGGTTGCAAATTTGTTGCAGTGCTGATTTGGTTCAGTGAAAACGACGGCTGCGGTCACCTGTCAGGTAAGAATATCTTTATAATGCATTTACTGTATGTTGAAAATAGAAAACGCGGCTGATACAGAATGAATGTCTTGTCGTAATGTGTGCTTTGATGATTTATTTAATATTCCCATGACTTAACTGAATTATAAAAAAAATGCTATTTATAATACTTCACATATTTATTATGAATATATCATTAGAAAAAGGACACCTAAGCTGTCGTAATAAGAGTGAAGAGAGTGCAGTTCATTCCCTTGCCGCACATTTTTTGTAATATCTGAGACTCAAACCTACGACTTTTTGATTACAGGTCCAACTCGCTAACCAAAAGGCCACACAATAATATAGTATAATAATATGAATATGTTGAAACCTTTGAAACCATTGTACTTTCTTTGTTCTCATTCACTCTAAACACTATATATTTTCTTGCTGCACAACAAAAAATCACATCGATACTCTTTTTTACATTTACATTTACATTTAGACATTTGGCAGACGCTTTTATCCAAAGCGACTTACATTGCTTTATCCTACACATTTTACATAGGTATTTGCAATCCCCTGCGATCGAACTCACAGCCTTGCGTTTTTAACGCAATGCTCCTACCACTGAGCTACAGGAAAGCTTTTTCTAAAATCTATTCATTTTCTACATTACATTTCCCTTTTGTCACAGAGACAGCAGGGGCCTCATTTAAAAAATGTGACCCTGGACAACATAACCAGTCTTATGGGTCAATTTCAAAACTGTGATTTCCACATTATCTGAAAGCTGAATAAATAAGTTTTCCATTGATGTATGTTTTTTGGGTTATTTGTATGATTAAACAGTTGTATCTCTGCCAAACAGATATAATCAATTTAAAACTCTTGAATCTGAGGGTGCAAAAAAATCTAAATCTTCCAAAAATCACTTTTGAAGTTTTTAATCAGAGGTACTGTAGCAGGTCATTGATAAGAAGAAACAGGTTTTGTTTTAATATTCTCTGTTGGCTTACCGCTGATATGACGTTGGGGAGAGTATATAAACCCGAAAGCTGAAATTCTAAGCTTTACACACATTGCAAAAGAGCGATGTTTGCCAAGCCGTATTTGCTGATGTGGTTTGATGTGGTAGTTTTTATGTGTGCAAATACCTGTAACCTTACAACCTGCCATATTGAGGCATTATTCTGTTGAGTATTCAAATAATATTACATTTAGCCAAAGCTGTGACCTTTATATAAACTGTCACACAACTGATACAAGTAGGGTTTTGAAAAGATGATTTTATGTAAATTCAATATCTACTCCATTATTAAAGTTTTAAAGCTATGAAGATTGGGGCTCATTATCACTTAGGATGGACATCACAAGGGCTGTTTGAAGTCTTTTTTCAGAATTCAAACTATATAAAAATACTCTATTTATGTAGTTCAAACTCTAACTTTGAAGATTTTACTGTAATCAGCTTTCATAAAAAAAAATACGTTTGACGACTAAACCCATTTAATGAGGATATGACTGTAAATCGTACATGAAAACTTATTTTACAACAAAAGTAGATTTTGTTTTGCTTTGACTTTCTTATTCTTTGTTTTTTATGTCAATGAATTCACAGCATCAACATGAAGTCAAGGTCAGATCTAGTCATGTTCGTGATTCTTCTGATTGCATCAATGTTTTGCCAAGGTCAGAAAAAAACCTTACCCACCCTTGCCGTTTTTTTTAATGAAGCATTGCTATGATAAAATTGGTGTGTGTGTGTGTGAAGGTCTCGCAATGGTGAGCTATGGAAAGGATTTCATCACAGCATTTCCAGAGAACACGGGTTACTTCTACTGGTACACCTCTTGTAGTAGTCTGAGAATCACTGCCCTCCATAATGACACTAACTTCACTGTCCACTTCAACAACAAACAAACACCATCATCAGTTCTGCAGAGTGGCCAAACTGTGTTGTTTCCAGGAACTGCTAAAGTATATCGACTAGGCTCCTCCAGTAACTCTATCCGAATTACCAGTGAAAAAGACATTGTAGTTCATTCTTTCAGTCAGACAGATATAGGTGAAGATACCACTCCAGAGAAAAGTGTCCAGAGCCATGTTGTTCAACCCATCATTAATCTTGGTAAAGTATATTTGATCCCTCGGCTGAACCAGTCAGACCTTATCCAAACGTTCAACGGATCCCTGCCACCCTTCTGGTCCCAAAGATACAGCTCATTCAAGCTGATCATCATCAATGCAGAGGACACAGAAAACAATGTCACGATATTCAAGAGCATTTCAGGCAGTGTGCAAGAAGAAAAAAACAAGCTCTCATCATACCAGCTCCTCCAGATGCAGGCTGATGCTTCACTGATAAAGGTTGAGTCTAGCCATAAAGTAGCAGTGATTCTGACCCATTCATGTCTAGAAATGACAACCTCATGTAAATGCAACATGATAGTGAATCAGATTCTTCCTACACAATTTCAGGGTCAGAACTTTGTTGTGCCGTACATTCCGGGTATAATCCAGAGCCGCTTGCTCATGACATCAAATGACATGTCAGCTTCTCTGTCTCACAATAATGTTCAGTTACAGCCTAGTCCATCAGGGTTCCTGTCACTTTCAGATCAGACCGAATCTCAGTATGTTAAGGCATCAGGATACGTGTCCCTCACACTGATCAGTCCAGGTCTTATCTTTGAAGTGATCCCAGAAAACATGTTTGCTGCCTGTTACCTGCTACAGTTCTATTCAGACATCAGCAGCACTAAGAAAGCTTTAGTGATAGCAGAAACTGGCAGCAAAAATAATGTACACAAACAAAACATTCCCGTTACAAACACTCAGTGGACTGAGATTACCGGCACAAAATACTCTTCAGGTATGATATCTTTAACAGAGTCACAAAGCGTCATCTGGCATCCATACTCAAAGATTGCCGTTTATATTCTGGAAAACACTGGCATGGCAGTTAATGGAGGACCAGCTATACCTGTAAATACACAACCAGGTAATAAAAGGCCTTGTTTTTAAATGTAAGCTCTAACTAGTAATGCAGATTTAAATGAATAAATTGTTGTGATGGTTAATTTATTTATGTTTTTATGTGTTCAGATGAGTCTGGCTGTCTGGTGATTCCTGGACAGTATGAAGTACAAAGTGAGCCTCTTAGTTGGGCTGAGTCCCTGGCTCACTGCACGAGTCTTCAAAAACAACTCGCCTGTCCCACAACGGAAGACATTCAGATGGAGTTGGCCAATACGATTAACACAACAGAGGAGGGTTGGATTGGACTACGACGTAGTCTGATGAGCACAGACTGGTACTGGCAGAGGCAAACACCATCATCAACATCATTATCACCATCATCTGCGGATTACGTTCACTGGGCAGATGGGCATCCACAGGAGATTTTGAAAGGGCTTTGTGCATCATTGTTACTGAATCAGGATGATGAATTCAAATGGAAAAGTGCAAAATGCTGTGAGAAAAAGCGTCCTGTTTGCTACACACCCCCAATATACCTAAATCCTTAATCCGTATGTGACCCCATCTGTCACAACATTGTTTTGTCATTTCCATGCTGTTTTCCATTAAAAAAAATACCTACGTAATGTAAAGAACGCTGTGTGGAATATAATGCATAATATAAACATAAGATTAAAATCTAACTTTGATGCTCGTTATTTCCTAATTAGATTTTTAATCTTAGTCTGGGTCACATGTATAACTTTTCCTTTTTCTCTATTTTCTCTAGCTTGGCAATAATATTTTTGTCTTGTAGTACCTGATGGGAGACAATTATATGATGGCAATTTGCCTTAGTGCAGTAATCACAATATTATTTAGAATAACAGATTTTGTTTATTAGTGGTGTAGGTGTCTTTAACACTAGGGTTTTGATTCTGTAAACCTGCTTTAAAACAATACATATTGTAAACATCCTTATGCAAATAAATATTATGTAATCTTGTTATGTTGTGTTGTCCAACAATATCTTTCCCCACAATCCTTATGAATATGTAAACGTTCTTTTTCTGGGTGTCATACTCCTTAAATAACCATTTTCATCTGCTCAAGTAGAAGAAAACTAACGTACTGGGAGACTGACATGAAATGGCTAGCGCACAACCATGTTTCAGTATTCCATTTGTTTCAGCAAATTGCGGTGATTCATTTGCTTCTTTTGTTTTATCTTTCAGCAGTCTTTAAAAAGTCTTGATTTACATTCTTGTGTGTCACGTGCATACAGTACTCTACTGAGAAATTGCGTGATTGATTACACAAAAATGTCTAAACGTGGATAAACAGATAAAAACATAATGAAGATAAGGTACTGAAAAACAGTAGAAAAATCTGTCAACATAAGACAAAATTAACATTTAGTGTTTGCTATAAACATTTTGGTTTTGTGTTAAACCTTCAGGAGATGTAACAATAATTTTAAAAAGTGTAATTTATTGATACATTTATGCTCACACTGTGTAGTGATGTTCCTGGACCAAAGATGACAATTCACCTCACAACACTCCTCCACAATATATCTGGTCCCATTTTGTTACTAGAATTCTAATACTTGAACTGCAGTTGAACATTGTAAGAGAATAATGGTTAGCATCTACATCGGTACTTTGTGCTGCAATAGAAATATTTACTTACATATTGACTTTGTCGGGATTCATTTACATATGTTATATTCAATTGGTTATTTTTACAGACAGCAAATATTACGAAGTTCAACAAAGCACATCACTTCTCACATGCTTTCTTAAGCCATTCTGTCCTTGAGCATATACATGAAAAGCCACGTGATGATATGTGGCATGTGGAAGTAACCGCTCCAACAGGAATTCATGTTTTACTTTGTTAAGGCTCTGAGATACATAGATGAGCCAGTCAAAAAGAACAGCGAAAGGTACAGTTAAACCAATTAGACCTCAACATTCTCTCAGACGAAATATCCACAGATATCTGTTTACACAATCTTAATAAATGACAAGCTCCATCTATTGACTTATAACTAGGATATCATTTCATGCTTACAAACCCATTACAATATGCATTATAACTTAAAAAAAGCGGGAGTGCGCCCCCTGCTGAATCTAAAACCGTATCGCACCTAAACACTCAAGGGGCCAGTTGTTCAAAGGTAAACTGATCGGATTTTGGTTATCGGATTGGATCAAATCTTGAAAATGAGTTGTTCAAAAGGGAAAGAAGGAATCTGAAATCAGATTAGATCAGGGAATCCAATCCTAGTTTTAATCTGGATCAAACCTTCAGTTTGTGTTGTTCAAAACTTGTCAGTGGGATTTGGATAACTTTGATCCAAAAAAAACAGGATTATCCTGATCCCAACAGGGGGTAGGATTTCAAGGTGGATTTCAGGAAGAAAATGTAGTAAAACTTTAAAATTGGTCAATTAATACATTTGTATTATTTAGTGTATATACTTTTATTTATATTTTGCACTTGACTTGTGTAACCGTTGTAACAGTGATAAAGTAGACATAGGCTAACAATTAAGCTATTCAGTATAGTAAAGTAAAAATAAAATAAAATAAAAATTATCGTGTCCCCATGAAATAATCCCCCAAACAGATTTCAATAAACAAAAATAATATATTCATTTTTCGGTCATTCATCACCGTATATTAATTTCAAAGAAACAATCATCAGAGATGAGCCTGTCAAAAATAATGTCTAACAATTGCATCCCTTACTATACGTCCAGTCAGTCCCTGATTCTGACAGACCACCAGAGGTTGGTCTGGTTCTTCAACAGGCTCAGGTGCATCACAAACATCATCACAGAGAGGGACATTGCGCCTGGTAGCGATGTTGTGCAGGACGATACACGCAAGTATTATGTTGCATGCTCCCTGTGGTTCCACTCGCAAGTAGTTAAGGCATGCAAAGCGTCTCTTCAGAACTCCATTTAAACGCTCAATTGCACATCTTGTTTTGCAATGAGCAGTGTTGAAGCGTGCCTGCGCAGGTGTGGTTGCTGCAAGAAAAGGAGTCATCAGCCATGGTAGGAGTGGATAGGCACTGTCTCCTAATATTATGCCATCCGGTCGGTTGGTTTGGAGCTCTCTGTATAAAGCACTCTCTCTCAGGATGCGTGCATCATGAACAGACCCAGGCCACTTCACGACACAGTTTGTGATGATGAGGTCAGCATCGCCCACAAGTTGGATGTTGATGCTGCGCCTCCCCTTTCGGTTGATGTACTCCCAATCCCTCTCATGAGGTGCTTGGATATGCACATGAGTGCAGTCAATAACCCCAATAGTATTGGGCTTATTCCCCAAAAGAAAAAACTTGTGCTTGGTCTGGGCAATCTGGACATCCTTTGGAAGTGAAACAAACTGATTGACCAGGCTGGCCAATGCAATTGACACAGCTTTCACTACATCACTCACAGTTGATTTGTCCACTCCTATATTGTCACCAACAACTTGGTAGAAAGTCCCAGATGCATAGAAGCGCAGAGCAATGAGGACCTGTTCTTCCACAGACAGACTGTGGCTCCTTTGGGTTCTCCGTTGAAGTTTTGGCCTGACAAGGTCTGCAATGTACTTAATATCAGCATTCCCAAAGCGAAAGCGAGCATACAGTTCTTCAGTGGTGTATTGCTCCAGTGGTTGTGCACGCTCAACATACACCCTTTGATGGTATCCTCTTCCACCAACACGGTGGTAGCGATGGACAATACCTGCCATGTCAGTGCCTCTCTCTAAGTCCTCTGAGAAAGGCTGAATATAAGATGGCTGTCAAATACCCACACACCAATTGGCTGACGTGCTGTGGCTTGTGTTCAATTAAATCAATCATGCCCAAGGCCTACGAATACTATGTTCACTACAACAGAAGCGGTGAAACCATGGACTCAAAAGGACCTAATTTCACTGTTGCAGAAACCCATGCACTGCTGGAGGGTGTTAAGTGCCATTATGCCTCAATAGTAGGAAGCTCTGTTGCAGGTGGAATGGTGACTAACAAAAGGAAGAAAGACATTTGGGTTGAAATCACCCAGAATGTAAATGCAATGGGGTCTGGCCAGAAGAGGACCTTGGAGCAAGTGAAATTTAGATGGAAGAATCTGAGGGCCAGAGCCACGAAGGACCTTGCTGAGGCAAAAAACACCCAAACAGGCAACAAACCCTTTAAGAAAGGTGAATACACAGATGTGGTTCTGGACATTATTGGAGGTGAGAACTCTAAAGCTCTGCATGGGATTCATGGTGTTGTAGGGGATGGTGAGCCTACAATTGTAGAGGAAAGTGAGCCAGTTCTTCCTAATGCAGAGGAAACATTCATTCTGGATCTCAGCCCTATTATTGAAGAACAACCTGGATCCTCACTGGTAGAGCCAGCAGTCACAGGAGCTCAGAAAAGAGGCTTGAAGCGTCCTTTGCCGAATAATAATGATGATGATGCCTATGAATCACTTCTTAAACGAGAAACTGAAAGAGCAGAAGCACAGATACTCCTGACAGAGGAACAAGTTAAGCTGACCAAACTGCAGCAAACCAAAGCGAAACTTCAGATCCGCCTCCTAAAAGCAGGGCTTGGAAATGCTGGTCTCTCCTCCTCAGATGAAGAAGAACCCTGAACATTCTTTATTTCGTTAACAATTGGATATTTAGCCATTTTATTTTTTAAAGATGTTTTCAAAATATCCACTATGTATTTGTTAATGTATATTTGTTTTTTATTTGTTGTGGTTCAGATGAGGGGTCATAAAAGTAATTATTTAATATAATTTAATTAAAGTTAAATTATGAATGGAAGTGGATGTTTATGTTATTTTTGTGTTTTGGCTCAAAATAAACACTTACAGTGACCCTATGTTGGCTCTTACTTCTACCTGTTCTTTACATAGCCCACATTGTGATATGTTGTCCCATTTAGAGCACTGTAATCCGGATTTGGTAATCTTGAAAACTGTGTATCTGGATCAGAGTGATCCAGTCCAATGTTGCTTTGAAAAACCGGCATAAAAGTAAGATGGATTACCTGATCCTGGATAGGAAAAAAGGGGATTTCCAAATTCGGATAATTTTGATCCAGATTAAATGTTTTGAACAACTGGCCCCATATCATTTAACTGTCGGAGTCAGATTATACGGCAAGGCATTTCGTCATTTAACCCTTGACATTTACTATTATATATTTTTAGGCTAGTAGTACTTATTTTGTAGTTACTAGTAACCATTCCATACGATACTCGTACTCATTTATTAGATACTTGTACCTAAAGATTTGATACTAGTGTTCATTTATTAGATACTTGATACATAACAGCACTTTCCTCTATGAATGTACTGTAAATGCTCTTAAGAACGCTGAAGGCAATCAGAAGTGAGATATACAGCTCTGCTTGGAAAGTGAGTGAAACACACTATCATTTAATCATTTACTAGTACTTAATTACCTTTACATTTATGCATTTGACAGATGCTTTTATCCCAAGCAACTTACATTACATGGACCGATACATTTATACTTAGGTAAGTGCAATCCCCTGGGCCCGGTTTTTAAAAGTAATCCACTAGGATTTTGGATAACGGATTGGATCAAATCTTGAAAATGTGTTTTTCAAAAGAAAAAACGGATTACATAATCGGATTAGATCACGTAATCCAATCTTGGTTTTGATCCGGATCAAACCTTTAGTCTGGGTTTTTCAGAACTTTTTTGTAGGATTTGGATCACACGAGGCTGAATCCAGCTTCTTATTCGCAGTTTCTTATAGACGCTATCCGTTCCACCTTAAAAACGCAAAGCATCCGCTTTTCCAGTTTCTTATTCACGCTTAGTTTAGGGACCATCTCGCGTTTCTCTTCGTTTAGGTTTTAAAAAAAAAACTTTTTGGTGTGTGTCTGTGTTGGCGTGTGTGTGGGTGTGGGCGTGTGTGTGTGTGTGTGCATGTGTGTGTGTGTGTGTGAGAGAGAGTGCACAGAGGATGGGCTGCTGCTTGCCGTCTTAAGTCATGACATTGCTGAATACCTCTTGAGATGACCGTGAACTTCACGTGGAACCTCCATCACCCACTCCCCTACCATCCACAATATTAATTTGATAGAACAGTTTTTAGGGCAGCCTATCTCCACCATGAATGTTAATCACGTCCAAAAGTACCTACATGTTTGAAAGTGCAATATTCTAGTGCAGAGCATGCAATACGTTTTATACATAATTAAGTAAATTGCGTGTATATTTGTAAAAAGCATAGTATACACAGTTTTGTCATACTTTGCATATATATAATTAACTGTCCCTCTTACCTCTTATGTAAATTAATTATTTCCTTCATTGATGTTTTTTATTTTTATTCTATATATTTATTTTTTTCCATTTCCTGTGTTTGTCTATACTGTATTTTTTTATTCTGAGCTCCTGAAACCACATCACGTTTCTTGTCTGTGTGTGCACAATTGGAAAATAAAGCTTATTCGAATTTTTTTCTGATCAATTGCTCTTATACAATTTATTGTACTCTTTTTGGTCTTAGCCAGTGCATCATACACACATTATATAACTATATCTATTACATGTATGTAGATTTATGTAAACTTTGTCACTTGTTGTATGTACAGCAGTGGCGGCTGCTGATCTTTTAAAGAGGGGAAGCTCATTTTCGGCCTAAATCATAAAAATTGTCCATTTATTTATATGTAAATTCTGCCATACGTTCCTTTTCAAGAAAATGCTCTGTAACCCTGCCGTACCAACTAGGCGTCTTTTCCAGTGACTTGACCAGTGTCCTCTCAATGGCCAGCAGAGGTAGGCTGCTTAAACGGCCTTGGCCCATTGTGTTACAGGTGTAGGACTTGAGCCGCTTTAAACAGGAGAAGCTCCTTTCTACACCTGCAGATGTAGCTCCAATTGTTGCCACTAATGAGAACAGTTTGTAAAGCTGAGGCATTGCACTGTCCAACTCCATGTCTTTAAGGAACACCAAGTAATCACACAGCTTTCCCCTGTTACTCTGCAAGTCCTGATCTGAATACAGGACTTGAAGTTCAGACCTCAGTCTCCCTGAATCAAAGTGATGGCCATAACTTTTCAGGACACTTTGGAAGGCCTCCTCTGGAAATGCTTGTCTCATGTCATCAAATTTCCCTGGATTGACTAATTCTAAGAAAAGCATACTTTCCAAATTTGAAAAACGTGGAGGAATCTGCTCCAAGATGTTATCAAGGATGGCCATGTACAGATTTCTGTAGCGCTCTTGGGGATCCTGCAATTGGGTCAGACGGCGCTTTCTCATGGGCTCATCTCTTGGGTCTGATGTGAGATCTGCTGCTTTGGCATAAACAGCTTGGAAAGCCCCCTGACCTCTTCTCTTTGACAAATGCAAGAAGAGACTCAATTCTTTTCTTGCAGTAAATGTAACACACTTGAAGAAGACTACAACAAGCGTGTGATTCAGGTGGGTTCTTTTATTCAGCCTGCACGCTCACGATCACTCAATAGATCTCGTTACAGCTTTTTTTAACGCACACCCCAGACTCATAACCTCTCTCTGTACCCTCGTTTGCGAACTCTTCTTCTTTAGGTCTACTCAGGGAGTCTCTATATCGCTGTTGCCACCTAGTGGCCATTCATTACAACATTGCAGTTTTATAATGAATGTGTGCTCGTACTGAATATTTAAACATTAACAATAACAATTTAACAAACATTACAAAATTACATATTTGGCGGGGCTTACTCTTTCTGCACATTTAAACAAATTAACACATTCTCTACATTTCTCCACATTCTCCCCTACAAAATAGAATGTAGTCCCAACATTCTCAGAAACATTACTGGTTATCCATTTTGAGATTTGTTTCTTTGATAGGAGTCAGTGAAGCAACAGTTCTAGTACTCATGCTATTCTTTTGCACGCCACACAACATTTATCTCCCTTTTCGTGCTGTGTGTTTGCAGCAGACATCATTGTGCACCATGATCTTCTACCGCCATCACTGTTCATCAACAGGAATCTTTACTACCACTGAAAGGATCTAACCTTTTACCATTGAAACAAATCTGCTGTGTAAGTATTTCTTTTGGACTGGCTACTACAGTCTAATTAAACTGAACACTACTATACTACTTAACCATTTAAAATGATTAAATTATTTTGCTGGAACTTGCACTTAATTAACATACTGACTAAAACTCAATCATCTATTTTAACTTTACAGCTCACCCATCTACAAAACTAGGCTGACCTAGTGTATGGTAAGTAAACATTTGTTTTGTTTTTCTGTGCCTTAAAGGATACACTCTTTTGCAAGCAGGTTGTGAGGGATATTCCGTCTCACTCTCTTCAGCATCATCTGTTTCTCCGACCTCCCTTCCTGATGATGACACATCCTCTTCCTCCCGTACAGCTCCATGCTCATCTTCCTCGTCTGAGTGGGCATCGTTCAGTGTCCCTGAGTCCTCTGGATGATGTCCTGGAGATTTCGACTGTGCCGCTCTACTGTCATTTTGACTCTTTCCATCGACTGGCACTCCAACCAAACAACTCCACTCTTCCTCTTCTTCACTATCTGAACGTTCACCGTGGGTTTGATCTTTCTGGTGTATTGTTTTCCAAACCTTTTTCTTTTTCTCTTTGTCAGGTCTTCCAGGTAGGTTTTCCTTCTCGACAGGTAAGTAGTCACATGGTAGTAACAGATTCTGGTGTAGTATTCTTGTTTTTCCCTTCCCAGTCTCAGGACGGATTTCATATACTGGACTATCCTTGTACTTCCTTGAGGTGACAACATATACTGGTTCTTCCCAGAAGGGTCTAAGCTTTCCAGGTCCACCTCTCTCTTTAAAGTTCCGAACCAGTACTCTATTACCGGGGAGCAATTCAGCTCCATGGACTTTCTTGTCATACAAAGCTTTTCCTCTTTCCTTCCCTTTGTGTGACACTTGAGAGGCTACCTCATAAGCTTCCTTCATTCTTTTCCTCCAGTCATGGGCGCCGTATAGGGGGGAAAAGTTAGGACGATTCCAAGGGCCCATGACTGACAGGGGCCCATGACTGACAGGGGCCAAAAAATTGGTAAAAACGTATATAAAATTATAAAGTATATATATTCAGTGTATATATATTTATATAATAATACAATTAAGTAACTCTTTGTTTTTGGCAGTAAAAGTTAAAAATCCCCATTGATCAAAAAGTAAACATCCATATTGATCGACCACCCCCCTGTATCTGAATGAAATGGTTTGGTCCTCCTTTTGCGCTCTCAGTGACGGTGTTTAATTGCAGTCAGTAGATGCGCCAGGCCCAGAGCTAATTGACAACAATGTTGCCTAGTAGCATTAAATTTTAATCTCGGTTTCAAAAAAGGAAAGATCGAAAAGAGAGAGAGGAAAGACAGAGGAAAGGGTGTCAAAGTGTAACCCAGTTTTTCACCAAGAAAGGTGGGTAGCCTAAAGTCTGTGAGTGCAGGGGCGTAGTTTGTGGGGGGGATGGGGGGGAGGTAACCCCCCCAATATTCAAATCCATCAGTTACAACCCCTCCAATATTTCAACATGAAAATCACAGTAGATCAAATGAAAAATAAGTAGAATTACTTTTTTTGTGATGATAATTGTGTTCCTAATCAAATGAGTTTGTCATAATAAATTAGACAAAAAATACTCCCCCTCCATTGAACCGATTGGTAACGTCCAACCAAAGATTCGCACTTTCACCAAAACAACGCGAGTGGTGTTTGAATGGGAGAGCACGCGGGTAATTTAACGTACGCGCAAAATGAAGAGAAGTGCTGCACAGCGGACTATATTTAACTGCTGGTCCGAGAGGGATGCCAAACAAAATAAAGCATGTACTGAGAATGAGGTATGAGAATATTGTGTAATAATAGCTAAGTACACACGATATATGTTAGCTAGCTAATCCATTGCAATGTATTTAGCTATAACTATCAGTATAACAAGTTACCAAAGCAGCCATCTGTTTTGTTAGTTCATTTTTCAATAGTTTCTGTAATTATCAATGACAAAAGTATTCACATTGATTTTTGTTTTCTTCCTAAAATAATCTGACTTTCGAACGAATTGGATGAATGAATAATTTAAGTAGCTCACTCATTAAAACAGTGAATCGCTGCCGCCTACTGGCGCTTTCAATACTTAATTTCTTTCTTTTTATATCTCTTCTATGTTAGAATTTTATGAATGAGGATTATACACGAATTTCATAACGTTATGAGGTGTATAATCTCTTAACAAGTTTTTTTTAACAGATTTGAGGTAAATATAGCAGCAGGGTAGAAAAGTCAAATTTTCCAATAACAATACACATTAAAAAATAAAAATAAAATAACAGGCAGCATACAACCCCAGATAGCACATACGTCTGCAAGATGTCTGTTAAAGATCACTTCATCTGGAAAGCATCTGCTGTTTACTAACATCTGATAGACATCTATAAGATGTCAGTTTAACATACATTCTAAATCATTACATCTTAAAGACAGCTTCTAACAGGAAACGTCCTATAGACGTATTGCAGATGAGCAAACACTCTAAAAAATACGTCTTCAAGATGTAAACACACACATCAAATAGACGTCTCCGTGATGTTCGTGTGCTATCTGGGACGTTCAACCCCCCCAATGTTCAAACCAAATCTACGCCCTTGTGTGAGTGGTATTAACCTGTTGGCTTAACTCTTTCCCGCAAGCCTTTTTTAAAGTTGCAAGCAGACGCCAGAGTTTTTTAACATTTTCACCAAACTTTAATGGCTCACAGTACATTTTTTTGTAAGGAATTTATGGACAAACAATATGTCCAAGAATAGAGTCTCTGCTTTTAAACAAAATAAACCGTATTCTTCTATCTTCATTTGTTCTTGTATACAACTCATTTGATGTGGGTAGGTTTCTTCAAAAACGTATCACTTTGATTAAACCGCTGATGTAATTAACATTTTGTCAAAGATTCCGCCCATATTACACTCAGAACAATCATTTAAAACAGATAAAACATACGTTCTGGGATTCTGTACGTTTTCCCAAAGGTGAATAACAGCGCCACCTGCTGTACAACAGTACAAACACTGATTGGGGTAATAACTCGAGCTAATGTCTTTAGTGAAATAAGATAGCTAGCTACAGACTAGTGTGTGAGCCCACATCTAATCACCATTTAATTAATGCAGGGAAACGTTTATCAATATATTCATATTAAATCATTGTTCCTGCCCCTTTTAGCAGACTTAACAACAGATGAGTCAGCAGCACCCAAGTCTCCCCATAACTGTGCCCCTCCCTGTCCCAGTGAAGAAGGTGAGCAACATTGTGTTCAATGACATGCCAGTTAGCATCATTGCAGGGAGTTTGTGTTGAGTTCTCAGTCTCTCTTGCTCTATTTACAATTAAAAAAAGAAAAATTAACTATTTATTAATTAAGAAATTTAAATGCATTAATAACAACTATTTTTTCACATAATGATCATTATGAAATAAAATATAAAAACAACAACCTACTGTCTGTTCTGGATACTGGAAAGTTGGAAACAGTGAGTAGCTTACCTGAGCCTGCATGTAAAATACAGACAATATTAAAATAATCCAGTTTAATACGTTCATTTAGATTGAATTATCGAATGACAACTATAGATACAGACTTTATTATTCGCATCATGAAGGGCAATTTATCTGAGAAGCTTGCACACACAAATCTATTGCATCTAATGTACGTAATCAAGTGGTGGTGATACAGAACTGTAGTTAATTTGGGTCGATGTTCTGTAGTGTTAGTGATATTTATTGGAATATGGCATATTTTAATATATTCACTGTATATATCACAGTAACTATGTATATATCACATACATTATGTACATCCTACAGAGCCAGGGCCCTCTCAGGTAGGAGGTGTGGAACCAGAGGAAGAAGGGAAAGAAAGTACCAGTGATGATGAGAGATGCATGGTGGATGAAGATAGACAAAGTCATAAAAAGGTTGACCCAGGTTTGTGGCCAGCAGATTTGACTGATAGGGACAGAGAGGATTTTGTGAGGGCACTGGCCACCAGAGATGATGATAATGTACTGCCACAGGATTCTGAGGGAAAACCATTTCCAGAATACTTATTGTACAGTAAGGCAGCAAATGGGAGGGAAAAAGTTATGAGAGACTGGGTAATTTACAGCAAATCTTCTAATGCACTGTATTGCATCCCATGTGTGCTTTTCTCTCATTTACAAAAAAGAGCTTCTCTTAGTGCACTGAACAACCAAAAGGGATATAAAATGTCTGACGTAAAGTGGCGTCGGATGTATGATAAATTTCCTATCCATGAGAAGAATACGGCACACAGAGACTGCTATTTGAAATGGAAGAACTTGCAACAGTCAGTAATGCCTGTTAGTGGCATTGACTCTCAGTTGCAAAAGCAGATCCAAACAGAAACTGAGAAGAACAGAGCTCTCTTGCAGAGAATCCTGGATGTAAAGCTGCACTTGGCATCAAGGAATTTACCTTTCAGGGGTAAAACCAAAGACCTAGATGATAACCATAATGGAAATTTCTTAGGCACACTGGAGCTTTTGTCTCATTACGATCCACTGCTTAATGAGCACTTGCAAAAAGTCAGGGACAAAAAAAAAGGAAACAGGTTGACACATTATCTGAGCTCTGACATTCAGAATGAATTTATTGATTTATGTGGCAGAAGAGTTTTGAAAACCATTTTAAAGGAAAGGGAAGATTCTATTTATTTTTCAGTCATCTGTGATGCTACACCAGACATTTCCCACACTGAGCAGAATGTGGTGCTCATCAGATATGTGAGTTATAACAAAGGAACAGATGACAGGGAGATCACGGAACGGTTCTTAGAATTTAAGGACTTTCACAAAAAAACAGGGAGTAAAATAGCGGAAATGATTGAAAATGTGCTTGATGAGAAAGGGATAGACATTAGAGACTGCAGAGGGCAAGGATATGACAACGGGGCAAACATGTCAGGAAGGGTCAAGGGAGTCCAAGCCCAGATATTAAAGAAAAATCATCTAGCTACATTTTCACCCTGTGCCTCTCACACCTTAAATCTTGTAGGTGTGCATGCTGCACAGACAAGCCCAGAAGTAGCAACATTTTTTGGCTGCATCAATCGCCTTTACTCACTTTTTAGTGCCAGCCCAGAACGCTGGGCCATCTACAAAGAGAAAACAGGTTGCTCTTTGCATCGCCTCTCAGACACTCGCTGGAGTGCAAGAATCATGGCTGTTAAACCTGTTGCACAGCACCTTCCTTCTGTCATTGAAGCCCTTGACAGTATACTCACGACATGTAGTCTCACCAGCGAGGCCAGATCAGAGGCCAGTGGTCTGAAGAACTACTTCTTCTCATTCAATGCTATTGTCCTACTCACTGTCTGGCTCAAAGTACTGCAGTGCATTGATGACAGGAATGTGATTATCCAGTCTGGAAAAATCTCTCTTGACACAGAGTTAGCCAATATCAGTGCCTTAACAAAAGAGATGCTGGCTCTTAGAGATGGATGGAAGTCACTCCTGTCTGAGTCAACACTCATTGCAACACAAATGGATGTTGCACCTCAGTTTAGCAAGGAAAACAGTCGGCAAAAGAAAAGAAAGAGATTCCATGATGAGACCTCTCAAGAGGAGACAGCTCAGGACAGTGCAGAAACAGTGTTTCGGAACACAGTGTTTTTAACTGCCATGGACCGCATCATAAGTGATCTGGACACCAGGTTCCACACCACTGCAGAAATAGTTGAGGAATTCTCTGCTGTTTTAAAAGTTGGGCAGATTAGTGAGGATAAAGTCCCGTCTGTGTGCCAACCACTTATCAAGAAGTATTTCAGAGATCTCACGTCCGAGTTTGAAAATGAAATAAGACATCTGAACACAGTATATGCTTCTACTTTCCCTCCTAACTTGTCCCCTCTTGATCTCCTGAATGCAATTAACAAGATGCAGCTACACAGCATTTTTGGAGAAGTCTGCATTGCTTTACGTATATTTTGTACATTGCCTGTGACTGTTGCTGGTGGGGAGAGAGCTTTCAGTAAGCTAAAACTGATAAAAAACTATTTGAGGTCCACTATGTCTCAGGATAGGCTTTGCAATCTTGCCATGTTGTCCATTGAAAGTAAGTTGGCTAGAAAGCTAGACTTCAAAGACTTGATCAGTGACTTTGCTAGCAAGAAGACTCGGCGCTGGGCTCTTGGTGAGTCAGGCTGAGCAAAGCCCAGTGATAGCTGGCAAATGGCATGGCTATGGAGATTGGATATTACTACAGACATAATGCCCACAACCTAAAACAACTGAGAACAGAATGTATAGCTGGACTGTCAAAACGTGTTGAACTGTTATTTGAGAGAAAAGTTTGGGTTTCCAAGAGTCCTTTGTTCTTATTCATATTTCAAACCTTTTGATTTAGTGATCACTTGATCTGTTTTGTAGCACTTTAACAACCCTGGTGTGGAAATTCCATTTTACATGTCCACTTTATTTTCTTGTTCGCATATATGTGCAACGAAGTTAAAAAATCCGCTGTTTTCCTTGTTTTGAGAGGATGATGTTAATTTATTTTGATTGAAAAGTTAATATATATTTAAGTTTTTTCTTTTTTAAATCTTTAATTAATAATTATAATAAATAATAATTTTGTTAAGAGAATTTTCCATTTTGTCAAATTTTTGTTGCTTTTAATCTTGCATCAAATAGTGAACTGCATACTAGACTTGCATGCATGTACAAATCACCAGCAGTAAATATTGTGCTAGTACCAGTATTGAACTAAAAGAAGCAAGACAGTTTCAATCCTTTAATTAGAGTTATGTAAAGCTTTTGATGGGACAGTTAGGTCCTAGAGATGTGGTGAGAACAGCTGCGCAGAGGGGGCCCAATTAGATTTTTTGTCATGGGGCCCAAAATTCCTGGCGGCGCCCCTGCCTCCAGTCCTCCGCGTAGTCTTGGTAAGAAGAGCTTTGGTCTTTCAATGGCACACCAAACATTATGTCAATGGGCAATCTGGGTGTACGGCCGAAAAGGAGAAAATAGGGTGCAAACCCTGTCGCCTCGTTTCTTGTACAATTGAACGCATTCACAACCTTTGCAAGTGATGTCTTCCAGTCAGCTTTGGCCGTCTCGGGAAAGGTTCTCAGCATTGCGATTAAAGTTCGGTTAAATCGCTCAGTTTGCCCATTTCCCTGCGGGTGATACAATGTCGTATGAGAGCCCTGCACCCCACTGTACTCTTGCAATTTGGAAAACAACTTGTTGTAGAACTCACGGCCTTGGTCGTGATGCAATCTCCTGGGAAATCCAAACTTCAAAACAAAGTCTCCAAATATTTTCTGCGCAGCTGTTTTGGCACTCTTGTTTCTGCAGGCATACGCTTGAGCAAACCGTGTAAAGTGATCCACAACAACTAAGATGTATTCGTAACCTCCTTTACACGACTCCAGATGTAGAAAATCAATTGACACCAACTCAAAAGGATGTGTGGTGGTGATGTTCTTCAGGGGAGCTCGAGTCACCTTGTTCGGACGCTTGCTTTTCAAGCAGTTGCAGACACATGTGACATAATGTTCCACCCTGCTTCTGCATGCGGGGCCAATAAAATCGATCCCGGATAAGATTCAGCACTCGCTCTGCCCCTAGGTGGCCCATGTCTTGATGTAGCTCCTTGAAAACAAGCTAATGGTATTTCCTTGGCAGGATCAGCTGATTACGGGTGACTGTTTTTCGGAACAATAGTCCCTGCTCATCCAAATATGATTTAGCTCGTTCTCTCATCAGTTCCCGAGCTTCTTTGCTCTTCACTGGCCACGATTTATTTCGGAGACTCATCAAGACCTCTCTGATTTCAGGCTCTTCTTCTTGGGCTTTTCTCAGAACTTCCTTGGGGATCTCTGCAACTGACATGACCCGATCCTCCACCTGTTCTGCTGCCACCACAGATGCAATGGTAAGTGGACACAACCAGGAGCCTCTCTCTAGACTTTGCACCATTACAGACTGAGTTATACTGACCATGACATCAGGTTGCACTTCTTCGGAGCAAGTTCTCATATACTGTTCCATCGACAACGGCATTCGTGCAAGGCCATCGGCATCCCCGTTTGACTTTCCCGGACGGTATTTGATGGTGAATCGGAAGTCGGCAAGCTCGGCTACCCATCTGTATGTGGTTGCATTCAGCTTAGCTGTCGACATCACGTAGGTGAGGGGGTTATTATCTGTGTACACAGTGAACGATGGTGCATGGTAAACATAGTCTCTAAACCTCTCACATATGGCCCACTTCATGGCCAAAAACTCCAACTTTCCCGAGTGAAGGTGGTAGTTTTTCTCGGGAGGGGTTAGGGATCTTGATCCATATGCGATGACAACTAACTTGCAACTTTGCCTCTGGTAAAGCACTGTGCCCAATCCTTCCTGTGAAGCGTCACAATGGAGTACAAAGGGTTCGTTTAGGTCTGGATATCCCAGCACAGGTGGATTAGACAAGCAGTCAATCAACTCACTGAGGATCTTTTGATGTTCATCTGTCCATATGATCAGATGTGAGGATGCGAGCTGTCCCTGTCCCTGTCCCTTTTCTCTTCTGCTTCGGGTGAAGTTTTCCTTTTGTTGGAGTCGTCCCAGTAAGCAGCATATAAAGAGGTGCAGCCTTGCGGGAAAAGTTCTCAATGTAGGGCCGGTAGTAAGAAAGGAAACCTACTAATTTTCTCACATCGCCAACCGTTTTAGGGGTCCTCTCTTTCAATGCTTGGACTGGAGCTATGTCAGCTGGGTCCATGGTGTGCCCTTCTTTGGTCACCAACATCCCTAGGAATCGTACCTTGTTACGAAACACTTCACATTTTCGAGGGGTTAATTTGACACCATGTTTCTGGTAAGACTGTAAGACTTTCTTAAGATCCTGAAGGTGATTCTCAAATGTTTTTGAATGCACCAAGTTATCATCTAAGTAAGGTTGACATACCTCATCACGCAATTCTCTCAGACACTCCTCCATGCTCCTTTGAAACTCTGCAGGTGCATTTGACAACCCAAAAGGGATCCTCACCCATTCATACAATCCCCACGGCGTGATGAACGCAGTGAGAGGTCGGCTGGATTCCTCTACAAATCCCTGGTGGTAGGCTTTGCCTTGAACGAGAACAGAATACCAGGCGCTACCTACCAAACTGTCGAGCATGTCCTGTATACGAGGGATGGGGTGTCGGTCTGGAATGGATTTTTTATTCAACTCCCGGTAGTCACAACAAAGGCGAAGAGTTCCATCTTTCTTACGCACGCAAACGACTGGTGAAGAGTATGGTGACTTTGATCTTGTAATCCATCCCTTGTTTAGCAGATCCTCGAGATATTCTTTAACCTCTTTGTGCAGGGGCTTTGGAACAGACATGTAAGTGTGTTTTACGGGTGTGGTGTCACAAAGGCGGATTTTAAGCTGAAGAGATGGAATGCACCCCACATCGCTGTCATCGGCGGAAAAAGCACCGCTCTCCTCCCTCAAAAGTTGCTTTACTTTCTGTTGCTGGTCAGGTGTTAGATGGTCAACGCGGACTGGAGGGTCCCAGAGGTCGTTTTCTTGTGTGGCGAGCATACTCTCAACATTTCCTGAAGACTGAGCTTCCTGTTCATTCACCTTGGGTATCAGGCCTGGAGTCGTGAGTGTGACTGTCTCACTTGCACGTTCTTGCCGGGGCGTTGCTGGTCTCACCTCAGCCGCGTAAACAGACTTAACTCTTTGTACATGACCCAGTACTGAACGTGGAGGCAGGTTGATGTCATGGTCAGTATCGTTCACCACAGGAATGCAGATGCGTGAACAATTTCCTCTCTGGAGGCGGACAATGTTTTCGTCTACCCTCAGCCCATCTGGCAACGTTGCACACTCATTCGGCACAAGAAGAGCATCCTGGTTAGATAACAAAGGGCCTGTTTTGATGCAACATTTAATGGCTCTAGCCTGCTTAGCTGGTATTTTTGTTACTAACCTTCCTGCTTTCACTACTCCTTCACTGCACTCATCGTCTTGACTTTCCACGAAGTTCAGTATCACCTCTGCTTTCTTGCAGTCGAAGGACAGGGCGGTACTCAGGGCCCGGGTCTTTACACAGGTGGGTATCTCGACCCCGTTGTTCAGGAGATACTCGATAACATTGTAGCCAATTATTGGTTCTTCTGCCACTCCATCCTCACTTGATACTAATACAGGTACCTCAAATTCCAGTGGTGTGGATTTATCTGTTCCCAGCTTGAAAGTCACTTCAACCCAGCTTTCAAATGGAATGATTGTTTGATTGACTGCTCGACCAGTGAGGCTTCCAAGTCCTAGGATCTCATCGAGGGTGTGTAGTTTGGTGTGTGGAAGATGTTCTTTCCTCCACTTTTCATTAATGAGGCAAACTTGTGAGCCGGTATCCCACAATGCTGTAGTTTCCACACCATTAAAAAAACATTTCACCATACATTTCTCTCCGATTAGATTCAGTAATTGGGCATTTCGTTTGGCAGACAGCTGATTGGTACTGACAGATCTGATAAGCTGTAGGTAGTTTTCTTTCTGCTTTGCGGCTTCACAGGCTTCTAACTGCTTTATGTTATCACAGAGGATTTCACTTTGATGTTGCAGACTCTGTGATTCTATGGTGTGAGCTGTCACAGACATGTTTTCAACTGAGTGTCCTCTTTCTGTTCTGCCTGCAGGTGGTCCTCTACATCCTCTGGAAAGATGCCCACTTTGCCCGCATTTAAAACAATGGTCACACTGCTCACTACGACCCAGGTCTTGACATGCACGACACCCTCGTTTCCTTTCTCGAGGCGGTGTGCCACGGTACGTACTCATGATTTTCTTCGTCTCGCCAATCTCCTCTCTCAATTGCTTGACTACCTCATAAAGCTCAGAGTCTCGCTTATCCATGACTTGTGGTGTTTTCAAAGCTTTCACTTGTGTGTGCATAGACTGTTCTTTACCTGTGAAAGACTGGATAATTTTCTCTTGACTCGTATGTAGTTCTGCTTGAACCTCATGAACTTTTGTCTCTCTCACGTGTGCATTTTTCTTGAACTTTTGTTGTCGTTCCCACTCAAGGCTTGCAGCTTCGTTCATCTCCGGTATGAGAACTTCATCTCTGACTCTCGAATCATCCAGGCAGGCTTTAAGCTGATATTTGATGTGGTCGTTGGACAGTCCCGTCCCCAGTGCACGTAGGAACCTTCTTTGTATGAGATCTGCACTGAATGATTCTTCTCCATCAGGCTCTCTGGCAGCAGCCAGCAGCCTTTCTTTCAACTCTATAGCCCGGAAAAGGAAATTTTGTGGTGACTCACGGCTCTCCTGAGTGATGTTTATCAGCCTATGATACAGGTCTGTTGAGCTTTCTTCCTTGTAATGGCCTTTCAGAATTGTACGTAGCTGGACAAGGGTTAGATCCGTTTTAATCTCCAGCATATCTCGTAGACTCATACCTGGACTGACTGCTCTGATCACAGCATCTACAATCTCCGACTCTCTGTGTCCTTTATTTAATCCAGCATCAATCTGGTGCATCAAGTTGTTGTATGACAGCTTATCTTTCTGTCCCCGTTCTCCTATTTGACCATTGATCTTAAAATCACGTCGAATGGTGACTTCAGGAATCGCTTGCTGCTGTTGAGAAAACACAGGGGGGCTGGACAAATCAGGAACCTTCAAACTCAAGCGTTGGATTTCGTTTTTCAGCATATTTGTGGACGATTCAAAATGATCATGCAATTCTGTGTACTGCCTCTTTAAATCCGCGAGCTCCGCAGAACTCCTGTCAGTGCCGCCGCCATCTTGAATCGCGCGGTCGCTGCGTTGCGTCTCCCCGCTAGCAAACTCTAACAAGTCTTTCACATATTGACGGGCGTCCTTGTCATCTTCTGTCTCTATAACACCCTCAACTGCTTCACTGATTAATCTGATCAGCGAGTGCCGTTTACTCTGTCCCTCTGCAGACACTTTTGCATATTCACAAACCTCTTTCAGTTGATCGAGCTGCAGGCGGAGCAGTGACTCGCTTAGCCGATCCTGGAGCTAGGTCCATGCTCATTGTCGTAACGCACTCAAAACGGCACCGCCGATCCCATCCTCGTCGCCAATATTTGTAACACACTTGAAGAAGACTACAACAAGCGTGTGATTCAGGTGGGTTCTTTTATTCAGCCCGCACGCTCACGATCACTCAATAGATCTCGTTACAGCTTTTTTTAACGCACACCCCAGACTCATAACCTCTCTCTTTACCCTCGTTTGCGAACTCTTCTTCTTTAGGTCTACTCAGGGAGTCTCTATATCGCTGTTGCCACCTAGTGGCCATTCATTACAACATTGCAGTTTTATTATGAATGTGTGCTCGTACTGAATATTTAAACATTAACAATAACAATTTAACAAACATTACAAAATTACATATTTGGCGGGGCTTACTCTTTCTGCACATTAAAAACAAATTAACACATTCTCTACATTTCTCCACGTAAAGAACATCCATCGCTCTCTGCTGGACAATATCAAAGACCACATCAGTCTCAGAGAAGATTTGTTCATATGTGTACAACATTTACATTTAGTCATTTTGGCAGACGCTTTTTTCCAAAGCGACTTACAGTGCACTTATTACAGGGACAATCCCCCTGGAGCAACATGGAGTAAAGTGTCTTGCTCAAGGAAACACTGGTGGTGGCTGCTGGGATCGAACCAGCAGCCTTTCGATTTACAGTTCAGTGGTTTAACCCACTAGACCACCATCTCCATGAAGATGAACACAAACTCAAAATCCTCCAGTTTCCTCACGAAGCCTTTGGCACAATCCAGTGTATCATCATCCATGGTCGTATCTGCAATGATGTTATCAAATGTCTCTAGGAGGCCATCATAATTGTTTGCCACAGTGCTCACTATCCGTGATGTGAAATTCCATCGAGTAGGAGCGTTTTTGGGCAACCTTGAGCAGCCTGCAGACTCCAGAAAAGACGTCCTCTTTCTGGATTTTGAGAAAAATGTGGCAAAGAGAGTTTCTGAGATGTAGCACCTCAAAATGTACCATTGGTCCATTGAACAGTACTCTGAGATATGCCAACTTCAGGGGTCCATAACTTAAAAATGCTAAAAATGTCTGCTTTTTGGCAAGATGGTAGTCAGGAATACTGGGTATAACTCCAAAGAAAGTTGAGATATGGCACCCCAAAATGTCCCAAAAGTTATTGGCCATCGTACTGTTTTGTGACATATGCCGATTCCCAAAATGCTACAGTAAAACTATCTGTTTTCGTGCATGACAGTAGACATCAAGACAAGGTATAACCTAGCTGTGGAACTTTTAACGCACCATCAAAGACATACTTGTACAAAAACACAGTTCTGACCTTAGACATTTTCTGTACATACAACAAGTGACAAAGTTTACATTAATCTATATAAATGTAACAGATATAGTAATATAATGTGTGTATAACGCACTGGCTAAGACCAAAAAGAGTATAATAAATTGTATAAGAGCAATTGATCAGAAAAAAATTCGAATAAGCTTTATTTTCCAATTGTGCACACACAGACAAAAACGTGTTGTGGTTTCAGGAGCTCAGAATAAAAAAATACAGTATAGACAAACACAGGAAATGGAAAAAAATAAATATATAGAATAAAAATAAAATACATCAATGAAGAATATAATTAATTTACATAAGAGGTAAGAGGGACAGTTAATTATGTATATGCAAAGTATGACAAAACTGTGTATACTATGTTTTTTACAAATATACACGCAATTTACTTATTATTAATTATGTATAAACCGTATTGCATACTCTGCACTAGAATATTGCACTTTCAAACATGTAGGTACTTTTGGATGTGATTAACATTCATGGTGGAGATAGGCTGCCCTAAAAACTGTTCTATCAAATTAATATTGAGGATGGTAAGAGGATTGGGTGATGGAGGTTCCACGTGAAGTTCACGGTCATCTCAAGAGGTATTCAGCATGTCATGCCTTAAGACGGCAAGCAGCAGCCCATCCTCCGTGCACTCTCTCTCACACACACACACACACACACACACCTGCACGCACGCACATACACACACACACACACACACACGCCCACACCCACACAAACGCCAACACAGATACACACAAAAAGTTTTTTTTTAAAACGTAAACGAAGAGAAAGCTAAGCGTGAATAAGAAACTGGAAAAGCAGATGCTTCGCGTTTTTAAGGTGGAACGGATAGCGTCATTAAGAAACTTCGAATAAGAAGCTGGTTTCAGCCTCGTTTGGATCACTTTGATCCAAAAAATCTGGATTAAACTGATCCCATCAGAAGGGTGGATTCAGCGTGGATTTCATGGCCAAAATGTAATGAAAACTTAAAAAATGTATCAAATAATACTATATTTGGATCATGCAGTATCTTACAAGATATCCTATTTATTCATAAGGTTTTCATTTTATTTGTTCATCCGTCAGGCTACAGTGATTAGGTAGGCTTTAACGTATTCAGCCTTTACAGGCCTACAGCAAAGTAGAAAGAGTTTGGCCTCATAAAATAATCCTCCATACAGCTGTCAAAATTGACCAAAAACAATACATTTTATTCTGTCACTAATTGATATATATATTCATCACAATCGAAAATATATATTTTTTTAGAATATTTATTAGTGATGCATGCAATGATTACAGAATAACCCAAAAAATGCAAAGCATGGCAATCACTGATTTTTGATATCCAAAACAAATCCAAATCAGAAATAGTGTCTAACTATTGCGTCCCTTGTTGCAAGTCCTGTTTGCTCGTTCTGGCAGAATACAGGAGGTTGGTTAGGGTCTCCAAGGGGCTCAGGTGCATCATTGTCAGCACAGAGAGGGACATTGCGCTTAGTAGCGATGTTGTGCAGGACAATACAGGTAAGGGTTATGTTGCATGCTTTCTGTGGTTCCGCTCTCAGGTAGTTAAGGCATGCAAAGCGCCTCTTAAGAACTCCATTTAAACGCTCAATTGCACATCTTGCTCTGCAATGAGCAGTGTTGAAGCGTGCCTGCGCCGGTGTATTTGCTGTTAGAAAAGGAGTCATCAGCCATGGTAGGAGTGGGTAGGCACTGACTCCTAATATTATGCCATCCGGTCGGTTGGTTTGGAGGTCTCTATATAGAGCGCTCTCCCTCAGGATGCGTGCATCATGGACAGACCCAGGCCACTTGACAACGCAGTTGATGATGATGAGGTCAGCATCACACACAAGTTGGACATTGATGCTGTGCCTCCCCTTTCTGTTTATAAACTCCCATTCATTCTCACGAGGTGCTTGTATATGCACATGTGTGCAGTCGATTGCTCCAATAGTATTGGGCATTATACAAGGCCAGACTTGAGATCCGCCACCTAAAGGCTACGCTCAGACAAGCTGGTCTCTCCACATCAGATGCGGAAGTCTGAAATTATTGTGGAGTATTTGACATTAAGTCTTTTTTTTTATTTAATATATCTATACTTGATACGTGTTATAAATATCCTCATTGTACGGTGTTTGTGTTGTAGGTCTCAGATGAGCGGACTGCTGGAAGAGGATAAGGTGGGGTTTTTCTTGTTTTTAGTTTTTTTGTGTGTGTTTTCATTTCAACTAAAAAAAAAACTTATATTGACCCCATACTGGCTATTCTACTTGTTGCTCTTTACATATCTATATTTCTACATTGTGATTTCCTATCCTGTTTGAGCACTGGTTATCCAGCACTGGTTATCCAGATTTGGTGATCCGGAAAAGTTCCTATCCGGATCTGATTGATCCAATCCGATGTTGCTTTAAAAAACTGGCTCCAAAAGTAAGCTGGATTACGTGATCACGGATCGCAAAAAAAGAATTACTAAATCCGGATCAATTTTACACGGATTAAACCTTTTGAAAAACCGGGCCCAGGGATCAAACCCACATCTTTGCGTTGTTAACGCAATGCCCTTACCACTGATCTACAGGAGGTTTACAACTATTGTCCACTAAATAGGTAGTATAAATTGAATACAAATCCACTATTTAATAATAAATCCTAGTATTTAAGAAATGCATAATAGTAGAAAAAAAACGTCATTATTGTAATACGTTAATAACAAAGTTCGGAATACAAGGAAGAAAGGAGACTGGGTCGGCGTGGCTGGGAAACGTAAGATTCTCTTATTTCAATCACTTCTGGGTTTACAACTTCCCGTCTACACAATCACTTCATACAACTCTCTGTCGAGTAAGATTCCTTCAGGTAATCCTGGACGCAACGTCTCGAGGCTTCTCTCTGTTCCCGTTTCCCAGCCGGTCTCTCTCACCTCTTCCATTTCCTCCGCTGGCTTTTAAAGCGTCTCCTCGGCAATTACTACAACGAGAAGCAGGTGTTTTCAATATGTCGTTGATCTGCTTACTCACAGTTCTTCTCCCTTCTCTCTCTCTCTGCACAGACCGTGCTGAACCACTCCCCCCTTGCCACAACGTACTAGTCAGAAATTAGTAACTGATATCAAAACAGAAAAACTAATAGTACCTATTCATTTGAAGATATCTTCCGCCCTTAAAGGAACTAGTAAGACTGTGTTTGGAGATATCTTGATTCAAACACATTATTGCATATGAACCCCTTGTTGGAATGTAAAATTCTCAATGTCCCCTTCTTGATATTATTTTACGGTTGAAAAGTCTAGTCGACGGAACACACAGAGTTTACTGGCCAGGGGACAAAGTTTGACACAGACACAAGAGTCTAGTTCAATCAGAGTCCAATGTTTATTTGTTTAAGGACTAGTTTTTATAAGATTAAAAGGAGGTGTCATATAAAACCACTAGAGAGTGGAAAATCACCAGATTTTATGTTTAGTCTTATTCCTCCTGAAACAATCAGATGTGATTACAAAGTACGTATTAAGCATCAAATACATCACTTCACATCATTAGGAGCCTTGAGATGGAGACCGATAGTCACTCAGGTCAGTACGACTCTCAACGAGGTGAAACAACAGGAAAGTAAGGCCCATATTAGGGTGAAGGAAGCTTATACTAATATAAATGAATACATATTATAGACAAATGTTCTATTAGACACAGATGATATATTTAAAGAGGACAGGACGAAATCCAGATTCTCACACCCCTCAGTCATCAAATCAGAGATGACATACTAATGCAACGTATCCTTGGGAATCGAAGCTGCACTTCCGCCATGCTTGTAGACAACTTTTTTTTTAAAGAGAAAGTAGCATGATACCATGAAAATGACATTTCATGCAGTCTGTTATGTTGCCGTGTTTGAAAGTAAGCTGTCTGCCAAGTTGTAAGTCCGAAGGTGAATAAATAACAAAGTTATTTGCTTGTAAAAATGGGAGTCGACTCTGAATCACACAAACGAGATGTGTACTAATACTAGGGGTGGGCGGATCGATCCTGAAATATCGATACTTCTGATGCTGAGGCTGTATCGAAAAGGATCGATCCTAACATTAAAACATCGATGATAATTTTGTGAATAAAAAAATTATAAAATGATTAAGAATAAAATGATTTTATTTAGTTACAAATTAAGCTTATAATTATATAATAAAGAAGAACGATTTATTTCCCATACACCTAGTTTTGCACACGTTGCTCCACCCTGCCCTGCTGTGTGTTGTAGTCCGCTATCACGTGACTCAGCAGCACCAAGCGCAGGCATGCAGACGCAGCTGCAGCCAGTGAAAAGAATAAAAACTGCGGACTCCGATGTGTGGCAGTGGGCTTTTTTGGGGTAAAAAGCCAAATATTAAAAGTACTTTATTATTTAAACACTTTATTGAGTTTGTTTCTCAAACAGTTGTGTGCACTTTGTTTATAAATTAACTTAAAACTGTAAAGAAATGGCAATTTAATTCGTAATATTATTGTGTCTAGACACTGAAAAAAAGCGAAAAGCCGTTTTAAAAGCTTTGTTCCCCATTAATAATTTTGTGCACTTTTATTTTTTTAAAGCTAGAGAAGTAGTTCTAGGATAGGGACAAATTGTTCTGTAATATATCAGTTTTCTATTCTGTTGATCTGTTACTGTTAGCATTTTACGATAATAATTTGGTGCAAAGTTCATGTTTGCAAATTCTATTACAGGAATTCATAACTAAACATATATATTTATTTGGTTTAAATTATGTCCCGTGTTTTAACATCTACATGATTAATTTGCCTATAAGCACATTAAGAGCACAAATAACAAAATTTTTAGTGGTCATGAAAATGTATTCAGATTTAGCAAATTTATGAAGCATTCATCTGATAAATCATGACATTTCCTCCACAGGAAAGTAAATGTAAATTCAAGTGAATGCTTCTAGAAGTATTGGTATTGGTATTGGTATCGGTATCGATATCGGCGATACTGGCCCTGCATGTACTTGGTATCGGTTCGGTTACAAATTTTACAGTATCGCCCACCCCTAACTAGTAGACCCGCATATCTACGTCACTATACATAGTCCCCGCCTACGTTTTGCTGAGACTGACGCCAAAAAATGATTTCTCCTACCCCAAAACACTGTCGCTCGTTCGTGATGCATGTGTATCATTTCTAGAGCCTGTGTTCTACGCATGGGCATAGGTTTAGGGGGGGACGCTAGGTACTAGTCCCAATCAATATTTTGAGATACTAAATTTGTCCCCACCAATATTTAGCAAGCTCCTTTGAACTGCTATTTGGATCTTTGCGCTGCTATTTGGATCGATTCCAACGGCCAGGACGAAGACAGTACAAGAAACGCCGTAATTTGATTGGCGGCGGGGTATCTGAAAGGCTACACGCGCGGGCCGGGACTACTTTTGTGCTTAGACTGGCAGCGAGCGAGCAGTTGGTGTGTGTGCGAGTTGACGATGCCGACGGTAAGTTACCAGGGCCAGAGTAAAACATTTTTATATTCCGTTTTTTTGCCCCTATTTTTGTACTTTGTAGTTCAGCTATGCCACCCAAGAAGAAGAAAGTGGACATACGAAGCTTTTTCATAAAGCAGAGTGTAAGTAGGCAAAATAACTAGCCACACAAACAAACTAGCAGTAGTAGTGACTGACCAGGCTTTCAAATGCAGATTCTACTGTGGAAAATAGTATTAACTGGTGATAGTATGTGTTACCCAGGATGATAGAAGGCTACGTTAGCAAGTCACTGGATGTTAATTAGCCTACCTTAACTTAGAATCTTGCAGTCAACATAAACAGTCGATCTGAGACATTTTTTCGTTTCTACATTCTGTTTATGTATTTGTGAGTGTAGCCTACCCTGTCATTGCTAGACACATGTGCTGGAAAAACGTGTTGACAATGTTAAAAAGGCAAAAGTTACCTCTGTTGGTTATTCAAATATAATGAATCATTAGTTGATTGATAATATCCAAATAACACTATCTGGTATAAACATGATTTGTTGAATGCATACTATGATACGTGTGTATTTTATTCATTAGTTTATTTAATTACATATAGGAAACTCAGACATCTTTTGAAAATGTCATAGAGCATATTGAGGAAGAAGTAGCTGGACCTTCAGGGCTTCAGATAAAGTCTTTATGAACTATCAATTATTAAAGCGTGATTAAAGGAAATCATGAATGTCAAACGTTTTTAAAACCATATCCCCTTCATATTTGCTCTGAAATATAAACATGATGCGTTGCATGCATACTTATACTTGTGTATTTGATTCATTAGTAATTCAGATGTCCCCACCAAAGCTGAGACCAAACCTATGCCCATGGTTCTACAGTGTGAAACTAAGTCCGTTTTATTTCAACTTCCAAAGGAAGAATGTTTGAGGGAAAAACGATACCAAAGGAGTATAAACCCAGGGTTTAAGTGTCAGCGCGTCATTTCACCGAAGATTGGTTTAATAATCATGGCGCGTTCACTGCAGGGTATGTGAAACGACTATCCTTGAAAGAGGGGGCAATACCAACTCTATTTGGTCCTGTTAGCTCCACCGAATCACAACCTGTAAGTGTGACTATTCGTTTTTGACTTAACTTCAAGAAATATATCTATGTTTAGCTAATGCATATAACGCTAACATTAGCATGTACCGTTATTTCTGGGGCGTTACAGTTTGTTTATCTGGCAATTAACTTTGCATTTTGACACATTTGCCGCACGTGCACCTATTTTCCTAACGTCAACTTTCTGAAATGCTCTATGTACCATGACAACGTACAGTTAAGAAAAAATTATAGTATTACTAATGAATTAACAGTATTTTAAGAAAAAATATATATCTTATTTAATTGATGAGAAAAAGCCCAACATGCATGTTGTCACACTGGGAGTTTTTATGACAAGAGTTCTCACTTGCCACTGATAAACATCCCGCTCCAGTCGTGGCGGAGTTTGTTGTGGATTAGCGTCTTCTGATGCTTCCTCATTCGGGCTCAAATTGGTACGGTAAAATTGCCGCCATCTCTGGCTAAACATATTGTAGCAGCCTAAAAGCCTTACTTTGGCTGCAGGAGCTGAGTGCGGAATAACTTGTGATTCGTCATTCATCTGTTACCATTGAATTTTTTGAGTTTTATTTTGCTTCAACAAAATCGTATAATAAACTTCTTCATGGCGCTATTGGAAGACCATTTTTAATTCAAGATAGTTGATGTTTCTACGGTCAACAAAAAATGTGTGTTCCCACACTCACCCCCTTCCTTTTTCCTGTTCTCCACTAACAGGTGCCTTTCACTCTCACCCAATTAGTGACGCGCCCAAGGTAATATGACATCAGACGTGAATGTTTACATGGCTCCTATATTCCAGCCCCTAATTATTATTATCTTAACAATAATTACATCCAATAAATACACATAGGAGACACAGACTTTTGACTCAAAATACAACTTCTCATTTTTTATGCATCAATCAATGTCTGTGTAAATGTGATGCCCACTAAAGTGTTATCACATTTGTGGTAGGTTTTGTAATGTTTATAATTGGTGTTTGAATGCTTAATCCAGGATAATCAACCTGTTGTCACCATCCTTGTACTCAAATATTTTGTATAAATGTCAGGAGTAATTGTGGGGTCGCCAGCAGGGGGCAGTGTGGCGATAATTGTGTTCCGTTAGTGCTTTACGTCAGTTTGGTCTGCTTTGCGGTTTTCCTCTTTCTGCTGAGCGAGATGAGAAACGGACGCATGTTTTGCCTTGTCTCACTTCTTTCTCCTGTTTCCAGAGAGAGCATATAAGCTGTATACGTGGTGCCAGTCGGTACCTGTAACAGTTTATTGGGGGCTCGTCCGGGATCACTCCCCCCTTGTGGTCGGAAGCTGATCCAGTGATATTGCAACCTTGGACCAAGAGTGACCTGATGTAACCAGCGAGCTGCAGCCAGTGAAAAACATCTCCAGAACAGAGCGTGATTTGCGATCCTGAACTCCTGTGACCAAGGACGAGGAATTGGGAAGCAGTTATGGCGGATTGTGAGAGGAAAAGGTTGATGTGGGACATCAAAAAGACCCTGCTCACTCTCTCTCCAGATGAACTGTTCCAGATTGCCAAGTCAGTGGGTTCAGTGCCAGGAATGGACAAGTCTCGCGTCAAGTCGACAGATGAGGAGGGATGTTTTGAGTACATTTGCAGTTTCATGTCCAGCGAGCCTTTACTTGAGTTAGAGGATTGTGGGATGGGACATTTATTAAACTTAAGAGAGGTAATCAACACAGTCATTCAGGGTCGTGGTTCACAAGTTGCTGAAGAAATTGCCGTATCGGTCAGAGGGGATGTAAGTCATGTTAATGATAATGTTAACCCAACTGATAATAGTGATGCTACAGATTTTGGGAGTGCTAGTGCAACCCACGTAGCACTTTCTACAGTAAGTGACACACCTGACACAGAGCTGCAGAAAATACTTACCAGTTATGAGGAGCTGAGTAAGAAAATCATGCAGTACAAACACACACCCACTCCACAGTCTGTACCTCAGTCTTCTGTAAAGATAGGACACACATCACAGAGTAGTAATGTAGCAGGCACCAAAGGTTTAAGTGAAAACTCGACCCCATTGACACAGGACAAGTTGCTCTCCTTAAGAGAGTTGTCTTACCTTCATCGCAGGGAACTGAAGATTCAGGGGGGTCAGATTGGGGACCAGGGGTCAGATCTCAGCTATAACAGTGTCTGTCGGCAGATGGAAGACGGTTTAAAAGAGCAGTTCAGTGATGCAGAGGTTGTAAGAGCCGTACTCAAAGTCATCAAGCCAGGAACTTTTAAAGACATGTTGATGAATAAGGATGGCCTGACTGTACAAGAGCTGAAAGCCTTCCTCCATTCCCACCTGGGTGAGCAGAGTAACACCGAGTTGTTCCAGGAGCTCATGTGCACCAAACAAAAAGACAATGAGACACCCCAACAGTTCCTCTACAGAGTCATGGGACTTAAGCAGAAGATCATGCTGGCCTCCAAGCATGCTGACACAGATGTCAAGTACAGTGCAAGCACAGTTCAGGAGGTGTTTCTCCACACCGTGTATCAGGGCCTAGGTCATAAACATGATGATGTCCGCAGAGAGCTGAAGCCATTGCTTGTGGACACCAAAGTATCGAATGAAACAATTCTGAAACAGATGAAGAAGATAATGTGTGATGAAAGTGAAAGGCAGCGAAGGCTAGGTCCCACCACCCGTCAACGACTAACAAATGTGCACAGTGCTCAGTCTGAAGTCAACGCTGCGCAGTGTCCGAGTGTAAAGGAGAAGGTGCCAAAAACGGACGTGATCCAGCAGTTGACGGAAAAACTTGAACAGCTTACGAGTATGGTTGAGCTCATGAGACAGTCAATGCAGACACAGGTAGCGGGACCGTTCAGCCGCAATGGGAAAGGCGGAGGTGACTACAGAAGAGAAAAACCATATGGTTGTGACAAGTGTGTGGAGCAAAAGCGTCCCGACTGTCCCCACTGCTTTCACTGTGGTGAAGAGGGCCACCGAGCCGTGGGCTGTCTGAAGAGACCAACACCTCAGGGAAACTGGAGCCGGTCACTGCCAAGGGACAAATAGTGACCGGGTCTCAGCGAACGTCCCAACCCAACACTTGGTATACTTACCACCCTGGAAATGAAAGCCTGACAAAAGACAAAATAACGGGAAGGACCCAGGAACAACCAAACAAGGCAACCACTCAATTCACTCAATACCTACCTCACAGCAAAAGGGAACGCCTAGCCAAACTCATTGGAAGGAGAGCTCTCACTCATTGCAACCTAAATGGATTAGCAGTCAGTGCTCTGCTAGACACTGGGGCTCAAGTAAGCATGATTGATAGAGACTGGAAGCGTACATATTTACCTGACACTCCTGTTAGGCCACTAAGTGACATTATTGGTGACGAAGACGAGTTAAAAGTGTATGCAGTGAACGGTGAAATCCTTCCGTTTGATGGCTGGGTTGCCCTTACAGTCAATTTGATGGGGAACGAAGACCCTAATCTGTCAATCACTGTGCCTTTTCTCATCAGCAGTCTTGCTCTGGAAAGACCACTGCTGGGTTTCAACGTGCTGGAAGAGATGATACAAGAACAACCTGAAAAGCTGATGTCAACCCTTGTCGTCCTACTCGGTAATGCTCTGTGTATTCCAGCAGAGAAGGCCGAGCTAATGGTGAGCTTCATACAGGCCAGCAAACCCTCTGGGCAAGTGGGCGTCTACGGACAGGCAGACAGGACATTGTTATCCCAGCAGGTCAGGTAGCCTGGGTCAAGTGCCAAGTCCCTCCTCACATGAGTACATCTGACGCAGTCTTCCTATTTGAGCCGGATGACAACAACGTGCAGTTGACCGAACTGGATGTGGGGCAAGGTCTGTTGGAGGTACAAAATCCGAGAAAACCCTGTGTAGCTGTACCTGTGGGAAACAACACCAAACATGCAGTAGCTCTGCCAAGAAAGACAGCACTTGGCAGCATCCACAGTGTTGAAAAAGTGATCACAGCAGACTCTCATGAAGCACCCAACCCCACAGTGACTGTTAACAGTGCAATATCAGCACCGGTCGACGCCCATCCATCGTCATGGCAACCGCCCATCGACCTCAGTCACCTTGATGATAACCAAAGGGAAAAAGTCAACAAAATGCTGTGTGAAGAAGCCGGGGCTTTCGCAAGGGACAGTGATGACATCGGATGCATACCAAGCCTTCAAATGTCGATCACTCTCACAGATGGAGTCCCTGTACAGAGAGCATACTCAGCAGTCCCGAAGCCACTTTTTAAAGAGGTAAAGGAGTACGTGCAGGAGCTGCTGATGAGTGGCTGGATTGTTAAATCCAAGTCCCCATATGCTGCCCCAGTTGTATGTGTGAGGAAGAAAGATGGCAGTTTACGTCTCTGCATCGATTATCGCCTCCTGAACAAAAAGACTGTGCCTGATCGACATCCGCTGCCCAGAATACAAGACCTGACAGACACACTGGGGGGCTACACCTGGTTTAGCATTCTTGACCAGGGAAAAGCTTACCATCAGGGCTTCATTGCCGAGGGTTCACGTCACTTGACTGCCTTCATCACCCCGTGGGGCCTCTATGAATGGGTCCGTATCCCATTCGGACTCTCGAATGCCCCAGCAGCATTCCAGCGGAGCATGGAGGAGGTGCTAGGCACACTCAGGGATGAATGCTGCATCCCATATCTGGATGATGTGCTCTGTTATGCAAGAACATTCGATGAACATGTGGAGGCCCTGCGCAAAGTGCTCCAGGCCCTTCAACAGCACGGAGTAAAACTGAGACCTGAGAAATGTGAGCTCTTCAGACAGGAAGTCAGGTATGTGGGGCGCCTTGTGTCCGCTGAGGGTGTCAAGA
The DNA here is from genome assembly GCA_008369825.1 of Triplophysa tibetana. Classification (NCBI taxonomy): domain Eukaryota; kingdom Metazoa; phylum Chordata; class Actinopteri; order Cypriniformes; family Nemacheilidae; genus Triplophysa; species Triplophysa tibetana. The sequence continues at coordinate 6,107,759 of CM017916.1, forward strand.
TAGACCCTCGGGACCTTGAAGCAGTCAAAACCTTGACAAGCAAGACACCACAGACAGTTGGTGAGGTAAGGAAACTCACCGGCTTCCTGGGATATTATCGCTCATACATCCAGGATTTTTCCAGGATCGCAAAGCCAATCTATGAGCTTCTTCAAACGAAGTCAGTGAAAGCCCAGATTCCAACACGTGGGAAAACCACCAAACGCCCACAGCTGCCTTCCCGAGAGCCTGTTGAATGGACCCCTCAGCATCAGGAAGCCTTAGTGCAACTGGTCAATCTCCTTATAGCTCCACCTGTTTTAGCATATCCTGATTTCGACCTGCCTTTCACGCTGCATACAGACGCCTCAGGCCAGGGCCTGGGGGCTGTCCTCTATCAGCGCCAGAATGGAAAACTGAGAGTCATTGGCTATGGATCGAGGACTTTGACACCAGCTGAACGTAACTATCACCTGCACAGTGGAAAACTGGAGTTCCTCGCATTGAAATGGGCTGTGTGTGAGAAGTTCCGGGACTACCTGTACTACGCTTCTCATTTCACTGTGTACACAGACAACAACCCCCTGACCTACATCATGAGTACAGCAAAACTAAATGCGGTTGGTCATCGGTGGGTGGGAGAACTCTCAGATTTCCTGTTTGACATCAGGTACAGGCCTGGAAAATCGAATGTGGATGCAGACACACTGTCTCGCCTCCCCTTGGACATGGGAGAATACGAGGTGGCTTGTACAGAGGAGTTCTCGAACGAGGCAGTACGTGCTACATGGGATGGGAGTCAGGCAGCAGAAGGGAAGGATGTGGCCTGGGTTGCCGTACTTAACATGTGTTCCCCGGAACCCCCCCCACAACCTCATTGCCACATGCCAGCTATCAGTCATGATGATCTTGTTAAAGCTCAAAGAGAGGATCCAGCAATCGGCAAAGTTATTGAGTTAAAGGAGTCAAACATAAACCTGACAGTTGACATACGCCAGACTGCAAGTGGTGCCACCCGAAAGTTGCTGCATGAGTGGAGTAAATTGCAACTTGAAGATGGCCTCCTTTACAGAAGGACGAACCAGCACAAGCAGTTAGTCCTCCCTCTGAAACACAGACCGATAGCTCTGAAGTACTTGCACAATGAAATGAGTCATGTTGGCACAGAAAGAGTGCTCCAGCTTGCACGGGAAAGATTTTACTGGCCTTTTATGGCTAAGGAAATTGAAGACTATGTCACCCGGAAATGTCCCTGTATCAGGTCTAAGAAGCCCACGACGCACACACGAGCTCCTATGGGCAGCATCACATCTAATTTCCCTTTAGAGCTTGTGTGTATTGACTACTTGCATTTAGAAACCAGTCGTGGGGGATACGAATATATTCTAGTAGTAATTGATCATTTCACTAGGTTTGCCCAGGCATACCCCACGAAGAACAAGAGCGGGAAAACAGCGGCTGAGTGCATCTTCAATAATTACATACCTCAGTTTGGATATCCATCCAAACTTCATCATGACCAGGGTCGTGAATTTGAGAACAAGCTGTTTCAATCATTGCAGCGGCTGTCGGGGGTTGGCCACTCGCGGACGTCACCCTACCACCCACAAGGCAACCCAGCCGAGCGATTGAACCGCACGATCCTCCAGATGTTGAGAACATTGACTGATAGTGAGAAGCTGCGGTGGAAGGATCACCTCCCGCAGGTTATACACGCATACAATTAGACCAGGCATGAATCAACCGGCTACTCACCGTTTTTCCTCCTCTACGGCCGTCACCCACATCTCCCAGTCGACTTGCTGTTTGGGTTGGTGGGAGTAGGAGAACAATACTCGCCCAGGGGATTTGCAGAGAAATGGGCTAAGAAGATGTCAGAAGCCTACCGTATTGCCGGCGAAAATAGCAAAAAGTCCAGTGCAAGGGAAAAGTGACATATGACAAGAAAGCAAGAGGGGTTGTACTGCAACCAGGGGACAGAGTTCTGGTCCGGAACCTCAGTGAACGTGGAGGCCCAGGAAAACTAAGGGCATACTGGGAAAAGACGATATACATCGTTGAACGTCAACTTGCTGAGAACCCAGTGTACGTTGTCTGCCCTGAAACTGGAGACAAACAGAAAAAGAGGACACTGCACCGCAATCTCCTGTTACTTGTGAACGACTTGCCTGTCAATGTCACTCCACCTGACACCAGACCTATCCCTGAAAAGAAAACACATAACAGACAAACCAAAAGAGAATAGCAGACACTCAAAGACAAGCAGAAACGAGTGATGACAGTGAAAATGATTCAGATGATGATTTGGGCTCGGGATACTGGTTAAGGAGAACGACCGAAAGGACAGAGACAAGACCTGTTACCTACCAGGAGCAACTCACTGTGTATCCAAAGATCCGGGGGTCAGAACCAGCATCGGTAAGGAGAGAAAGTTATACTGTACCTGAACACTTACCAAATCCTACTGAGAAGAGGGATGATGCTGATAAAGACCTACCTTTACTAACTGGACCTGTGGAAGGGGAGGAAACAATGGACACCAAGACCCTGACTCAGAAGCTCGACTTTTGACCCCTCCTGTAGAGCGCAATCAGTCAGAGGTTAGGGGTCCGCTCGTGAGAGAAGGCCACGCCATTTTCTCACATATGAGTCATTAGGTGAACCATCAGTCCAGTCACACGCCACAGTTAACTCAGTGACCAGATACACAGCCCCCTATATACCTGTCATAGAGGCACCTCATTACACTACACACTACACACTCACTTTTTCCATATCTCCCGCCCCTTTGTAGGCCATATCCACCCCCACTCCTTTACTCCCAGCCACCATACATACCATACACTTACCAAGCACCAGTCACATACATCCCACCTGCCATGCTTGTTTGTTGAATAGGGATTTGAGAATCAAGGTTAAGAGTTAAAAAATGTTAAAACGGTTTAATGTTAAAGATTTTTGGAAATGTCAGGAGCCATTCTTTCTGTCAGGGAGCGTGTGATGCCCACTAAAGTGTTATCACATTTGTGGTAGGTTTTGTAATGTTTATAATTGGTGTTTGAATGCTTAATCCAGGATAATCAACCTGTTGTCACCATCCTTGTACTCAAATATTTTGTATAAATGTCAGGAGTAATTGTGGGGGTCGCCAGCAGGGGGCAGTGTGGCGATAATTGTGTTCCGTTAGGGCTTTACGTCAGTTTGGTCTGCTTTGCGTTTTTCCTCTTTCTGCTGAGCGAGATGAGAAACGGACGCATGTTTTGCCTTGTCTCACTTCTTTCTCCTGTTTCCAGAGAGAGCATATAAGCTGTATACGGGTGCCAGTCGGTACCTGTACATAAAGTCCATGTAAATCCTTAAGCTTAATGTCAATGAGTGATTGTAACTC